>JASEVX010000001.1:58285137-58525137 GCA_031761405.1 Serripes groenlandicus
TTATGCAAACACATCTTATATTGTTCTCACGTGCATTTTCAAAGTAGCTCAGATTGCGTTAAGCAAATCTTGTTCTAAGTGGCATATAGCAGTATATCGGGTAATAAAAATGCACAAGGATGTATAAAAACAGATTTTCGAAAAGGTGCATCCTAATGATATTAGTTACAGAACATTCAACACATATTTGCTATGATAGTTTGTGTGGTATTCAACTTTTTGTACATGCTCACAAAACCCCTCTGCATTTATGTGAAACAAGAAAATGCGTATAATTGAACACGTGTTGAACGCGGCGTATACAATCATTCAATTATGTATCAGTCACAAAGGATAACAAACTTGCAAACACTTAGACACACTTGTTAAATCCTGTGCAAAACATACTTTATTGTATAGCACATGTAAGTATGTTTGAAATGTGGGTAGTTTTATTTATACAGAGGGGAATTAGGGGTATTGCAATACAATTGCAATTGCAAATAATTTCTTTCGGGAATATGTTTACGATAGCAAATTTGAAAAGATTGTTTTCGGGTACACTGCAGACAGACACTCTTCAAGGACATTGTGATTATCAAGTTGAATGCACCGAGACTGAAAAGCCATCTGCTATCATCCAATCTGTTCTATTATTAGAGTCTCAGAAATTGCACAGTTCTTACTTCGCCGAACTCCTGAAGTTGACCACCACAACGAACTTACACAAACTTACACACACTTTTTAAATCCTGTACAAAGTTTACTTTATTGTTTAGCACATGTTAGAACATATGAAATACAATACGGATTTCATTTATACAGAGGGGAATTAGGGGTATTGCAATACAAGAAGGGAGATGCAATAGATATGAGCCGTTCCACGAGAAAACCAATATTGTTGACTCTGCGTAAAGAATCGACCGGATCAGCCTAATCATGCCGCGCAGACTAACCCGGATCGACAACTTTCGCCTCCTGTGGATTTTCTGTTTCAGGAATCATTACTCTATACCTTTATCCCCCTGAGACGGAATGTGTCGGCCCGGGTTAGCCTGCGCGGAGTCAATAATGTTGGTTTTCTCGTGGAACGGCTCATATAAAAGAGATTGCTACTTTTCATTCATTAATTATTTTCACAGATCTTCTTCAACAAGATTGTAATTGCAAATAATTTCTTTTAGGAGTATGTTTACGCTATACTTTTGTATTCGGGTACACTGCAGACAATCTTCAAGGACATTGTGATTATCAAATTACATGGATCGAGATTTAAAAGCCCTTTGCTTAACATCCTATCTGTTTTATTATAGGAGTCTCGACATAGAAAAATGGGGCTAAGGATATTTACAACTTGTGCTTTGTAAGATCATTATCATAGTCTGAATGGTTTATCGACTATCAGACCGCTTTGGTGGTGTAATGGTAGAGCGTCCATGCGGCAGGTCGTGGGTTCGATCCCCGGTCGGGTCATACCAAATATTTTAAAATGGTAATAATGGCTGCCCTCCTTGGCGCTCAGGGTTTCGGGGTTAGTATTACGACAGACTGGCTGGTGTCAGGATAAATGGACTAGTAATACTGGTAAATCACCAAGGAAACGCCGTTATATAACCGAAATAGTGTTGATAGCGCCGTAAAACACCAACGAATCAATCAATTATCGACTGTCTACAAAAGTAATGGCAGAATAGACTGATTTAACCCTTTCCTACATGCCACTGATTTAACACTTTCATACATGCAAAACATTTGCAGTCGACATCTTTGAAAACATAGCCACAAATATGATAAGATCATGACTGGTTTATAAAGAACAGCAAAGATGCATGAACGGACTGGACGTAAGATCTATACAGGATATACAGTGGTCGCATATCGAGGGCTTGGCGTGAAACGGTTGTAACTTAAATTGGTATTTGTTTACCAAGGTTAATTACCTCGCCATAGAGTCTTTATAAGCGTTAAATCATTTTTCATGGTAAACAATGGAAATTTAGGTGCCATTGCTCGTTCTGAGCAATGGCACCTAAATTTGCATTGTTTACAAAGGGGTCAAAATTGCCCCTAAACTAAGGTTTTCAAAATAGGTTTTTAGTTACAACCGTTTCACGCCAAGCCCTCGATATTCTCCCTAGGTATATGATCATTTTCATGTCAAAAAGTACAATGTTTGTTCAATGATAATTCGAAATTCAAATGATTGACGTGAAATTTATGAACGCATCCTAACTTTATACATATGAAGAAATATATTGAACAATTTTGATCTACATAAGCAGTTTCGACAAAAACAACAACTTAGTACTATCAATGTCTATTTCCACACAATGGTTCCTCTTGGCTGAAGAAGATACTTTCATTTGTTCATAAATGTTTTTAAGTATTTTAAAATTAAGTATTTTCTTCAGACATGGTGTACTGATTTTTATCCCCATAATCTGTCGATAACCCATTTTTCACTTTAAAACCACAACATCCTATTAGGTACACGTGTACTTAGTTGTTTTAACACTTTACAAACTACACCAAATCTGCGGCAAACGACGTTGAAAACATCTATACATAAATATAGAAAATCTCAATAAATTAAAAGTTTCATTTTTGTAAAGAGTAGAAACATTGTGACAAATGATGAAAAGTGCTAATAAAGATCAATTTTCTACTTCTGCCACACTGTCTTCAAAATACGTCTTCTGCAGAGGCGGCAACATGTGTCTCCATGGTGGAAAGGGATAATACCACCCTTAATACGACGAATTTAACCATTTCTCAAATGTAGACGCTTTTTGGCGCCTTTGAAGTAAACAACTTTTGCCACAGTGTTTTCAATTCTTTTACGCTTTCAATTTTTAAGTGGTCTTCCATTTTTCTGCCCAGATGTGTTCAAAGTTGTCTGCTGCAGATTTTATTCATGTTGGAAAGGTATAACTATTCCATTCCATTCACATCTGCATTCCATGTCAAAGTCTGCATGTACAGGAAGGACAGTTCTCTTGAGACCCGCCACAGTTTGAAGATCTGCCAACTTTATTGTTTGACGCGGGTTAAGTAGAGCATGTCAAACATAACCTAGATTAAAATGTACCCACATACACCAACTCTGCAGCAGACGACCTTGAACATAGATAGTGCAACTGTGTAAACTCTCCTTACATGAAAGTAATACTATTGAATATAGTTGAAAACATTGTTACAAAATGAAAGTGTTCATTCGAAGCAATTATTCCTTTGAAACACCGTTTTGAAACGTCGTCTGCTGCATGTACGTCTTCATTAAACATCATAACATGGTTTTGTATCTTCTCTTTTGAATATATTTCAAATGTCTTTATATCGGTACTCTTACTATTGACCTTCGTATACTTCCATCGAGGGCTTGGTGTGAAACGGTTGTAACTAAAATTGGTATTTTTGTTACCAAGGTATATCATCTCGACTTAGAGTCTTTATAAGCGTTAACTCATTTTACTTGGGTAAACAATGGAAATTTAGGTGCCATTGCTCGTTCTGAGCAATGGCACCTAAATTTGCATTGTTTACAAAGGAGTCAAAATTGCCTCTAAACCAGGGTTTTCAAAATAGGTTTTTAGTTACACCCGTTTCACGCCAAGCCCTCGGCATGGTCGTATATATGTCAGTATTGTCTAATAACATCTGTATCAGACGACTTTCAGAACATTTTGGCAAAAGATGACATTTATAACTTATCATGACATATATCTCTTTTAGCCACAATGTTTTTAACTCTACGCAATCTTCATTCTTACTTTTATAGAGATTTCCCATATCTAGCCTAGATGTTTTAACACTCTCCTACACGCTTGCTGATGCTTTTACAACAGCCGACATTTTAAAACATTGTGGAAAAGAACGAAGTTGCTCATGAGGATCAAATTCTATTTTCCATTCTTTCCAATATTCATATTTTCGATTTAGGAAGTTTCCAACATTTTCCCCCTGATGTTTCCAAAGTTTTTGCTGCAGATTTCGTGAATTTTGGTATACAGGGTTCACGTCAGGTGCAGTTTCGTTGAAGATTCTACTTTACTGTAAAACCCACTGAATGGCATTGAATCACACACAGGATGAATGAACATTATATCGAGGGATTGGCGTGAAACGGTTGTAACTAAAATTGGTATTTTTTTTACCAAGGTTAATCATCTCCCCATAAAGTCTTTATAAGCGTTAAATCATTTTTTTTGGTAAACAATGTAAATTTATGTGCCATTGCTCAAAACGAGCAATGGCACCTAAATTTGTATTGTTTACAAGTGGTCAAAATTTGCCCCTAAACCAGGGTTTTCAAAATAGGTTTTTAGTTACAACCGTTTCACGCCAATCCCTCGATATTCAAATATGATGTTATCTGTTTTACTCTTCTGAATGGAATATGTGTATACAGTCACCCATAGTGTCACGAGTTTATAGCGGGAGGTCAGGATTTGAAGCCCTACGGTCGGCGTATACTGTCTGAATGTATCAACTAATCTCACTTGAATTTTGTTTTATATAACGTCAGTAGAACTGTGCCTCACCTTTTAGATATGACATTTGGCAAACGACTTAAATATGCGCTTTCTGACGAAAGACTCTTAAAACAATCTGTATTATTCATACAAGATTGTTATTTAAAAACAGAGGCGTAGCTAGGCTATATAGAGTGTGTAAGCATTTTTTTAGGGGGGTCCAGGGGGGGGGGGGGGGGGGGGCATGGTCCCCCGGGGTTTGTTTTCTCTATATCGTTTGTGATGACTTCTGGCAGCATTTCAGTAGCACTACATGACTGATCTTCATGGTGAAATAAACGTATTTTCTAGGAAATTTTGAGATAGTAAAATACGTTGCATTTGTCTTTTTTCGTCAAATCTATCAAGTCAGATCGGTTGTTTAATACCTACGCCTACCACATGTCAAGTTTGTATTGCAGATTTGAACTTTTTAAAATTTGAGTACTGGAGACAATGTGTTCGCAGCTGCGTATTTTGCGTACAGTCAGCTACGCGCCTGAAAAAGTCTGAAATAGTTTATTCCGTGTAATCAAGTTTAATGTTTATTTATATTTATTATTAGTCGCCGGGTGACTATATTCTTTTTATTCGTTTTTCAGATTTCACATCGGAAGACAGGTTGTTATTAGGAATTGATAAACTAAAAGTATATTACGGTTGCGATTGTTTAACCCTTTCCCTCATACGACAATTCTGCAGCAGACGACTTTGAACATATTTTGTCAAAAGAAGAAAATCTCTATAATTGAATGGATAACCTATGATGAAAAGTGGAAAACATTGTGGCAAAAGGAGAAATTGCACGTTTTGTGCAATTTCTTCGTTTGTCACAATGTTTTCAAAAACCCGTCTGGTGCAGAGGCGTCAGAAAGCGTCTACATGATGACGTATGCAAGATGGCGCAGGGTGGTAACGGGTTTGATGAGCTCCAAGTGAAAATTTATTTATTTTGAAAAGGAAAGGAGTTTTGATTTAATTAAAGAGGTAAATACACATATTATTGATTGAACTACCTCTCTTTGTACATTTATTGTACATTTAATTGAAAAACACTACTGTATTCAGAGAACGCAGGGTGGTAACGGGTTTGATGAGCTCCAAGTGAAAATTTATTTATTTTGAAAAGGAAAGGAGTTTTGATTTAATTAAAGAGGTAAATACACATATTATTGATTGAACTACCTCTCTTTGTACATTTATTGTACATTTAATTGAAAAACACTACTGTATTCAGAGAATACGAATGCATCAAATTTCTCGTACTTCTTACTGAACACTAAACAAGATGGCGACCAAATTTTCTCAGGTAAACTTAGAACAAGATGGTGAAACAGACGATTGGAAGTTCACGGCCAATAATAAAGGCAAACGAAAGCGACATACAACAAATGCTAGTTCTGTTCCTACAGGAGGTGACTTCGAAAAAGCAAGTGATAGTACCAAATTGTCAATGATTTTTGAAGAAATTTTGAATTTGAAAGTGGACCAGGCTAGTACACGTGAACTCATATCAATATCAAACAATTACATGCAAACAGCCTGTGAAAAGATTAACGGTATTTCATCAGTAACAAACCAGCAATCAACACTCTCGTATAAATCCGTGGACATTGAGGCGCGTAGCAGACGAAACAATTTAATATTTCGAGGGATAAAAGATAGTCGTTTTGAAAATTGTTCGGTATTACTACTGGAATTTTTATCCCACACACTACAGATCGACACAACGGAAATAATAATAACTCGCGTACACAGGCTAGGCTCTATAAAGGATGATCAAAAAAACTATAATAGGCCCATCATTGCAAATTTTATGAATTACAACGATGTAGACCATATCATGTCAAACGCAAAAACACTTAAACATTGCCCTGGTTATTCTATTGACCGAGATTTGCCTAAAGAAATAGTTGATGCCAGAAAACGTCTATGGGGCCAATACAAAGACGTCAAGAAAGAGAATCCTGGGTCCAGTGTGCGTATAGTTTACCCGGCAAAACTTATGTGTGGCAACCGCGTGATTCGTGACGAATTTCCCGACTGGCACACAGTACTAAATCAGTCGAGGTTAGTAGCATTTCCGGTGCTGGATGTCATGACAAACAACGTCGTTGCTTCAGAAAGCATTACGCCGACTCTTTATCAAGGAAATCAATTCCATGGTAGACCTGTTGCCACGGCAGACATCGTTATGACGTCAGATATCGCGACATCGGATATTTCCGGAAATCCACCAAAAACAGCACCTAATGCAAACAATTCAACGGCATTACCCAAAAGTTATTACACGGACAGGGTGATAGACTTCTCACAGTCGCGCGAGACGACGGTACCTTCCGTCTTCAAACTACAGGAAACACTAAACGCCCCTAAACCAAACACTAATTCAAAAACTAAACCTGTAATCTTAAAAACCCCAGAAGGGACCAAAAGGTAAGGATGGTTCCCACACGCCTAGATCAACAACCAGACAACGATCGGGCCCACGTCGGGCACAATCAGTTTCCGTTAACCGTGGTAATAGTGCGCGTAGTCAACAACAAATTCCCTGTGAAAACATAAACTCAACTATCAGTGGCGAATGCACGACTTCAGCATGTATAGATTCGGGTTAGAAATGGCAGGAGAAGGTGAAACTTAAAATTGCTGTTTTAAATATACAGTGTTTAGTGTCTAAATATTGTAATAAACTGCATTTTCCAGAAATTATGTCCATATTTGATAACAATGATATAGTGATGTTTACAGAAACATGGTCAAATGAATCTATTGACTTAAATGTACCCGATTTTCAACAGTCTTGTTTAAATAGACAAAAAAGTAAGAACTCTAAACGTGACTCCGGTGGAATCATTATTTATATAAAGGATACATATGTGAATGACAAAAGTTTGTTTTTCCAAAGCGAAGATGATATTTTATGGATTAGGTTGGATGGAAATTTATTCTTTCTTGATAATGACTTATTTATTGGTTTATGTTATGTTGTACCAGAGAGTAGCGGTAGATTTAATTTACAGGATCAAAGTATTTTTGACAGATTGTTAAACTCGATCTTACTGATTCATAGCTATACAGACGGTCAGTGTAACATTTTATTATCAGGTGATTTTAATAGCCGTACATCGGATAGTTCCGACTGTATTGATTCTGACTTAGATACCGATTTGCTTTTACTACCTGATGATTACACAGATGACGTATTTCGTCCACGATTTTCTCAGGATAAAGGTCATACCAACAGTAATGGCAATGCATTGATAGATTTTTGTAAACAAACTAGTTTACGCATTTTGAATGGTCGTTGTGGTGACGATTCCGGTGTTGGCAAATTTACTTTTGTAGGATCGAGAGGATGCAGTTTGGTGGATTATGTGTTAGTGTCCGAATCGATTTTTGATCTTATTACTTCATTCAAAATTAATGATCCGAACTCTTTATCTGACCATTGTTTAATTGAGTATACATTTGAAAACAACATTACTATTGACGCTTCATCTTTATCACGTGACAAGATTGTAGAACATGACGAGATAAATTCTAAATATAGATGGAGAAATGATCTAGCTAATAATTTTGTAAACACAATAAATACGGATATATTTGTTGATGAACTAAGCACATTGACTATTTTTACCAATAACTGCTCGACGGATGGTGGTGTAGATTCCAGTTTAACCCAATTTTCTGAGCTTTTGAACAATGTTACTGATGGTTTGTTTAAATCTATTGTGCATACAAATGATAATAATTATAACAAAACGAGGTCGGGTAATAACCCCTGGTTTACAGATGAGTGCCAAGAAAGAGATATGTTTTTACGCTTTTTAAACAAATATCGTAGTTGTCCTTCAAATGAAAATAGATTGTTAGTCGTAAAGGCCAGATCTAAATATAAATGCACGATAAAAACCTGTAAAAAAAGATATCTAGACGATAGAACAAAAACTTTGGAGCAATACAGACATAATAATGCCAAACTTTACTGGAAAGTGTTAAAACAGTCAGCTCATGTAAAATCTCCAGATATACCTTTGTCATCTTTTGAAGTATATTTCAAAGAAGTAAACAATCCTGAAGATCCATTTTTTCAAGCCGATGAGGACATCATTTATTTCAACGAACGTTTTGAACGCGACGAATTCCAAGTTATGTTTCATGAATTGGATGTCGACGTTACTATATCAGAGATTAATAAAGGTATTAAACAACTAAAACTCAGTAAAAGTGCAGGTCCGGATAATTTCTTAAATGAATATTTTATATATGGAAATACTGTACTAACCCCTTATTTACAATCACTGTTTAATGTTATTTTCAAAACTGGTTATTTTCCAGAAACATCGTCAGAAGGATACATAATACCTCTTCATAAGAAAGGGTCCATTCGTAACCCTGAAAATTATAGGGGTATAACTTTATTGAGTGTATTGGGTAAACTTTGCACACGTATTTTAAATAACCGCTTGACTTCATGGGCTGAACGTTACAATGTATACATCGAGGCCCAGGCGGGTTTTCGCAGTGGTATGAGCACTACTGACAATATTTTCGTACTTCATGGTATAATTACGCATATGATAAATCAAGGTAAAAAACTATATTGTAGCTTTATAGATTTCAGCAAAGCTTTTGATTATATTGAACGAAATAGTCTGTGGTCTAAACTTATAAAACTCGGTATTCGCGGTAAAATGATGATAATTCTGAAAAGAATGTACAGTAGTGTTAAATCACGTGTTAAGTTTAATAATAGATTAAGTAACGAGTTTTCGTGCTTTTTAGGCGTACGCCAAGGCGAATCTCTGTCTCCATTTATGTTTTCAATGTTCATTAATGACATCGAAGAACACCTAGAATTAGATGGTTTTAAAGGTATAGATATGTATATGACAAAAATGTTCATTTTACTTTACGCTGATGACATTGTTGTATTTTCTAACTCGGCGGAGGGCTTGCAAAATGGATTAAAAAGCTTGAATACATATTGTGGTAGGTGGAAACTAAAAATAAATGTACAGAAAACTAAAATAATTATTTTCAGAAAAGGCGGTGCTTTGCCAAGGAATCTAAAGTTTACATTTAATGGGGAAAATCTTGAGATAGTCAAGTCTCTTCCTTATCTAGGTGTTGTCTTTTCTTCAGGTGGCTCGTTTAATACAACACAGGCAAATCTCGCTGATAAAGCACAAAAAGCTATTTTTAGACTAAATAAATACTTATATAATGTTCCTAATGTCAGCGTGAAACATAGACTTGATCTCTTTGACAAGTTGATTTTACCCATTTTGAACTACTCAAGAGAAGTATGGGGTTTCCATAAGGCAAATAGTGTCGAACGTATTCACACACAATATTGCAAACGTATTTTACACGTAAAACGTTGTACACAAAATGATTTTGTTTACGGCGTCTTAGGTAGATTTCCCCTGGCCTACAGTAGACATACTCGAATTGTAAAATATTGGTTAAAAATAAAAAATAGTGATGATTTAAAGTATTGTAAAATTATGTACGAAATTCTAAAATCTGATGAAGAGTTGCATCCAAATAAAGTGTCGTGGGTTTCTTTACTTAAGAAGTTATTGTCATCATTGGGTTTTTATGAAGTTTGGTTAGCTCAGGGTGTTGGTAACGAAAATGCTTTTATGAGTCATTTTAAACAACGATTGCGTGATAATAATGTACAGAATTGGAATGCAAGAATTGATAATTCACCACGCAGTACCTTCTTCAAATCCATTGTCCCTTTCAACTTTCAGTTTTATCTAAATTGTAATTTCAGTAATAATTTAATTGCAGCAATGTCAAAGTTACTACTCTCATCACATAATCTTTCTATTGAAACTGGTAGGTGGCATCGCCCAAACAGTATCCCACGTGAAGATAGAAAATGTATTACATGTAATAAGATCGAAGACGAATACCATTTTATGACTGAATGCAATTTATATTCTGACCTCCGTAAAAGATTTATTTCTAAGTATTATTGGTCCAATCCTAGCATGTATAAACTAAAACAACTTTTCGAATGCACTAATGTTTATAAACTTAGAAATTTATGTACATATGTAATGAAAGCTTTTCAATTAAGATATGGTTTGTAATGGTAATGTAAAATGTACAAATAAGTTGTAAATAAAAAATGTTGTGTTGTCTTTACATTTTATGTACTGATAACATTTTCATTTATTGTTGTGAATGTGTCACACTTTTGTCAATATGCACCTTGCCTGTAATGGACATATTGTATCATATTATTTTGTATTATGTTATGTTATATGATATTGTATTGTATTGTTTTGTATTGTATTGTATTGTATTGTGTTATATTAAATTGTATTGCCTGTTAAGCATGTATATATAAAGTGGTGATAAGGATATGCTATTACGTTTGAACAACACCTTCTCCGTATGAAACGACATGTTACCTCTTACGAATTTTTGTACTTGTAAATTGGTAAATATGCTCCACTTGCTATGTCAATTGTAATGTTTATTTGTGTATTTTGTTTTTCACACAGGTCATGTGGCCTATTGAATTTATATTTGAAAATAAACTTCTTCATCTATGAGGGAAAGGGTTAAAACAGATTAGACATGCGTCAGACGCATATGCTAGGATATGATTACATTATCAGAAATAAAAAAAATCATTTTCTAATTTTAGTAGTTGCTCCACAACACTGAATGTTTTTTTCAAAATCAAAGAGACATCTTCATTTTTGTAGATTGCATAAAACGTTTAATTATGCATACTTTTCTTAAATAGTAAAAATGTATGAACTGTTTCTAGTCTACTTATTAACACAATGACTGTGGTAGCAGCTTGCTCTCTCTCTCTGATTGTCTATGTAGTTAACGAAGAAATCCTTTTGTGTATTATTAAGGAAGACTTGATTCACCATAAAAGAGATTTGAGATATGAAAAACAATGCGATTTGTTGATTAGTTGTATTATGAAAAGAAAACGATGAGCTTAGCATATGGTTCATATCGAATCATTCTAAGCAGACATTATGCCTTTGATATTTTAGAATGTCTGACGGGGTCTGCAAATGTTTAGAGATCTCTTTTGCTTTTTCAGAATTTTCAAACTTAATTTAACCTAAACCATGGGTAAAGGACAACAAGACCAACAAGCGGCAACAACTTCTGACATCCTGAAGGCAAAGGACATAAATCAAGCGATACCGAACAATAAAGTGTCACCGGATGTGAACGGAGCAGTTGTCATAGAAACAGAGATGCAATCCAATATAATCAAAACACAAGATGCAATTGAAAGACTAAAAAATAGACGAGAACAAGAACCGTTGCTCTTCTGTAAAATTATAACCAAATATCCACTGCGCTCGTTTCGTGAGTATTATGTATCTACTTATCTAAACCCCCGAGATTGATGGGGTTTAACGCCGTTTCAACAATGTTTCAGTCATTTCACGGCAGCCAGTTTACACACCAGTACTGCACACAAGAGTCTTTCAAGCAGCTGGCTGCTTTTCCACATACTGTTATCCCATTGTTTCAAGACGTATGACGCTTCTCGAATTGCCTTTTTTTCAAACGTCGGAAAGAATGTTGGCCAATCTGGGGTTCGAACTCACAATGTTATATACACCTTTCGTAGATGCTTCGGGGCGATTAGCAATTTCATATAGACTTAATAAATGTTTTCAATATTACCTCCTTAAAAAACAAACATGTATTTCAAAGACAAATTCTGATATCGATCCAAGTAAGGAAGTGCTCCTCCGTAATAAAGGTCACGACGATCGGATACAGAAGTCTAGAACTAAACTATTCCCCGCAAGCCAACCACACGCGAGTTTCTCGTCAATACTAGGGAATCTAGCTCTTTTCCAGTCTCTAACAAAAAGATTTATTAGTACTATGTAGTGTCGGCTTTCCGTTGTAAGATATTCTCGTATCGGCGATGTAGTTAAATATTACGGTATCAGCGCTAACAGTGTTCTTAAAACCGTCATTACAACAACAGAGTAGTTTTTATTCCCTACCTGAGCGAGCTTCTTAAGTGTAGCTCAGATCAGAACTATGCTGTAATCTTTGCATAAACGTTATGATCAGGTAAATATTCAAGAAATCCATAGCTTACGGAACCTGCCACCGTCAAGGTGACGCATATCAGACTGTGCTATCACCCTACTAAACAGTGTCTTCATATTTTAAATATTAGTAGAAATATTGATATATCTCCATTTCTTGCCCTTTTACAGTATTGACGTTATCGGCTCACTTGGTTATGATTGTGACGTCAGTTGTTCTTCTGGCCGCCGGGTATGATCTTCTACCAGTTGATTTCGAAAATCTTCCTCTTGAACTCAACGACCTTCCATGGCGACCACGTGACGTATCATGGCAACATAAAGACCTATACGACAACGTGTACGACATGAACCCTATAAGTGGCTACAGAGTGAACTCATATCGACGGGCGAACATCGATTTGTATTACGATGGAGACGGTTCTAACGTTTTTACTAAAAACAGCTTTGAAAAAATTCAACAAATAGAAAACAGATTGATCTCTGTATCAGAATACGCCAATACATATTGCCAGCTGAACACAAACTTGACGGCTTGTGAGAAACCCACGTCTATTATCCGGTATTTCGACGGCACATATGCCCATATAAGCGCTACGTTTAATGATAACACATTCAGTAACGTTGTTGGTGTTTTGTACGAAGCTTACACAAATAACGAAACAAAAGCCGCATTTCAATATTTCCTCGGAAAATCCCACGCGATAACATCAACGTCAGCATATTCCGGTATCACTAGGTCCCTTATTGCAGTCGGATATCCGCTTCAAGAATACGTCAATGACGATGATGGGTATGAACAAATTATACGAGATTTTTCAGCGGGAAGTATGAAACCTGTACTTGAAGACGTAAGAGAAAACAACGGTTTGTTTAAGTTTGCATATCGCTCAGAAATGTTATGGGTCGAAGACGTATTCGTCCAGGCAATGAAAGACGCAATGTGTGCAGTGGGCAGTATAAGTTTTATCTTTGTTCTGATTCTAATTCACACAAAATCGTTATGGATCGCGGGATTTGCTATACTCAGTATTATGACAAGTTTCGTAACTACAAATCTTATTTACCGTATCGTACTCGATTTTCGATACATCGGTTTTTTTCACATACTTACTCTGTTTATTGTTCTGGGTATTGGTGCCGATGATATCTTTGTGTTTTATGACGTTTGGAGGAACACTGGTTATGAAGAATACCCCAGTCTGGCCCATAGGTTATCTGATGCTTACAGAAAGTCAGTGTTTAGTATGTTGTTTACATCTATCACCACCGCCGTTGCCTTCTTTGCGAGTACAATCTCACCGTTATTAGCAACAAGGTCCTTTGGTGTGTTTTCAGGGCTTGTTGTTCTTGTCAACTATCTTTCAGTGATACTATTTTTTCCAACAGTCGTAGTCATGTATCATACTCGATATGAGCTTTATAGATGGCCGTGTATCGTGTGTATTAAGAAACAGTGTGGGAAAGTGTGTAAATGTTGTTTACCTAACAGCGAATCTTCGTCACATAAAAACACGGAAGTCAATGAACTACCTGACAATTCACAGTATGGACTGAAAAACAATATCAATCAAGAGGAAGGGAAAGAACTACCCCCAGTAAGGGTTTTGTCAGGAAAATCACAGTATGACATAACAAACGGTTACAACGAAAATGAAGAGAACAAATTGCCTCCAATATTTACATCTTTAAGAGATCAAAAGTCAGATGATAATACAAAAATATCTCTTATTAAGTCAGGAACCTTATATAAAACCCAAATTATGATTGGTCCATCTGGTGATAAAATCACTGAAAAGAGATTCGAAAACAACATGCTCTACTCTAACGGATACGTTAATCATGCATTTAAAAATGACAGTACAAGTTCTGTGGAAGAAAACGAAGACAAAACCAGCATCAAATGTAATAAAACTGAGCCAGATGATGCCTCACAAAGATATGGTATCTTTAAGAAAAGAAAACAGAAGGGTGTAATGGTCCGATTCTTTCGAGAAAAGTACTTTGCGTTTGTGACCCACAGAATATATCGTGTGATAATCTTACTTGTTTGTGCTGGCGTCCTGGCATTCTTTATATATCAAGCGACGAAGCTGGAACCAGACAATCAAGGGGTATGTATTAAAACGATTTCATTTTGATTTTAAGCTCGCACGGACATTGATCTAGAAGAGCTTTCGTTGTCACCATGTCGATGACGTCGTCGACGTGGGCAACATTGCCAACATGTCAATAATTGCGTGAAAGTTAAAGACCGAACCAATATGTGAGCTATGATGTCCCTTGATAACTATTGTTATGTTTTAATACTGTTAATAGCGCTGACGCAGAGACAACACAATTTTAAATGGTCCATAGTGAACTACTGCACGTACCCTTTGTGCCAACAACAACACACATACGCATGCCCGCACATACACACATTTTACATGACAGTGTCCCGCAGCTCGCATGGCTGTTCCTGCAAACCTAATTACGGCCAATCAATAGTTTCACGATGTTCTCAGATATGGTTTAAACTGACATGTTAGTGCAATTAATGAGTTTACCTGCTGAATATTTATGGCGCGTTTCATCCGCCGTACAATGAGCGCTCTCCTCACTGAAACACAGTATCAACTACCGAGTATATATTTTAACAAAACATTAGTTTGCTAACGGGTCTTGTTTTGATATACATAGTCAACAATAAACGTGCCAACCTACTCTATCAATGCAGAGGAGTCGCCATATTGGATCTCATATTTGATAAATCAACACAGTCTGAAAAGTAATAAAAACAATTTTTAAAAAAATACTTAAAAACAAAACCACTATTACAGCTAGATTAATGACTGATAAGCCTATTTCCTATTTTCTACATCTACTCGTAAACATATACACGTCACACACACAAAGGCATTTTGCATTTTGCGACCAGCGTATATTCAGATTAACCTGCTCCTTCGCACTGTCGTATCGAGGTCTTTCCTGTAAGGTATCTAGCCGTATACATATCCAAGTTATTCTTAGAGATGGGCAATGATAAAGACCCGACTCGACACGATTGCATTATCATTGTAATTGGTATAATATAAGTAAAAGTACAAGTACAAATTGTTTATTGCATGCAACAAACATAATTATGTTTATAGCAATATAATGTACACAAAGTTACATATATTTTAAACCTCTTTAGATCATTTTTCTTGACACAGTTTTATAACGAACAAAAATTTACCGAACATTATGAAGTAGACATTTCATCTGTTATGTGTTTAATTGTTAAGGTAATAAGTTTTTGAATTTGGACATGATATTTACTGAATATATTTTGACAAATTGTCTAAAATAGTGTACAAACGTTTCTTATTACAGTGTGCAGTTAATACTTAGCTTGCACTTCATCATATGAGACATTTATGTTGTTCCGTACACTAATAAGAACACTTATTGAAAGGGTGGTCGATTTACCCGTGTTAAACAGAGCCATTCAAATTATGTTAATTTATGTAAGTAAATATGTCTTGTCATCCAAAGATACTAATGCGGTCAGGTCAGTACACAAAAAAAACCACTGATTATTAAGGTTACTATCTACACTTAAGAAGAAATACGAAGGTACCAATGGTTTGATTAGAATTCAAGGACATATTTATTGTTACTTTAAAGCGACTGAAATCCAGACGGCACGGAAAAAAAAAAAAAAAAAAAAAAAAAAAAGAAATCGAAATTCGCCCTAAATCTTATTCTTTATGTTTATACAAGTAAAACCAGGATAGAACATGTTTTTTATTAATAAAGTGAACTTGAGTCGTTTTCAATTGTCCCGATGAAGGGGTTTCCTATTTAAAAATACTTACCCCGTTACTGACAGTGTAGAATTTGCGATGGAAAAAGTATCGAAAACAAGAAAATCTCACCGATTATAGGGGTATGTAATATGTTATCATATGTTAATGCCCCAAATACAAAAATAACACTTATTTTCTTAAAATTGGAAATTTTATTTTTGTTCGACAGTTTGGTATCTGGAGTTCAGTCGCTTTAACATTTCCAAATTGCGTTAAATAAGTAATTTCGCTACTAAGAGGAAGCAAAATTCCATCGGCGTACGTACATGAGCCCTGCTTTAGGAAAATCCATGGTAATAGATCCAAGTGGATACTATTTTAAAAGAAATTTCTCAAAAGCTTTCTAGTATATATTGGCGAACAGTGAATTACATAGTCAAGATGCGTGGATGCAACGAATGATCTCGGTACACACTAGTTGCAAATGCCATAAGGTTTGCTTGGATATTTGGTATTTCCCCAAAGACAGTGAACATTCAACTGTCAACTCTGCTGAGGTCGGTTTTCAGTACATGACATGAATCAGGGGCGTAGCTCCCTTTAGGTACTGTAGGCACGTGCCTACAATTTTTTTCTTAAAATGCCCCAAAATGCAGCTGCGGCGATAAACATCCGCTGTCCACGCAGACTGATCCGGCCGACACATTCCGTGTTAGGGGGATAGATGTATAGAGTAGTGATTCCTGAAACAGAAAATCCTCAGGAGGAGAAAAGTGTCTATCCGGGTAGGCCTGTGTGGCATGCTTAGGCTGATCCGGGTCGATACTATACGCAGAGTCCACAATGTTGATTGTCTCACGAGACGGCCTACACATAGGCCTGAATTAGTGGTTGAACTGAGCGAAAGAACGTTCGATCAAACGAATATGGAAGTGCAGTGATGAGTAATCCTAACGTTTTCATCTTGGTTTCTGTTTCAGTTGCGGGTTCTCAAGGATTCCCATGTGTATAGTATTGCTCGTGATCACGCATTGTATTCGTTCGTGGCAAGCGACCTTGACCGGACCATCACGATATACATTGTATGGGGAATGTTTCAAAATGACATGAGTGACTGTCATTTTTCCACTCCGAATTGTCTTGGAAAAAAGGTCTGGGATTATAACTTTAACCCCAATACACCTGAGGCTCAACTTGCTGTAAAGGTAAGATACTTCAATTAAATTAGCAGCTGTATAGGTAAAATATCCCAATACAGCAACCCTCAACCCAGGGATCATGAATAAGGGAACTGTCGCCGTAATATAACTGAAATGATGTTGAAAACTGCGTAAAACCCTTAAAGACTAATAATTGAATGTTAAGGTACACCAAGTCTCAGCTGACTGTAAAATGTGAGATATCCCAATACACCAATATTTAGCTGATTGTAAAATGTGAGATATCCCAATACACCAATATTTAGCTGACTGTAAAATGTGAGATATCCCAATACACCAATATTCAGCTGACTGTAAAATGTGAGATATCCCAATACACCAATATTTAGCTGACTGTAAAATGTGAGATATCCCAATACACCAATATCTAGCTGACTGTAAAATGTGAGATATCCCAATACACCAATATTCAGCTGACTGTAAAATGTGAGATATCCCAATACACCAATATTCAGCTGGCTGTAAAAGAACGATATCGTTGTTCACCCAAGGCTCAAATAGGTGTGTAATAAATTATCCAATATCCCAATACGACAATAATATATCCTATGACACGTGAAACACACCCGGATCCAATTCTTACCCAAGGTCAAAGCCTGTAAAAGTACGAAATCGCTATAACATTAAGATTCATCTCACGGTAAAGGTTACATATCCCATTACACCTGAGCCTAACTTAGCTGTAAATGTCCTCTCTACAACATATAATGTATTGAATGCTTTTAAGTTGTTTAAACTGAACAATTTGAGTATCTTATATGTTGCTAAGATCTGCAAGATAAATAAATAAATGCTTTTGGCACAAATATTATCGGATGTGTGCAGATGCTGGAAGGTAATGGTAAACAAAAATATACTAGTATATGACCAGTACTGGATGCTGTATGTTTCAGGAATAAGTAACAATAAGCGGAAGTATTCTCACGTTTTCAACCTAAATGTATAAAATTATGATAACAATGTTATGTATATGTATGTCTTAAACGACATGCCATTTTCTGTTGTATGTATATTTATATGTATGTTTTATATGACTATGAGCTTATATGCTTACTGACAATTAAAATTTCTGTTCTGTTCTGTTCTGTAAGCTATATTATAACACCTGAGATTCAATCGACTCCTAAGCTCAATTGTTTCAATTCATTCGAGGACAATACAGGTATTTATATTGTCTTTACACACCAACCGCTATGATATCTATTAGCTGAATCAACCAATCAAATTACAGCATTTGACTAGCACTCGCTGAACACTCGGTGTGTTCGGATAATCTGAATACAGCCAATAGTTTACAAAAATAACAACTTAATTCGTTGTTTACAAGTGTTTTGCTGTATTTCCAGGAGATGTGTGACAAGTTGATGAACCTAACGGCAGAAGAAGCGTACGACTTTCGACTGAAGACAGATTTCACAACAGGGCAGTACCAGATTGATTGTTACATCAGCAAACTGAACGATTTCTTAGATGTAATTATTGTGACACTAATTTATTTCAATCATTTAACCCTTATCCTTATTCATATAAACAAACACATATTTTAATGACATGTGCTTACTTATTTAAGGACTAATTATTGATAAATGATTTATTGAAAACAATGAATAGACCAAGTTAAGACTGCACGAACGTTCAAATTGATCTGTGTCTACATTGTTCGCAATTGAGTTTAAAGTCGTGCAGAACAGGATATACAACTCCTGTTTAAACTGGCGTGCGCGGATTGCATTCCTGTGCATATTTCGTACCGCTTAATGTGATTACAAGAACCTCGATATCTTTTATATTTGGCATGTCTGTTTTTTTTTACTTTTCGGCGAGAAAGTGAAATCCTGGTGTACGCCTCTGTCTGGCCTTTACGCGAAGGTATGCGTATTTATGACATGCATGCATTTTCATTCAGTTATTTTCACTGTGTTATTGAAAGATGTCCAAAGATGTGATTAATTATGTTTATAAAACAAATTACCTATTTGATGAATCAGTATGTACATCATGAAAGTGTTTCGCTTTGCTCGATGGTAATGATCTGGTTAATAGTGTCATGTTATAAATTCACTATACAAATATATCGTCTCAATTGCTTATACAGCTGACTTATCTATCTGATGGAGCATCGATCATTTATATTCATTCAGACTGGGCGGAATCTAGGTTGATGAGGATTTTTATTGGGTCACAGCAAAAGTCTCAAAGAAACGTTTGAATTTTTTTTTAAATGATAAGTGCTTTTATTGTGTAATAGCACAGTCTTAAAGAAACGTATGAAAACTTTGTTTAAATGATGAGTGTTTTTATTGGGTCACAGCAAAGTCTCAAAGAAACCTTTGAAAACATTTTTAAATGATCAGTGCTTTTATTTGGGTCACAGCAAAGTCTCAATGAAACGTTTGAAAACATTTTAAAATGATAAGTGATTTCTGGGGTCACAGCAAAGTCTCAAAGAAACGTTTGAAAACATTTTTAAATGATAAGTACTTTTATTCGGAGGCAGCAACGTCTCAAAGAAACGTTTGAAAATATTTTCAAATGAAAAGTTCTTTTCATTCAAAGCTGCAACTCTTTTTAATATAGAAGTTTGACCATTTACTCGTGTGACGTGGCTCATGGTAACCCCTTCCCACATACAGACGCTTTATGGCGCCTCTGCAGCAGACGTCTTTTGAAATCATTGTGGCAAAAGGCGAAATTGCTCATAATGAGCAATTTCTCCTTTGGCCTCAATGATTTTAACTCTATTCAATAATCATACTTTCTTTTATAGATATTTTGAATATTTTGACCTAAAAGATTTCTGCGGCGGGTTTGTTGAATGTGGAAAAGGGTTGAAAGCGAATCAGAGAGAAATGGTGCAGCTTGGCATGGTTGACCGGTATAGGTTCAGGTCATCTTAACTGTATAGATTGATCTGGTTCTATACTGTTCACAAACACCAAGTTGTACATTTTGCCATGCATGGACTCAAATAGTCATTAATGCTACACTACAGGTTGAGACGGCATCGACAGGAGTAGATTGGGGTTTGACTTACAACTATACCAAATCTATAGACTTCATGGACAACAGGACCACATACTATAACTCATCAGGATTTACAAACGCCTACGAGGACTATCTTCAGGTACACACTTGCAACAAAGCTTATACGCATACGCATTAGATGACAATAGTGGCACTCGCTGCGTTTTAAAAGAATATGTTTTGAACTCTTTTTTTTTTTCATAGACAAAATATGTGCGTGCTAAGACTCTATAACATTGAAATCAGACCAAAATACTAGTACGCTTGCGTTTATTGGATCTGACAACACCGCATAAAAGGCCGTCTCAAATCAAACCTATACATTTAAATATTCATGAGCATGAACCTGTTTTTCTGTCCAATGAAAACGCTCGGTTCTGCTATGAAATCGATTTCTATACAACCGGAACACTTTGTCATCGTAGCTCTCAAAACGGATGTTTCTTTTCAATGTAGAAACTTCTATGCTTATTTGGCGAGCAGTGCAGGGTCAGATTAGATTGCTCGGTTTCTCTGTCTGGTCTGGATCTGAGCTTGTCAAGACTTTCGAGATTCCGCAACGGGAGCAGAAGCTGAAGTGGGGGAGTCATACCAGAGACAGGGTTGCACACATAACATTAGGACGGATGCATTCGTTTCAGAATAAAAGACACCGGTAGTGCTGGTAATTTACCAAGGAAACGCCGATACAACTGAAATACTGTTGAAAGTTGCATAAAAAACCATCCAATCATTTTAACCATAACTTTGATTAATACAACATGATCTGCCTTCCGCTTACAGATACCCATTTCTGATTGGCTATCCAACAAACAGACCTATCAGTTTACCAATGACTTCTTCGTGTTCGAACCGTTAATTGGTGAAGAAACTGGCGACTTTACGCAAACAGTGAAAACAGAAACATGTAAGTACAGTGTTTTGACAAATGAGTTATGACAAACCTGCACTACATGCAGACGCAATTTAAAAGAAATCTGAAGCACACGACCTTTGAAAATATTGTGAAAAAACTGCTCAGAATGATAACAATTCAATAATTATAAGCAGAGATTTTCCAAATTTACGCAGTTATGTTTGTCTGGTGCATTTTGTCAGTCACAGACTGTCACATGACCGGCGTCACATGACGGGCGTCACATGACGGGCGTCACATGACGGGCTTAGTGGGAAATACATGATTTTATGTAGGGAGACATTTTCATGAATTCAACAAGTGATGGTTGAACTTGCTTGAAATTTATTATTATTTATGTTGCGTATTAAAATGCTCCAAATTTGATATTTTTATTCGTGAATGGCTCTTGTCTTTGCATTCTGAAATTATGTTTCAACTTTTGCATACTTGGTAAGTAGAGTCGGTTCTACTCTTGGTGTACGCTATTTGTCTACACCATTGTTGAATTATTGCAACACTACTCATTAAATATACAAGAACCAATTAAAGCTTGAGAAATAAGTTATTATACATTTCAGTTGGAATCAAGCTTATGTATACTATCTTTTACATACTTATCATATAACATATAGCCAAAGGATCATAGGATCGTAGTAAATAATGAACTTTGAGATTTAACAAATAACTAACAGTAGACGTATTCGCTGCATGTACTAACGCAATCAATTACATGTACATATGTCATTGCACATCATAGTGCCAGTTGTGTCTATATTGGACCATAGCGCAGCAAATCGTACATCAGATATACGAAGGTTTAGATCAGTATGCACGTCATAGCCGCTCTTTCGACAGTATCCGAAACGATTTGTGCAGATTCTAATCAGACAGACCAAATGTTAAGCCGATCAGAAACATAGGTATTTCAGAGGTCTTTCTTGTATTGCAATTTGCTGGCCTGTTGTATAATTGCAGAATTTTTTAAACAATTTTCTTATCTTGTCTATAGTCGCCACAACCAGAAAATCCTAAATTAGTATGGTCTGCTGACGATATAACACGCCCGAATTATATAAGTAATGTCTGTTACAATCAAAGCGAGTATATGTACAGGCGACTGTAGGCCATAAACATTCATATTGTTAGTTCAAGGACACTTATATGACCAGGAGGTGATCAGTGCATAACCTGATTAGATTATGCGATGCCGCAGTTTGTCCTGGATCTTCACTTGTCTCGTATGTCGGTTTTCAGTTTCACGTGGCACAGATATATTTTTAAGTAGTTACTATTACATGTATTTTAGTTCCCAACTTTGATAGAAGACGTTCGTGGGAAATGCATGTAACAGTCCTATATCATTAATCGCATACGATTGATTCAATTTGGTGAACAGTTTTATAAACGTGTTTTGCAGCTAAGAAATACGGTAACCACCTAAAATATGTGGCCATTCAAGTAAACACCACGTTAAAAGTACAGACTTTGGGTTACTCGGAAGGGATTCCGATCATGAATTATTGGGAGAACTTTGTTAATAACGAGGTAAGTATTTACTGTGATTTAGTTAACCCTTCTGTAAGGTACGTCCACCCTGGTCCTGACACAGACGACGCCTGTCAGCAGACGATGCCTGTCAGCAGACGACATTTGAAAACATGGGAAATGAGAAATTGTTCAAAACAAGAACATTTTAATTTTGCCAACTCTGGCAATTGCCAAATAACCAGGCTTTGTAATTAATTATCATAGCAGATGGCGCCTTTAATATCAAATTATGGAAAGTATTCAATGGATTTTATGAAGATCGCATTCAACGACCGGTCTCCTCATTTATGCCACCTAATATTGACCTGTACCGTTCATTTTCGAATGTGTAAAAAATTAAATAAATGAAGGAATGAATTAAACAAGTAAATGCCTAGATAACGCATTGACAGATTAGCAAATGATATAAAGCCTACCATCCCTCCTCCCTCTCTTTCACCCTCTATTATACCATATATCGATCACGAAATCGATAATTTACCAATTACACAGATAAGCGACATAGACCTTCCCCCAACACTTACCACATACTCACTGAGCTTATTCTGAATAACAAATGGTACTTTTTTTGGAAAATCCATTGTCTTTTCTTATGATTTTTGTTTATAATCTCGACTTTTGAAAAAACGAGAGCTATTGTCATGACCCTGGCGTTGTCGTCAGCGTGGTCGGCTGGTTAAAGGTTGTTTTGTTAGCTCAGCTTTTTTTCTGTGGCGGCGGCGTGGTCGTCCGGTTAATTTTTTTTTGTTCAGCTCAGCTTTTTTTCTTCTGTTTTCTATCAGTCGAGCGTCTGTGCCGTACGCGGTGCTGTTGTTAAACTTGCTATAAAACTTGTAGTTGTTATGCAATAAAGTATATTATATTGAGTTATATCAGAGGAATACGTCACTTATTTTTTTCGGGCATAACTTAATTATTGTTGAATAAAGTTCAAAATATAGTTGCAATAAGAGAAATAGCTCACTGTGAGCATTCCCCCTTTTGTTGCTAAGAAGTCTGTTGCAGATGCGTCAACAAAGGATCAATCCAAACGTGTATATTCTTGTAGGTACAAAATATGCCAGACGGAATGAAGAATGGATACCAGATTACAGCTTTAATATGGCACTGGCTTGTGGTCCAAGAGGTAGGTATACTCGGCATGATTTTCATTAACGACTCGCGTAAATGACTCACGTCAGACGAATAGGGAATGAATGAATGTATATTGTTTGATGGCGCATCGACAGCTAAGGTCATTTAGCGCGCAATTAAATTTATTTATTCATGATCCCTGGGTAAACAAACCAGTACTAGGCTAGAAAATGTGCCTTGCCCAAGGGCACTCCACCATGACCGTAGTGCCGCGACTGGGGATCGAAGACACCCGGTTTCGAAATCCCCGACGCTAACCACTCGACCACAGCGGATTCCTCTCAGACGAATAGAGATCGTGTAGCATATGAGAGCAGTGACGGCTATGGTATGTATGTGCATGTGTACAGTCTCACCCGGGAATTTCTTGTCCGCCAGCATTTTGTAACGTTAGAGTCGTAGAAAAATAGCGCATGTTATACTATATCGCCCCCCGCCCCCGCCCCTTATAATGTAACCCCTTTATGGGAATACGTACAAGTTAGACTTTGTGAATTCGGATCAGCCTGTAAGATACATTGTGCACATCGTAAGCACACAAGCTTAGTTTAAACTATGGATGGCAACGACTATTCGATAGCAATATCATGATATTCGTTTAAGATCTGGAGTATTCTGAAATATATATATACATAAATGAAATTGAGAATACTTTAAACTTTTACCCCCACCTTTTGCTAAAAACTGCAAGTAAAGAGTTAC
Organism: Serripes groenlandicus; assembly: GCA_031761405.1. Classification (NCBI taxonomy): domain Eukaryota; kingdom Metazoa; phylum Mollusca; class Bivalvia; order Cardiida; family Cardiidae; genus Serripes; species Serripes groenlandicus. The sequence continues at coordinate 58,309,996 of JASEVX010000001.1, forward strand.
CGATGGTCCATGTTACGCGTATTATATACGGTGTCAAAACTGTAGATAACATGTCAAAACTGTAGATAACATGTCAAACTGTAGATAACATGTCAAAACTGTAGAAAACTGTAGAAAACTGTAGATAACATGTCAAAACTGTAGATAACATGTCAAACTGTAGATAACATGTCAAAACTGTAGAAAACTAGATAACATGTCAAACTGTAGATAACATGTCAAAACTGTAGATAACATGTCAAACTGTAGATAACATGTCAAAACTGTAGATAACATGTCAAACTGTAGATAACTTGTCAAAACTGTAGACAACTGTAGATAACATGTCAAAACTGTAGATAACATGTCAAAACTGTAGATAACATGTCAAACTGTAGATAACATGTCAAAACTGTAGATAACATGTCAAACTGTAGATAACATGTCAAAACTGTAGATAACATGTCAAACTGTATATAACATGTCAAAACTATAGATAACATGTCATAACTAGATAACATGTCACACTGTAGATAACATTCCAAAACTGTAGAAAACTGTAGATAACATGTCAAACTGTAGATAACATGTCAAAACTATAGATAACATGTCATAACTAGATAACATGTCAAACTGTAGAAAACTGTAGATAACATGTCAAAACTGTAGATAACATATCAAACTGTAGATAACATGTCAAAACTGTAGATAACATGTCAAACTGTAGATAACATGTAAAAACTATAGATAACATGTCATAACTAGATAACATGTCAAACTGTAGATAACATATCAAACTGTAGATAGCATGTCAAAATTAATAATCCTTAATTATAGCTATGACAGTGATTGATACAATACCGACGGTTTCGTTCTAAAACGCCGTAACTTCATATTGTACAGCATTTAGTTACGGCTTTTAAAATGATACATCAATGAGACAAATCCATCGAATATTCAAATACTTATTTTTGTATTCGTTGCCATCCCTACTTTAAACCTACACTAATTAATTTACATCGTTCGAGAAACAAGGTCTCAACTTCTATTAATAATGCTCGATGTCTGTTTTCTGGAAACCTTACACATACTCGGGCCGTTTGTGTGAGTAAGAATCCACTCATCACGGGATTCGAACCGGGAACTTTGATAGAATAGTCCGACGCTTTACCGCTACCTCTGTCTTCACACACGATGGTTAGAAAACTCTGTCGAGTCGAATAGACTCTGATAAGACTGAGCAGATGGATATGATTATTATGACCTTTATACACAGATCTCTTTCGTCTGGCGCGTTCAAATGATAAGGTATTTATCACTATCCCTGTCATTGAGTGATGGCGTTACTAGGTTACAGTTATATGGTGCTATTTGGTCATTTTTCCTTTCATTGTCCAACTGTTCATTATATCATATGACCTTTTTAGTGTAATAAATCTGTGTTGTTAACAAGTTATTTTTAGAGTCAAACGAACACCCACTGAGCACCAGTCATTCCCTCCTTGTGTTGATAATCATAAATGGAATACACTTATGAATAACGACACAAGTTAACTTTCAGATCCATATGTTCTATTGCAGTCTTGCATACATCTCAGTTGCCGTACTTTACTGTCGATTTTTGATGTTTTATGCCGCTTTCAACAATTGTTCAGTCCTATCACGGTGTTTCCTGGGTAGTTTAAATGTACTACTGATCCACCCTGACACCTGTCATTTAGTCGTAATGCTAACCCCGCAACCCTGAACGCCAATGAGGGCAGCCATTACTACTATTTTTAAAGTTTCACTTTATAGCGAAGGGGCACCTTGTATATATCATTTAAAGAACGGGGATACCATATCCAGGTATACTATCATTATAATGCTCAATGCATACGCTTTAAATTTATACACGCATATTTATGAGCCATATCAATCTTTGATTGATATCACTCAAACAACTTAAACACGTAAAAAGAAAACCGACTTGTAGGTCATTTCAACGCGCGGAGATCCCTATCATTCGGCACCTCCACCTTATCTAATCACGACCTTCACTATCTGATTTCTAGTAGTACAATCATGCTCTTGAGAGCGATAATAACAGAACAGGATTATATAAGTACCAGTTCATGTATGCAATTTGATCGTAAGTACGCTTTCACACTTGCTGACGCATTATGCATGACACATATGTGGCAGTCGATTTATGAAAACATCGAGGCAAAAGGTGAAATTGCTCATAATGACCAAGTTCTCCCTTTTCCACAATGTTACCAAATCTATTCAATAATCCTTTTACTATTACATACTTTTTGCAAATGTTTTATCAACTATATCTGCTGCATATTTGTTGTATGTAGGAAAGGGCTAACTAATCAGTTTGTGTGTGACGTTACTGAAATATAGACAATATTTATGGAACACGGAAGCAATAACACTTCATCTTAATGGATTACATAAAGTCGGTTACGGCACTCTATTTGTCAATTACTTGATAATTCAACTCTTTCGCTAGCAAAGGCTATTCAAAGCTTTTGCAAACAATGCAGATTCAGGAGAGACAGCTCGTTACGAGCTGTCTCTCCTGAAATCTGCATTGTTTGCCACATAGTCATTAAATCTTACCAAATGTCCTGTCGGACGAAAAATGGAGTGGTCCAATTTTTAACATTGAAGAGTCGACTTTGTGAAATTCGGCAGTGAAAGAGTTAAACAAGTTCAATACCTTCACTCGAAAGGAGGTTTATTTATAAATAACATTTCAACCTTTATCTAATTATTACAGAAAGTATACTAATCTGATACAGACAATCTTAACCCTTACCCAATTAGAGACACATATTGAGGCATCTCCAGCATGGGACTTTAGAACATACATTGACAAACTGAGAACCTACTCATGATAAGCAATTTCTCTTTTTGTCATAATGTTTCCAATTTCTCCAATTATTATACTTTCATGTGTAGAGAGTTTGCATAGTTAGCCTGAATGCTATACAAGTAGTCTGCTGCAGATTGGTTATATGTTGGTAAGCATTAATCACCTATGATGCAGGCAACCATTGAACAAATAACAACTCCATTGTTACATATTTTCCCTCCACTTTTCTTAAAGCAGACGATTCTAGAAAAATGATATCAAGAAAACAGTTTCTATTGCAAGAACTAAAACCCCAACATTCTTTTATTCCAGACTCTGGTTCAAAATGCTATCTACGGAATTGCTATTGGTGTTTCCGTGGCTTTCCCAATTTTCGTCATCGCGACGAGGAACATCATCACTGGATCTCTAGCCACTCTTACCATCAGTTGCAGTACCATTTGTGTAATAGGAGTTATTCCCCTTGGTGGGTGGAAACTTGGGGTAAGTACCAACTGTGACAGAATAGCAAACACATATATGACCTTTCGACACAGGAAGACAAGACTTACACGTTTGGGATCACTGAATATGATATGTTCGGTATCGTGTTAATGCATCATTAAGGAACATCGAGGCTGACATGATCAAATTACACTCTCGGACGTGTAAGATATAGTGTACTGTTCATGTACAATGAGCTATGACATGATGCATATTAACTGCAAGAGTTATTTACATAGGTCGAGCCTTGATAGCTCGGTCGGTGACGAAAGAGGTAATCATTCAAGGGGTTGTGTGTTTTAATGATTGACAAATTGACGTGAATAACAACCAATGGGCTAAACACTTGACAGTTCGTTTAACACGGACACTACTTGTCTATATCAGAGTTGTATGGATATCAAATTATATGTGCTTCATCCGATTGGATAATTCCGAATCAATTATGGTAATCGATTCGGAAAAAAATGTATTTTCTGAAAAATTTGATATACATGTCCATGTAAAATGTAGTGGATAAATGTGAGCATGCTCAATTTGAGCAATTCTTCTCATCACACTATTTGTATGAGTCGTCTTCTTTAAAGGCGGTTCAAGACGTCTGCATTAGGCACATGTTTGGAAAATCTATCAAAGTTATACATGTAACGGTAATCAATGTAAAACACACTGATTGGTTCGCAAAACGTTTAGTTTGGATTTCGTTTGGAAAATGTAACTGAGAAACAGAGTATTTCTCGTGCCTTATGAAATGTTTCTCGTTTTTTTGTTAATGACAATTATGCTATTAGGACATAATGGTATCGCACACTTGTTTATCCATTCACTCTCTATGTTTTGCAGGTATTAGAAGCATTAAACATGTGTATGGTGGTCGGCCTTACTGTGGACTATGTTGTACATCTGGCGGAGGGATACACCTTATCACTGCGCACGGACAGGTTATCACGTGTACAGGACATGCTGGACGAAATGGCGGTATCCATATTCTTCGGAGCAATCACAACGCTTGGTGCTTCTATGTTTATGTTCATTGCACAACTGTCATTCTTTCTTCAATTTGGAATATTCATGTTTTCAACCATCGGGTTTTCTTTATTCTTCTCGATGCTGTTATTCGTTACATTAATGGGACTGGTAGGACCACAAAATAACACTGGCAATATAGTTGTGTTGGTTCAAAATATTAGCCAATATTTTAAAAAAATACCTAAAATACAAAAACAATCCTCGAATTGAACTAAACTTTGGTTGAACTTTCTAAACTCTTGTATTTAAACGAGTTATATTAACTATTAATTGCCCAGTGTCATTGCTATATTTATTTGGCATTTACTTCATTTTGATTATATCCTGAAAACTGGTTATTCAAACTTTCAAAAAATCTGCAGCAAACAACTGAAAATATCTAGGCGAAACTATAGCAATATCTAAAGAAATTTAAGTTTAATAATTTAATTCCCTTTCCTACAATGTGTCTACAGACATATGATGTTGATGCGTCAAAATGCGACTAAATGCGACTGAATGCGACTAAATGCGACTAAATGCAACTAAATGCGACTGAATGCGACTAAATGCGTCTGAATGTGGTAAAGGGTAAAACGTACTTAGTCGCTGACATGAACGGACATTAAAAGATTTAAAGGATCGGCCCCTAGATTTGCGTAGGTTAATTGATGATAAAACGTGTGGAGGCTTATTTATTCTTTCACGCGATAAGTGCATGTTCGATATCCATACAGCGACGATTTTTGAAAATATGGAAGAAACATTTCACGAAATCAAGCTTCCAATATTTAACATGTTATATCTGTTTCCTTTTATGGTTTCAGCAAAAGACCTTTAACTTAAGTATCCGGTAAACCAGTAAATCGAACCTTTCAGTTGGCATTTGTCTCGAAACTTTTAAAAAGCACTTAAACTAGATTTTAATGTTGATCAAAGTCTTATATGAATCATTCGAAAGATGGATATAGTTCTGTGGCAGCGCCGTTGGTTCTGTATGCCAGATTAATTTCTGAGTCGCGTTCAATCAATAAACTATTTTTGAGATTTTGCATATTTTTGCCTAAATGATTTCAAAGTCGTCTGCTTCAGATTTCTCGTATGTGGGAAATGGTTAAATGTTGCTTTCTTATACTATTGTTTTACATTTACTCCTGTATCGAGGGCTTGGCGTGAAACGGTTGTAACTAAAAACCTATTTTGAAAACCCTGGTTTAGGGATAATTTTGACCCCTTTGTAAACAATGCAAATTTAGGTGCCATTGCTCAGAACGAGCAATGGCACCTACATTTCCATTGTTTACCAAGAAAAATGATTTAACGATTATAAAGACTTCATTGCGAGGTGATTAACCTTGGTAAAAAAATAGTAATTTTAGTTACAACCGTTTCACGCCAAGCCCTCGATATATTGGATCAAAGTCATGTTTATAAATAAGGAATATGTACATGGAAGAATTGCTGATGTCAATTTATATTTTTGTTATTAACCAATATTGTATGTATGCCCTGTTTCGTTATTTAATAAAGTTATATGTTTTTAAATTAGTTGTTTTGTTATGCGAAATGTATTTACGATACATATTCGTACATAATTTGCATACAGAAAGGCACCATATCGAGTAACATCATATTCGAGACCAGTTATTTAATTTATCAAAACCAAGCCATACATAATGGTGGCTACTTTTAATGTGTGCCACGTGTACAACGATTGCTAACCTCATCGGATTAATACAGTAAATATTAAATATACGTCTCCCTTATATTAAATTTGATTAAATATTAACGATCCATTCAATGAAAGATTAGCTGTCTACAAATGGCAGGATAATTTGATTTGATATGTTGGGGTTTTACAGCATTTTCAGCAGTATTTCAGTTATATCCCGGCGATAATACATTTAACCAAAATTGCCTGTTGACTCTCCGGTACTGGGCTAAGAAAAGTGCTTTGACAGCAGGCACTTTTACGATGAAATCTTCCTTGGTTGACTCGACACAAATGTTCAAGCCATATTGATTGGTTGAAAACCATATCACACTGGCGGATTCAGAAAATGGGAACAAAAACGCAATCTTAAAAAATGGTCTTATTTCAAGATAATTTGAGAAAAAACCAACTTAGGTTACACTCTACAAATATTGTTGAAGCCATTTCGATTGGTGTAACATATGGCAACCAGCAATAACCGAATGAGACACACTGACACAACTTAACATCTCTTCGTCTATAGAAGAGTTGTCCTGGTTTCTAGAACATTCTTTAGAAATGTGTTAATCTCTGCTTGATAAATTAAAAATCTTTGCTGCTAGTCGACATCTGAAAGGGGTTAAAATCGAAAACATTCTACTCTGCATTTGCTAGTCTGCTTCCAAGACAATTTGTCGGAAATGTGACCTAGTTTACCTTCTAAAAACTGTAAATCATATTGTTTGGTTGAAAAAAAAAGGCTGCTGAGGAATGGGGCTTCCATTTTTGGCCGGATTGCTCTAGCAATTCCGGTCTATAGATTGGCGATGTCCGTCCGTCCGTCTGTCTGTCTGTCTGTCTGTCTGTCTGTCTGTCTGTCTGTCTGTCTGTCTGTCTGTCTGTCTGTCTGTCTGTCTGTCATTTTGGTTAAAGTTTCAGGTTGAGGCAAAGTTTCAGCACTGGAAAGGGTTACAAACTTGAAACTTTGCCTGAAGGTAACAAGTTCTATTGATTTCTATGGTTACTTTGACATTGACCTTGGTTTGTCGATTTTCAAGGTAAAATTGCCGACAATCCGGCCTTACCGTCCTCAGCTGTTTCTCGTTAGTTTTGTTTAAATACATATTACTTTTGGCTTTCCGTAGCTTAATTACAATGTCGTATTAAAAATGTCATCTTCTGATGTGCTGTTTCATTTACAGTGTCCACTTTGTACAGTTTCATTATCATTGTTGATCAAATTTTAACCGACATTCGCTACTCTACCATTGACCTTCTTGCTGTGTTTCATAGGCATTGTTCAGAGGCTTTTGTGTTGCCTAATTGCCTTGCGGACCATTATGATATATATTTATATGAAACAGAGGATCACGCTCATCCTGGTAATTAAATAGTTAAGTTTAAGAAATTAGTGTCAATGGTTGAAAACTTTGTGACAAATAGGAGAAATTGTTCTCGGTAAGCAATATCTACTTCTGCCAGTTTGTTTTGAAATTGTATCATGCAGATGCCTCAAAATGTGTCTGTATGAGGGAAAATGTTCAATAAAAACACCAAACGAAAATCATGGCACATTTTGAATAAACGATCATTCGGGGAAAGCTTCTAGAATTATTTCTTCTTTCTCCTGATAGTTTTCAAAAGATGTTGCTGGTGAAGAAGCGTCAAAAGCCTGCTTTATATCTAAATGAGAGCTTAAACAAACGGCTTGACTAGTAACATAATGAAATATCTACGACAGCACGAGTAGAAGTGTGACGCCCAGGTCTCAATAGCTGACATAACGCATGCATTGGACGTGGAAAATGGTCTCGTCTTCCAATAGTTATCTCCCTTGGTTATATTCTTGTTGCCGCCTTGTTTTACACTTCAGTAATAACTTCATTGGCCAATTTGCTTAAACGAGGACAATTTCTTTTTTTCTGTTTGGAAAATATAATCGACATGGAATAGCTTTGAGGTTTTATTTTCACATATCCAAAATAGCGTAAGTAATAAGTTGTTAATTGACTTTCCATAAAATCCGGTAGATATCTATACTATTTCTTTGTTTAAGTTCATATTGTGTGACTCAATAAATGTTGTTGTTCACGTGATACATCATCTATATGTGATGTGGCTTTTAATGAGGCTTCTAGTGTACGCATCCTGAAAAAGATATACAACTCACTATCAGTCTGAAGATTAAAGGCGCTTTCTTAAGTATTTCAGTTATACTACGGCGACCAGTACACAAACTAACGTACATCCGGATGTCTTACATCAATACTCAATACAACATTATTCGCATATGTTACTGGCTATTGTCTATAATATTTCGGCACAGTGTTTAGATACGATAGCAGTGGTCGTTATTACTGTTGTCAATCAAAGGAACATGTAATTGGTCCTGGCAAACGCTGAACTTTCACAGAAAAAGTTAAATGGAACCATGATTTCACCGTGTCCATAACACGTTGATAACAGGTTCATAGCGTATGCCATGCCAGCTTGTGAGTAGCGAGGGCATAACGCACTCAGCGTGTGATGAGCGCATCACTGATTTATAGATACAATATGACAGCGTATCGCCAGCGTACGCAAGCGTTCGCCAGCGCGTGAATAACGCGTTAGTAACGCACTCGACGACTGAGGAAAGACTGCCCAGCGCGCCAGTAGCGCGTTCCAATGCGCGCAAGCGTACTGCAACGACCACATGTTTTTTTTTTGTATAATGCCAGCGTGTGAGTAGCGGGTTGGTAACAGCGCGTTCGGCGCGTGAATTACGACCCTCCAGCATTTGCAAGCGTGTGCAGTCACACGCTTGCAAACGCTGGACCATTTAGCTATGTAGAACAATTCATTTTTGCCTCAGCGTGTGACAGCTTGTCCCAGCGTGAAATTTACTACTTTTACCAATCTGCGCTGATCTGGTTCTACGCGGGTAGCAAATACTTTGCGGTTTTTTTTTTATCGCAGGGAGCCGAGCATCTATGTCGTAATCTAGGACAGAAACCTAAGGGCCTTTGGGACAAAACGTGATATGATCTGTCTAATTTTCATGATATCTGATAAAAACTTTTTTCAAATGCTTTTTATAAGAACCTGTGACTAATAGGCGAACAGTGTATACCGAGATACGGACTGCTTATATGGATCTGGAGCTACATTGGTCGTAATTTACCAAAAGGGTGGGTTTCATGTTATAGCGCTCATTTGATTCGCGAAGGACAAATAAGTACATTTTCCCCATCTAAATGCATTAGAAAAATACGCGTTTTCGTACCAGCGCATCGAAACCGCGAAACAACGATGTCCCTAACGGAACACCGTAGAAAATAGTGCATGGGATGGAAGTTCGTATCGTATCGCGATATGTTAGTCAGCAATGCGGGCTCTCAGTTCCGTAGTCGTGAGATCTTTCCGATAATTGAAAAAAGACATAATTTTACTTCAATCAATTGAGTTTGAAATAGTCTATGCGGGAAGGTAGTCATCTGTTCTGATCTACTTGTGCGACAAAAGCTAGAAAACACTCGGCCCGACGTGATTGAAAAACTGTTGGAAACGGCAATTAAATGTCATGGCTTCCAGGGATCAAGAATGCTTTAATCACAAATAGGAAACAAGAAATACATGCAAGTATAGTTGAATAAATAATTGAGCCGTCCCGCGAGAAAACCAACATTATGGCCTCTGCGTAATGTATCGACCCGGATCAGTCTGCGCGGACTGAGGCCGACACATTCCGTCTCAGGAGAAATAGATGTATAGAGTAATGATTCCTGAAACAGAAAATCCACAGAGGCGAAACGTGTCTATCCGGGTAAGCCTGCGCGGCATACTTAGGCTGATCCGGGTCGATACTTTACGAAAAGTCCACAATGTTGGATTTCTCGCGGGACGGCTCTAACATGTAGATCTGTGTTAACCCTTTGGCCACTTTAACCGAGTGTGTGAAGCCTGTGTCAGCAGTATAGAGCCAGGGCACCCATGCCGCCTTAACAGGCTCTACACGGCTGGCTGCTAAACTGAACATTTTTTGGTAATTCTAGAAGATGGCTACTAACTCTTCCATTTTATAAATGCAGCATTGAAAGAGTTACAAAGCGGGTAATCAATTCATCAATAAACCACGACGGGGTATTCTGCTATTTAAACGTCACTTCTAATTAAAATTGAATTAATATTGTCAATATGTTGTGATGTTCCAATACACTCAATGTGAATATCAGTTTAACCCTTTCCCTCATATAGACGCTTTCTGACGCCTCTGCAAACGACGGATTTTTGAAAACATAGTGACAAAAAAAGAAATTGCACAAAACGTGCAATTTCTCCTTTTGCCACAATGTTTTCCACTTTTAGTCATAGGTTATCCATTCAATTATAGAGATTTTCTACTTTTTTACAAAATATGTTCAAAGTCGTCTGCTGCAGAATTGTCGTATGAGGGAAAGGGTTAATAATCAGAAAGTAGGCATCGACAGTGATCAAAGTTTGTAGTAAGAATTTACTTCCCTATCGAATTAAAATAAATTTGTATTTTTAAAACCCTCAAACACTGACAATACGTGATAATAACAATCGTATCTTGCCCGATTTTAAAACATTGGGCTTACATGTCTATCGCGTTTGTCAAATGACAAATACTGGTAACTCAGTCGGTAGAGACGCGGGCTGTCAGTCCAGGTGTGAGTTCGAACCACTTGTTCCGACGTTTGACAAATATTACTGTGGCAACGTGATTCGTTTTCCACCAATACGCTAACAGTCCATTTCGAGAAGAAGCCAGTTGCTTTGAAAGAATGCTGTGTGGTATACTGGTGAGAGAAAGCTAGGAAACCCCATGAATATGTTAACTGGCCGCCGTGATATGACTGACAAATTAACAAACATTGACAATTTAAAATCGATATATAAACCAAACACACTTACGTTTCTTGTGAGCCACTGGGACGAGATCCTTCAGGACGAGTCCAAACCGCTGTTTTAATATGGCGTCAATCATGGTGAGGACATATTTATTGGGATATGGATGTCTCGTGTCCACGGAGATATAAGGGTCTGCACAATTCCCAGTCACAGATTGTTTACTACAACCCCAAGACACCGAAAATTTCTTATAATCCGTAGCCATGATCACCCATTCACCGGAATACATATTGCCTGGGGATAGAGAACACAACTATTTAATTTACCTTACTCTTTATACATAAGTTAGTTTGACGTATGCGGCAGATGGCATTTAGAAAACATTTAGGAATATGAGTAATTTACCAAAACAGAACAATTTTCGATTTATTTAATTGTTTTCCATGTGAATGAAATGGACCAAACCCTATTACAGGTCTCGACGACAAGGTTAACAAGGTATGTCCTAGTCTAGTACTGGTAAGTGGACCTGGGTATAGGTATATCGCAAATATTTAACTGAAATACCTTGGAAAACTACGTACAACACCACCCGAAGTTTTACTATTTACATACATAAAACTTTACATTTTCTATCATTTTGAGATGAACATAGCTGTATCAGTATTAGAGGAATCCAACGCAATAAGTATGTCAGGCCATGATCGAAACAGATTCAACTATAAACATGTCAAATACTCCCTACGGGTGTCAAAGACGACACTGATTGTCAAATAATATTACGATGGTCAAATACTACATAAGAGTCTCAAAGACTAATACGATTGGTAAAACACTACCTATGAGTGTCAAAGACGACACATGATTGTTAAAGTCACTATTACAATTGGCAAAGACATCATAAGAGTGTCAAAGACTCCGAACGGGTGTTAAAGACGACAAATGATTGTCAAAGAGTAACTTCGATTGTCAAAGACTACCTAGGATAATCAAAGACCACAACGATAAATACTGTTCATACTTATTATAATGGTCAACCCTATGTTTTCGAATCCGTTAATGTTAATTAGACAAAAACTAGTCGATTTACCTATTGGATCTTTCTGGAGGAAAATACCCGGAGACTTGACAGGAGTATTGCTGACGACATTTGAACAAAAGTCATTGGTTCTGGAAATACAAGAAATATAACAGATTTCTAAAAGGAATATAATGGATTTTTTTACTGGATGGCTTTAATACATAGGGATATAATGTTGAATAAGTGAGTCTTTGATTTATATTGGACTACAAGGAGCGTTGGAAGATTACATCTGGCGAAAACCGATGGTCGAATGAAATAAAGATCTTTCCACGCTTTAAATAGTCCAATAAAATCCCAGAAATCGCTATTGCTACATAATTTTCCTTTTTTTGTATACGCATTACATATCGAGGGCTTGGCGTGAAACGGTTGTAACTAAAAACCTATTTTGAAAATCCTGGTTTAGGCGCAATTTTGACCCCTTTGTAAACAATGCAAATTTATGTGCCATTGCTCAGAACGAGCAATGGCACCTAAATTTCCATTGTTTACCAAGAAAAATGATTTAACGCTTATAAAGACTTTATGGCGAGGTGATTAACCTTGTTAACAAAATACCAATTTGAGTTACAACCGTTTCACGCCAAGCCCTCGATATACAGATTCAGATGCGTGGAAGTCAGTTTCATAGGTTTGTGGGAGAAAATGACAAAATCTTTGTTTACTGGTTTTTATTGCATTTGAGTCCAGGATTTCGCTACTCAAAATAGAAAAGAGTTTCCTTTAGAGTTCTGTTTGTTTGCCTATTTTACTTTGTAGCGATGATTTAAAACGGGAACCTTCAAAAAGGAGTACGTGCACTGTCTGACGTCATCTGACCATATTTGGTGCCGTATTTGACCTAGTCAAAAACGGAATTTTAATCCACCGTGTTTGATTAACGCATGACAATCTGCATGTAATTGCACCGGAAAATGTGCAGGTATATAACAAAACCCCGTAGTATTGTTCCAACAAAAATACGCAATTTTTCGAGAGCTCTACATAATGATAATTATATCCAACCGCAATACATATAAGATAAATAGAAGAATGGTCAGATATCGGTCTTACTGGTTAAATACATACTGCTTTTATTGTGGTCGTTGTATTTAATTAATCGATACTTTCCTCCAACACATGGTTGTAATGCGCGTTTTGAATATAATCATTTAGCCTGAAGGCTTACCTCCAATAACTGGTAGCAATATACGTTTTGTCTTAATAAGCTTTATGCTTTAAGGATTACCTCCAAAAATTGGATGTAATAACACGTTTTGTCTTAGTAATTGTTTAGCCCGTCTAACCTCCAAACACTGGCTGTAATATACGAGTTGTCTTAGTAAGGTTTTAGCCCGTCTTACCTCTAAACACTGGTTGTAATATACGATTTTTCTAAGTAAGTATTTAGCCTGATTTACCTCCAAACACTGGCTGTATTATACAATTTGTCTAAGTAAGTATTTAGCCTTTTTTACCTCCAAATACTGGCTGTAATAAACGTTTTGTCTAAGTAAGTATTTAGCCTGGTTTACCTCGGAACACTGGTTGTAATGTACGATTTGTCCAAGTAAATGTTTAGCCTATCTTACCTCGGAACACTGGTTGTAATGTACGATTTGTCCAAGTAAATGTTTAGCCTATCTTACCTCGGAACACTGGTTGTAATGTACGAGTTGTCTAATAAGTAATTAGCCCGTCTTACCTCTAAACACTGGTTGTAATGTACGATTTGTCTAATAAATAATTAGTCCGTCTTACCTCCAAACACTGATTGTAATGTACGATTTGCCTAATTAAGTAATTAGCCCGTCTTACCTCCAAACACTGGTTGTAATGTACGATTTGTCTCTAGGTTCAACACGGTACACGTAGTCAGAAAAATCCGCCGATCCAGACCAGCTACACGCAACGTATCTACCTTGTGTGTACCAGTTTCCTCCATACTAAAACACATCGAAACAATTAGAATTGAAACAGTTCGTTCAATGATATATTTAAGAAATACATGCGTCAACTCTTTTTTATGAAAACTAAAAAAAAAATAGTTTTCAATGATATCATGGCGTTTCTGTCCATGTTACTATTACTACTGGTCCATTTATCCTGACATCAGCCACACAGTCTGTAACCCTGAGCGCCAAGGCGGGTAGCCATTACTACCCTATTTAAAGTCATTGGTATGATCCGGACGGGGATCAAACCCGCGTCATCATGCACCCAAGGCGAACGTTCTACCACAACACAACACGGGCGGCTAATTGTAGACGAACGGTGGATACACTTCTTGTGAAACTGTTCGTATATATAGGTTCACCAACATAGACTTCATTTTGCTCAAAATGAGCAATTTGAACTTTGGCCACACTGTTTTCAAAAGTCGTCTGCTGCTATTGCGTCTGCAGGTGGGAAAGGGTTAACATGTATATAGTAAATTTTATAACTCGTACAAAGCTCGTACTTACACGGTCACAATCGAACTGTTTTTGAGGTTCTTGGTATGCCTGGATCCGTTTGATGTCTAAAGCCGAAGCAACTGCCAGTACAACAGCAAAGACAATTAAGCTGGCTTTATTCATGATGGCTGAAATGAATTCCATATTTGTGAATATTATCTCAAATAACTGAAAAAATAAAGTACAATATGTAATATTAGTTCGTTTGATTGATAAATAGGGTTTTAACGCCGTTTTCAACAATTTTCAATCAAATAAGGGTGGCCACAGTTCACCAACCCATGTTTCCTGGCTTACACATACCAACACTTCACATAACAGTCTGTTAGCCTTACTAGTTGAGTCTAATGACGCTCGTCTCACTAACTTTAATAAAACATCGGAGATGATATTGTCAGAGCTGGGGCTGCAACTCATAACCTCTTGATTGACGGTCCGCGTCGCCAACAACTAAGCTACCAAGGCTGTTTATTGTAGTTTAATACGTCATTTCTGTAATTTGAGTGAGTCTTATCTTGCACACTATAAAACACAACATATCATATTTGTTAGCTAGGCTTCAGGCAACCTTCGCTACCCCTATTTAACCCTGTCCCACATACAACAAATATGCAGCAGACGACTTTGAAAAAATTGTGACAAAAACCTTAAAACCGTCTATAAAATAAAAGTTGAAAACAATGTGGTCAAAGGTGAAGCAGTTGCATCTTTGGCGACAATGTTTTCAAAAGTCATCTGCTGCTATTGCGTCAAAATGCGTCGGAAAGGGTTAACTAGTTTGCGACCGACTAATATTAGTGTCAACAGAATGAAGATAGTCCTCAGCAAGATTAAATTCAAAGATCATTTGAGCCCGTCAATGGGGAAAGGTACACGTTAGCTTTGAACAGTATGTGTCCAGATACACTTGTGAATCAGCACAGTATGTATCCAGATACACTTGTGAATCAGCACAGTATGTATCCAGATAAAATTGTGAATCAGAACAGTATGTATTCAGATACACTTGTGAATCAGCACATTATGTATCCAGATAAACTTGTGAATCAGCACAGTATGTATCCAGATAAACTTGTGAATCAGCACAGTATGTATCCAGATACACTTGTGAATCAGCACAGTATGTATCCAGATACACTTGTGAATCAGCACAGTATGTATCCCGATACACTTGTAAATCAGCAGAGTATGTATCCCGATACACTTGTGAATCAGCACAGTATGTAACCAGATACACTTGTGAATCAGCACAGTATGTATCCAGATACACTTTTTCTAAAATTGCCCCGAAATGCAGCTGCAGCGATACACATCTGCGTAATGTATCGACCAGATCAGACTGCGCTGTCCGCGCAGACTGATCCGGCCGACACATTCCGTCTAAAGGGGGGGGGGGGGTAGATAGAGTAGTGATTCCTGAAACAGAAAATCCACAGGAGGCGAAAAGTGTATATCCGGGTACGCCTGTGTGGCATGCTTAGGCTGATCCGGGTCGATACTTTACGCAGAGTCCACAATGTTGATTTTCTCACGAGACGGCCAACACATTGATTATTGCCAAGCTACGCCCCTGCATATTGCTAACACAAGCTTGTTACAATTTCTGTAAGCTTCTGATTAGACTGAGCAGATGGACAGGGTGATCGGAACTTACACTGTTCACATATACCAACTCAACTCAACTCAACTCAATTTTATTCAGGCAAGTCGGCACATAAGTACCATTGGCCATTTACAAGTATATACACGTAAAGAATGTGGCTCAATGACGTAACATACACTAATTTACATGATGTATATACACGAATACAACAAATCAATTATAATATGTCAGAGAAGTACTTTTATGTTTAGTTGACCAATAATTATTGTTAATGAATAATAAATAACATTGGCAAATGATTCTTAGTTATTACTATACACCATATTTTGATTAACTCTTTCAGCGCCAAAGGCAATATTGAGCATTTTGCAAACAATACAGATTCAGGTGAGACAGCTCGTAACGAGCTGTCTCACCTGAAATCTGCATTGTTTGGCTGTAAGTTATAAAGATATTCCAAAAATCCTATAACATGAAAATAGTTTCGTCCGAGTTTGAACATGGAAGAGAGTCTACTTTAAACAATTCGGCGCTTAAAGGGTTAATACAATATTCTCTATACTCCGACGCTTTTTGAAATATAATTTGCAATATTCATTTGAACTTTTTTACTTTTTGAAGATAATAAGTTAATACATGAAGGCCATGAAGTAGAAAGATATACCAGCGTGTAACATTTCCCATGAGCAGGCTTTTGTATGTACACAGAGCAACTGCATAATGCAGAGAGACCCATGTGATAGTTTAAGGTTGACCTTCCACGAAGTTTGTGAGGGGATTTTAGCCGAACCATATATCGAATAAATTAGCACACGACCGAGTCCTCGTTTTGTTAGGTTAATCTGAATAGATCCCCTGTATAAATTAGCACACGACGGAGTGCTCGTTTTGTTAGGTTAATCTGAAAAGATCCCCTGTATGAATTAGCACACGACCGAGTCCTCGTTTTGTTAGGTTAATCTGAATAGATCCCCTGTATAAATTAGCACACGACCGAGTGCTCGTTTTGTTAGGTTAATCTGAATAGATCCCCTGTATGAATTAGCACACGACCGAGTCCTCGTTTTGTTAGGTTAATCTAAATAGATCCCCTGTATAAATTAGCACACGACGGAGTGCTCGTTTTGTTAGGTTAATCTGAAAAGATCCCCTGTATAAATTAGCACACGACGGAGTGCTCGTTTTGTTAGGTTAATCTGAATAGATCCCCTGTATAAATTAGCACACGACGGAGTGCTCGTTTTGTTAGGTTAATCTGAATAGATCCCCTGTATGAATTAGCACACGACCGAGTCCTCGTTTTGTTAGGTTAATCTGAATAGATCCCCTGTATGAATTAGCACACGACCGAGTGCTCGTTTTGTTAGGTTAATCTGAATAGATCCCCTGTATAAATTAGCACACGACCGAGTCCTCGTTTTGTTAGGTTAATCTAAATAGATCCCCTGTATAAATTAGCACACGACCGAGTCCTCGTTTTGTTAGGTTAATCTGAATAGATCCCCTGTATAAATTAGCACACGACGGAGTGCTCGTTTTGTTAGGTTAAGCTGAAAAGATCCCCTGTATGAATTAGCACACGACGGAGTCCTCGTTTTGTTAGGTTAATCTGAATAGATCCCCTGTATGAAATAATCCACACGACCGAGTCCTCGTTTTGTTAGGTTTCAAAACAGACGGCGCGAGTACGTATTAATTAGCCAGGAAGCAGACATCGAATGTGAGTAATATAAACTGAAAACATGTTTCGCAATCGTCGCAAAACGAACAAGTTTAAACTAAATTTTATACCACAAATCACTATACAAAGTCCTTCTCATGCATGTATAACACGACCGTTATTTTTTAAAAGTATTTTCACAAGGCCAAGTATGTATCTAACAGCCAGAAGATTCTGATGTCTAGCCATACGAAAAATATATAAGCGTTAATATTATGGGTTAATGGTATATATATTTAAACGAACACATTTAAAAAATGTTTAATCCCAAGAGGTAAACACCTAATAGTTAATAATAATTCTAATCAAATTAAGTACAAAAAGCTTACCAAACATTTCCGAATTGATCATTACAAACAATGAAAACTGCTAATTGTTATTCGACTTTATAGTAGTTCAATGTCACACATAAACGGTCCATTTTCATCTCAAATCAAGAAAATATCGGACATAGCAGCAGAGTATGAATAATAATAATAAATGTTTAAGGCATATATAGGATTTTATCTGCTGTCAGAGGACGGTGGATGCTCAGCCCAGACAGTCAAGACAAGCATTATCCCCTCGCCTTCAATAAAGGCATGGGTAATGATTACAAAGGGACACACTATATGTGAATGTATTTTTAGATGCCTGTTCATCGCAGGTAATGTATTGAGACAGATACACATTTTGGTCTATACGTTACAACATAAGTACTTCAGTTAGTCGGTCAGTCACTCACATCCTAATCCGGGTCGCAGGTGTCTCAAAACAACCGATCATGTTCCATTTCCTACTTTCACTAAATGTAGGTGAAACATTAGATGCAATGCTTTTCTTTTTATTTCTCACAGTGTTTGAACGAGTAGGTTGCAGAAGCAACCAATCAAAGTACTGAAAGTACTAAAATGCAGGTGATGTTGGCTCTAGAGTGTTAACACGATTTTCCTTCAATTTGACCTAGTTACCTGCTTTTTGACCTAACATGACCCATGTTAGAACTTGACCTAGATATCATCATGAAAAACATTTTGATAAAGTTTCAACATGCTCAAAATGCAGAATCCAGAGTGTTAACAAGATTTTCCTTCAATTTGGCCTAGTGACCTAGTTTTTAACCCGGCACGACCCATATTCAAACTTGACCTAGATATCATTTAGATAGAATTCTGACCAAATTTCAAGCTGCTGTAGCCAACAAAGATGCTTCTACAGAGTTAAAACGATTTTCCTTCAATTTGGCCTAGTGACCTAGTTTCTGACCCAATTTGACCCATATTCGAACTTGACCTGGATATCATTAATACAAACATTCTGACAACATTTCAAACTACTTAAGCAAAATTTGCAGCCTCTAGAGTGTTAACAAGCTTTTCCTTCAATTTGACCTAGTGACCTACTTTTTGACCAATCATAAGCCATATTCGAACTTGACCTACATATCATCAAAACAAACATTCTGATAAAATTTCAACATGCTCAAATTGAAAATAAGGCCTCCAAAGTGTTCATTCAAGTTGGCATAGTGACCTAGATATCACTTATATTAACATTCTGACCAAATTTCAAGCTGCTTTACTAAAAACTGCGGCTTCTGCAGTGTTAACAAGATTTTCCTTCAATTTGGCCTAGTGACAAGAAAAATTGTCCATTTTGAAAAAAACAGAGGGCAGCACAAAAAAAATACAAATTTACACTTCCTGAAAGCTGGGCATGACAATATACGGAGGTATTCAGCATTGCCTAATCCCCCGCATAAAAAGCGTAACCGCCACTACTATTACATCATCCTGCCAACATTAGTCATCCGAAGTTCATACACACGTTTATATCTCTGTCACTCTCAATTTGTGTTTAGGTATGCTTCCCTTAAAATAATTACGCTAAAAATACATGCGAAAAATAAAAATAAAATAACAACTGATAACCTTTCTTTACAATACTGCTTCGTTATTTCCAATCAACTGTCGATTTTAAAATTGTTTCCTACCAGTGTAATACATCCACTTGTTAGTAGTCGAAGTTTGTAAGGTATTGGTTCATGCTTCATATGTAAAAACATTGTATAAGCAAATCCCGAAGAGTATCCATATTTTATAAAAAATAACGGCTTAAATGTATTGTAAGCCTGTTGATGTGCATCACTGGAACTACCCAGATTACAGGTGCGCATAATTAAGGGAAGTAACTGTCAAATTAGTATAATGGTAGATCCTCATTCTGTGTATACACTTTTGTGTGTTAAACTCCTACATTATTCAATATACGGACAAAATAGAGTGCAATTATAGAGTGTTATTGATAAACTTTTATGATTGGTAATAATATGTCCATTCGTGATCTGGAGTAAGCCCTAGCTGTCAGCCCTTTCAGTGCTTTGAGTATAGACACAATAGGCCATTGATAACTCTCCATCTATCATCGTTATCAAACATATCAAAATAGCTTGATAGCTTCAGCTATATAAGTGGATTCTTTATAACTCGAAGTCGTTAGGAATATTGGCTTGTTCGAGAGATCGATAGATTATACTCAATACATTGATGCATCTTCATCTTGGTAATTAATTTAGACTTCAAAAGTTTATTATGAAAATCAAGCAAGTGATCAACTCATATTAAGACAATAATGCAACAGCGTTCGTGATCGTCTTCTGAGTAACCAGAATTGCTACTACGTTAGTCTTTGGTTGGATTTAAGCGATATATTCGAATTATGATATGTTTGAGTTATCGCAAGTCCCTTGTTTGTATTTCCGATAAGAATGTTCAGTTCCATGACACATGTTAAAACATTGAATGACAAAACAGAAACGGCACAATGCTTCGGAACTTCAGCCTGTGTTTTGAGCATTATAATTATGCTTCTTTTTTTTATTATTGTGTGTATTAAAAAGAACACGCAAACCGTACAAAAAGTGTTTCCATTTAAGGAAGAGTTATGTACCATAACTAGTTATAATAGATGTAAACTGTATCTAAAATTGAGTTTAACCTATTTTTCTATGTTTAGTTACAGATGAAAACCTGGTTAACAAATTGCATTGGTTTAGACGGCTTTTGGTCAAAATGGTAACCTTTCTTCAGGAACTCAAATGTTGATTTTGCGACACTATTGTAAACATGGGAGATGCCGATCAAACTGCACGGATGTGCAAGCCGTTCTGGGTCACTCGCAAACTACCCCATTTCAGTTATGTGTGCTATTAAATAACCGAAATAGAATCATTATTAACAGAACCAGTTATTACTTTCTTTTTTACCCGCTAGTATAGTTAGTATCTATGTCTCGATCCTTCAGCATGTATGCAATAGCAGGTATTATGCCTGCCACACACGTTATAATAACGCCGAGATAACGCTCACATCTAAATCTGATTCTAATGAAGTCACGTCACGAAACCGATCTCCGGCGGTTTTAAATAAATGTCAATGTTGACCAAATTACATGCGGGTCTACTCTGATAGTGATCACAACCAATCTTAAGAGGATTCCATAAGTACTTTTTCTAGTCTTTGTGATAAAAACCATTATCAAGAGGTTTCCTTGGTGTTTCGTAGTCTGATAGTGATACACGTTATTTTCAAGAGGCCTCAATGGTGTTTGATAGTTTGATAGTGTGTATAACCATTGTCAAGAGGCCTCAAAGGTGTTTGATAGTCTGATAGTGTTTATAACCATTGTCAAGAGGTTTCAACGGTGTTTTCTAGCCTGAAATTAATAACAGTTATTACCAAGAGGATCGTTACCGTTCTACTGAGACTTCAATGGTGATTTTATAGTCTGATAGGGATCATAACTGTTCTCATGAGGCTTTCATGGTGGTTTTCTTGCCTGATAGGCATCATAACAGTTCTCCTGAGGTTTACATAATGTTTTTAAGTCTGATAAAGATCACAACCGTTGTCCTAAGACTATCATAGTGGTTTTATAGTCTGATAAGGATCATAACAGTTCTCCTGAAACTTTCATGGTGGTTCTTTAGTCTGAAAGAGATCGTAACCAATCTCATGATACTTCTCGTAACCATTTTTCATGAGGAGACTGAATGATGGTTTTCTAATCTGATAAGCATCATAACCGTTCTCCTGAGACTTCCATGATTGGTTTCTAGTCCGATAAGGATTATAATCGTTCTCCTGAGACTTCAATGTTGGTTTTCTAATCTGATAGGGATCATAACCATTCTCTTGGAACTTCCTTAATGATTCGTTCATTAGTCTGATAGAGGCCATAATCATTATCCTGAGACTTCCATGATGGTTTTTAATCTGAAAGGTATCATAATCATTCTCCTGAGACTTCCATGATGGTTTTCTAGTCTGATAGGGATAATAACCATTCTCTTGGAACTTCCTTGATGATTCGTTCATTAGTCTGATAGGGACCATTCTCCTGAGACTTCCATGATGGTTTTCTAGTCTGATAAGGATCATTACCATTCTCCTGAAACTTTCATGATGGTTTAATAGCCTGATAGGGATCATAACATTTCTTCTGACATTTCCTTGATAGTTCGTTCTTTAGTCTGATAGGAATCGTAACCGTTCTCCTGAGACTTCCATGATGGTTTTCTAGCCTGATAAGGATCATAATCATTCTCCTCCTCAATTTCCATGATGGTTTAATAGCCTGATATGGATCATAACCAATCTCCTGAGACTTCCATGATAGTTTTTGATAAGGATCATAACAATTCTCCTCCTGAAACTTCCATGATGGTTTAATAGCCTGATAGGGATCATAACATTTGTTCTGACATTTCCTTGATGGTTCGTACTTTAGTCTGATAGAGATCTTAACCGTTCTCCTGAGACTTCAATGGTAGTTTCTAAGTCTGATAAGGATCGTAACCATTCTCTTATTGACGCCAATTTTGTAACATGGGGTTACGTAATCGAAAAGGGAGCAACCAATTGTATTATTGTAAAAGAAAACTCTGTAGTATGTTTGAAAAAACAACTTTTATGAATCAATAAATTGTATTAACTGATTTAAGGAACAGCAAGAGGCAAAACGCGTATGTCTTCTACCGGTATTACAAATCTTTAGACACATTGTATTTGTATTCAATAACTTTTCCCCAACTTCCTAGGCTACGCTTGTTTAAATAGTTTGATTTACGGCCCTGACCTGACAACAGGTTTATAAAAGCTCAGAAAAAAAGTTAACTTTTCCCCAACTTCCTAGTCTGCGCTTTTTTAATTGTTTGGTTCACGGCCCAAACATTTGGGGGATTTTTGTGCCTTTTTATAGAAATCTGTTGTATTTCTAAACTTAAAACGTTCCTCCCCATACAGTTTGTTAATTCAGACCATTGTATTCTTGCTGTATGTTGATTATACATGTGAACCCTTTCTTTTAATTTCATAAATGCTCAATTTTGATCATAAATATCTTTAAACTTTTTAAAATTACTTCGTAGTTTTTGCTTATATACTCCCGTTGTTGTTATCATACTTCTGCTAAACTGGAAGGAGAATAGACTTCCCGCTCTCCTTCCAAAGCTTGTGTCATACTTAACTTATAACTAGAGGCATTAAACCTTAATATATGTTAATATTTAAGCACCTTGGTTTTTTGCTTTTCTTTATCTAATTGATCTAGTTAGAGCAGATTTAAAACAGTTTATTGGTAAAAAAAGAAAAGAAACTTCAGCTTGTATGACACATTATAGTTGCATTTAATGTTAAGCAAACTGTAAACCAAGTTTCAGGACTAAACTTGTTATTTCACGACTAAACTTCACATACTGAATATCAAAAAGATCGCATCATATAAAACGTCTAATCCCTACTTCAAAATTGACCCTTTCTGCTCTTGGTAACCTTTTGTTATAGGCTATGGTAGCCAGGTGAGCAATGTAGGCACAGCTTGTTCTTCTTGTTTAAAATAAAGGGACATTTGGCCTTCTCGTTCGAAGTATTTACATCCTGTCTGTTTACACGTTATTTAAATGTACTGAAACTGCATCTGCTTCCTTTAAGTCATGCTTCAAAATCATTTGCGGCGTCTTTGATGCATTGCATCAAAATTCGTCTTTTATACTACTTGCACACATCAATAATGGTTAAAATGTATGCGTTCATATTGAGTTTATAACGTTCGTTATCCGAGTCCTGGAACTATTGCCAGTGAACATGTGTCATTTGATTTATAGTTTCGGTAAGCACACGAGGGGGCGCTCGGCAATCTAAAAACACCCGAGTACTTACGCTATTTGATCTGGATTTGTTAAATTTTGATGATGGAAGTAGTTTGCTGGTACACATAGGTACACATGGGCATGTTGGTACACTGTTGGCTCAAATTACTCTGTCCACCTTCTAAGCGAAGTAAATTAAAGTGTGAACTATGTACACCTTGATCAGACGTTGCGGATGTACCTACTAAGATGGTTCTATACACAGTTCATAAAAGCCTAAGGGTAATATTAATACATCACAGTAAATTGATCTATACTGATGTATGTGTGAAAACGGGTTTTCATCGCAAAAAGCATCAATTAACCCTTTCCCTCATACGGCAATTCTGCAGCAGACGACTTTGAACGTATTTTGTCAAAACATAGAAAATCTCCATAATTGAATGGATAACTTATGACAAAACGTGGAAAACATTGTGGCAAAAGGAGAAATTGCACGTTTTGTACAATTTCTTCTTTTGTCACTATGTTTTCAAAAAGCCGTCTGCTGCAGAGGCGTCATAAAGCGTATTTATGAGGGAAAGAGTTAAAACGCTCTTGAGAACACCGTATAACAATGGTGTATTTGATAAAAACTATTTAAACGAATCACCATTAAATGATTATTGTCGTAAGACCGATCGGCATAATATATGCAGAGACGAAAAGGTTATTAGCCGACTAACTATGTTTCTTTGTAGGATATCTAAACAGGAGATGAATATATCTTCAAACGGGAAGGAAAGCTGTAAATTAAAACTAAGTGAAAATATACAAATCAACAAATAATTTATCTGTAAAGGTATGCCTTATAAAAAAAACCCGATGCGCTCCACCACAATGTAATGTAGCTTACCCAATATTATGGAACGCCTTTACTGTCTTATGATGACTTATTTGCTTATATTTGCTTATATATTGGTCTTTGTACCGCACACAAATTCGAATGCACTGCATATAAAGACAGTACCACCACCTATTAGAAGAGTTGCACTACATATAACCAATTAAGTACAGCATATAAAGAAAAAAGTACCACACATAATGAAATATCTACTGTATATAATAAAAGATCTACTGCATATAATGAAATATCTACCGTATATAAGCGAAAAAGTCATCATAAGACAGTAAAGGCGTTCCATACAATATGGTTCATATGATGACGGTATCAGGGAACAACGCACCATCTTTTGTATTGCTTAATATGATTATTTGTAATTATAATTATTAAAAATATGTATTGGAGGTATGTCTATCAGGAGCAAGCTGCATTACAAATACACCCACAAACATAAAATAGTTCTATCCTGAGAACATTGTTTTCGCTCGTTTTACCATCACTTAGTTAGACGCTCTTTTTATAGTTTCCCATGTATTATTGACATCAAATACAATATTAATATGATTTTGACTCATTCTTATTTTTCTAAAAGATAAAGTTTGTTTATAGAAAGTTTATTAGTTTGATTTACTCAATTTTTTCTAGGGAATGATAATCAACTTAATTCCTTTAGTGGTGTAATATCGTACTTGTATGCAGAAGACCCGTTGCATGAAGAACCCATTCGCGTTTTGCAACTCTGGGTCTGTGTTTTCGTTACAACATCACACAAAGAGAAGACCAACATTGTGGACTCTGCTTAAAGTATCCACCCGGAGCATGCCTAAGCATGCCGCACAGGCTAACCCATACAGACGCTTTTCGTCTCCTGTGGATTTTCTGTTTCAGGAATCATTACTCTAAACCTCTATCCCCCCCTGAGACGGAATGTGTCAGCCCGGATTAGCATGTACTTTACGCAGAGTCCATAATGTTTGCTCTCTCGTGGGACGGCTTATATAATAAAACACTTTTCTGGCTACATCTTTAGGATTTCAGGGGCGTAGCTTTGCAATAATCAATGTGTAGGCCGTCGTGAGAAAGTCAACTTGTGGACTCTGCGTAAAGTATCGACCCGGATCAGCCTAAGCATGCACACAGGCCTATCCGGATAGACACTTTTCGCCTCCTGTGGATTTTCAGTTTCAGGAATAACTACTCTATACATCTAGACGGAATGTGTCGACCGGATCAGTCTGCGCGGACAGCGCAGGCTGATCTGGTCGATACATTACGCAGATGTCTATCGTCGCAGCTGCATTTTGAGAAAAGATGTGTAGGCACGTGCCTACAGTGCCTAAAGGGAGCTACGCCCCTGGATTTGCTAGAAATTCCAGCACATGCAGGCGTAAAATGAAGATTCTTTCGGGATTTAGTGTACGCATATCCATCACGACTAGAAACCGCCATACGTTGATCTGATCAAGAAGATAGTTCTGCAGTAATAAGAAACCATTTTATACAACGTGTATACAGTAAAAAGTATGTACTTTACACATACAACAATGCCCATTGTTCAGTTTGACGAATCACGTATGCAATTTATCAACTACGGGTCTCCCAAATTCGTGAACAGAAGCATTACAAAACTACGCAGGCGAGTACTAAATGAATCTGTATACATCAGAAATAGTGACACACGTCTCAATTAGTCGAAAAGACCGAAAATAATGACACCAGGAATTAAGGTAGATGACGAAGCCGGAAGGTTATACGATATATAGGATCGTAAATTCTAGATTTTGACATTCGTAAAGTTGTAACAGTAATAAAAGTCGCATGTGATCAATCAATTCAAATGTACATTATTACTGTTTATTTGCTTCATCAAAGGAAAGTGTACATTATTACTGTCTATTTGCTTCAACAAAGGAAAGTGTAGATGTGGTCAATCAATTCAAGTGTACATTATTACTGTTTATTTGCTTCATCAAAGGAAAGTGTACATTATTACTGTTTATTTGCTTCATCAAAGGAAAGTGTACATGTGGTCAATCAATTCAAATGTACATTATTACTGTTTATTTGCTTCATCAAAGGAAAGTGTACATGTGGTCAATCAATTCAAGTGTACATTATTACTGTTTATTTGCTTCATCAAAGGAAAGTGTACATGTGGTCAATCAATTCAAGTGTACATTATTACTGTTTATTTGCTTCATCAAAGGAAAGTGTACATTATTACTGTCTATTTGCTTCATCAAAGGAAAGTGTACATGTGGTCAATCAATTCAAGTGTACATTATTACTGTTTATTTGCTTCATCAAAGGAAAGTGTACATTATTACTGTCTATTTGCTTCATCAAAGGAAAGTGTACATGTGGTCAATCAATTCAAGTGTACATTATTACTGTTTATTTGCTTCATCAAAGGAAAGTGTACATGTGGTCAATCAATTCAAGTGTACATTATTACTGTTTATTTGCTTCAACAAAGGAAAGTGTACATGTGGTCAATCAATTCAAGTGTACATTATTACTGTTTATTTGCTTCATCAAACAATATATCACATGCAATTTGTCCGTATGCGTTACTTTTCAATTGTACGATTTATTTTGACATTAGGGTATGCTTAGTGTAATTCACGGTGAGGATACATTACATCTATCAGATGACGGAGGATTGGTCCAAGCTTTAACAATTCCGACAACAGATATCAGTCAGCACCAGCACGTGTATATAACAGTGTGGGCCGAAAATGGGGTGAGCGTATTTCTAGCAAATATGAACCTGAACTAATTTGCGAAATAGATTTTGTTTATATACCATTCATTATATAAGTGTGGTGTAGTGGTAGACCGTGGTTCGATCCCCGGTCGGGTCATACCTCCCTGACCTTCTTGGCACTCAGGGTTGCGGGGTTAGCATTAAGACTGACAGGCTGGTGTCAGGATTAATTGACCAGTAGAATTGGTAACTAACCTAGGAAACGCCGTGATATCACTGAACAATTGTTGAAAAAGGCGTTAAACACAAAACAATCTATCAATTATTATTTAAGTAAGATAATTTCACGCCACGTGTTCCATTTTTATTTGAGAAAAGTACTAGCATAAGAGTAGGGCGTTTTATTAAAAGACAGAGAAGAGAAATGAGAACAAAAAGACGATGGAAAAATCACAAAGGAAATTTAAAGATACTAAACTTCTTGTATTATAATAACCATACAATAATTGAATCAAATATTGCCACAAACATGTAGAACTATAATCCTTTTCTTTTGTCAAGGTTTGACTGAGAAGCGCCTTTGTTCACTCCCAATTCAAACTCATACCTGGTGGTGATATGGAACTTGTTCGACGGTGTTTATCCTATTCTTGTAAAGGTCATTGTGTGTGTGCTGCAAAAGACAGAAAATGTCCAACAGACTCGAATACACCTAGATGTATGAATGTCACTGCAAGTATGTATATAGGGTTGTTTTTAGGCAAGAATAAAAAACATGGTTAATAAAATAAATAGAAAAGCTTGTTAGAAACTTGCTGTCTTAACCGTAACATAAAACTACATTTTTATTCGATATATAAATATTTTGTTTAATAATACAAGCCATTTTAGTATTACAAGCAATTAAGAAATATTGCACAGGTTACTGGACATAATCCCAGGAGCAAGTACATAATTTTAGATTTCCTTCTTTCAACATGAAACGTTTTTATGAACACAGCTCCTTTTCTGTTCGAGATTTGATATAAGTACCTTATTACAGACGGACCTCGGCTAAACCTTTAGGCTCTTACATTGAGATCAGTAGTGGACAAACGACGAGCAAATAATGATTTTAACACTATTGACAATTTCTCTACTATACACAAAGAGGGATTTGGGCTTGATAGTATAGAATACTTACAGTTTATCACTTTGAATTTCCGGGGTTATTTTTGGATTGTAATTTCCCTCCCTAAACAAACGATTGACATTACTTCCCCACCCACTGCCACTGTTTCTAATTCCAACACGATTAGTTAATACTCTAGAGCATAAAGCAGTTATGAACAAGTTCACTGAACCTATCTCCAACAGCACCATCAACGTGAACATGTATTCCAAGTAGTAAAGGATACAATGGTACAAGACAATTGGTTCTTTTACTAGCGATTAAAGATCGGTCTCCACCTTTAAATTTTAGCTGTTATCAAAATAAATGACTTATTTGTTGTATTTCATTCTTTATATATTCAACCATATGTTGAAATAGTAATATGAATAAAATGTTCATAGACTGCTAATAAAACTGATTTCAAAATGTTTTGTTAGTTGATTTCTTTTTCAAAAAACAAATATAATGGGGAGCAAATATAGAATAGCCAACACATGATTTTATCAAAGGAATCAATTTCATGTCAGAACAGAACATAGTTCCCCCCTCAGTTGTATCCCTTTTAATTATTACGTATAAGAATAGATATATTGATAACTTGGTACAATCGGCCTTCGTGATTAATTACTACTTACCTGAACTCCAAATCGTGATATAAGATCCGATATATAACTTAAAAAGTGAAATATATTTCCTAAATATACCATTAAAACAATAGCTTGTGTCTGAACGATTAATTCGCACATATTTGTATTGATACAGGTAGCGAATACACTGATATTAGAGTGAGAGACGTAGTTTATAATCTAGAAAACGTCAATATAACACATACACCTTCGAATACAATGCTTGCTGCAAATTGGGAGGTTTTGGATTCTTCGACAATACAACCCAAATGGTAAAGATATATTACCCATCAGACTCTTATGCAAATGTAAAACATAAACTACAGATTTACTGTATACATCAACTCTACTCTTAAAGCATTCAAAATTATCAATGGATACATACCTATTAAATGCAGCATTTGTCAATCGAGTTCGCAATGGCTTATTAAGTTTTTGATCTTATATGAATGTATCAATGACGAAAATGTCTCACTTAAAATTCTACAACTAACAACTAGCTTCTAAAGATATGCTCTCAATATTAATTTGGTAATACGCATTGGCTTATCAATGACTGGTTGTAAAGAACGCTGTACATACTTGCATTAAATCTATAATAATGTTAACAATACCATTGACTTGTAATCTGTATCGATTCCTTTCGAATGACACAGCTATGACATGAAGTTGTCAATGGTGACATGATTGTTTTATGGGACTGGTATATATCTGAAATACGTTATTTTCTTCTACTAATTATCAATCTACTAGTTCAGTGTCAGATGTTGGATTGAATATTATGTATAAATAATATTGTATATGTTCAAAAGCTCAACATTGTCTTCTGATCACCAGGTATGAATTGAGTATAGGTCTTACAGATGAATCCGAACCACAGGGAGTGTTTTCAAGTGCAAATATGTGGTATGATGCAGCGCAAATGAGGGAATTGGTCTTCACTCTAGGATCAGGTTTTGTCATTATTTTTATTTCAAAATACATCATCGTTAATAAACAGTTCCCAGCATATACTGGACATATTGCCATTATAATGAAGGTTTATTAAACACAATTATCAATAGTTGATGCATTTCATTCCAAGTTCCAAGAGATTTAATAGTTAGAATAGCTAAGATACACATATAGAATATTTCCAATGTATTGGTATATTTCAATGTTGACATGTGTATCCTTCCAAAGCTATAACTTAGGGATGCCTTCTGTGTTTTGTATTTTACTTCAAAACTCCAATATTTGGATTAACTATTGGAGACATGTCCTTTGAAAATTAATAACTGTAGATCTTTATTCCGTTGCGAAGTTAATTATGATATACATCGACGAGTACTGTAATCATCAAAGTCAAAGCGTGGCGTACATACAAATAGACTAAAATACCTACGCCCAATAACGACATATACGTTAACCATCCTACCCAGAAAGGGGATACAAAACATAATTACATGATTCTATTATTGTTGTTTTAATTGTATATTAAAAACAAATATGCAGGATTGGATAAATAATTAGTCAAAACTGTTCAAAATAAATCATTAGAGGAATGTACAAAGATGTATCAATTCCCTCTCTTACAGGCAACACTCTACATGAAAAGGAGAAATATTCCGTATTTGTTCGGGCTTGGTATGATGCATCACATTTTGCGACATTCAAAAGTCCTGGTGTTGTAATATCTTCAAAGAAACCAAAGATTTCAAAGCTGTTCGGAAGAACGGTAAGCATTCAACGGCCTTCTTCTATATATTATGATAAACAAATGTATACTGTACATAACACATTGGAAAGTAACTTTGAATGAAAGAGCAAATTACGTTTTCTAGCCATTTTCTTTGTATATTAGCGTATGTATCTTAGATGACATTCATGTCTTTCGATAGTTGAAGGACATATAAGTTCCTTTGTCTACGTAGTATGGTAAACAAATGTATACTGTACAAAAAACATCGTTAACTTGGTTGAAAACTAACATTGAATGAATCGGCAGTTTTAGCTCAAAGAAAGTTAATTATGTCTATAGTAACGTATGTAGTTGTGTAGACATTTGTGCTTTTCCACAGGTGAAAGAAATGTATGATGAAAATGGAATGGAGATAGACTTTATACAGGAAACAGATTCCTTATTCCTAAACTGGACTGGAGTATTCATAGATACATCGGGGATTCTATTGAAATACAACGTGTTTCTCAGTACCACGCCGACAGGTGATGTGTTTGACCTGTCGCAATTATTAACGTTTTCAAGCATGCTCCATTATTATATTATATGTTGAATTGTTCAACATGTGTGAATACATGATACTCAGAACACCCCTTTGCGAGTTAATAATGATTGTTCATGAAGTTAGTTTGGGTGTCAAGATATCTACCATATTATATAATAACAACTGCCACTCAAGCGGTCTGCAAATGAAACCATAATGGCCATCCTTAAATGTGATTTAAATTATGTAAAACAACCTCAACCCGCAACTGTGTTACAGAAGGACATCTGCAGCATTTAAGTATGTAATAAGACAGCTGACCATGATTAACATTAGGTTAAATGTTCTACACATGAGCTGCAATTATCAATAAGTGTGTCCTTTACGCAAGTTTGTGGCATTCTATGTTAGTCTATAGATGTGTTAATGTACAAATCCATGTACACATATGTTGTTTACAAATACATTTAATTGATGTTGTAGTTAACAGTAATCCAGTCATTTGACGGTATTCGATTTACTTACCTCGGCACAACATTCTTGTCAGAGAACAACAATGAAATGACCCAGGAATACATATTTTTTTCAGATGACAATGTATAGCTATAATGTTCTTTTCAATGATCAAATTTCTAAATTTACATCTTTGAAGATATCAATATTTTAGATAGCGATCATTTAAGAACACACCCCATTTTTCATGTGCAACCTAAAATGTAACATAAAACATTACATTCGTCATTTCAATGCAACTTCATTATAACCAAACAGGTCGTATGAGTCAGATTTTGAATGATGTTCCAGCGACAACAACACGAGTACATATTTCTCTTCCGGAACTAAATCTTCACAATGGCGTCCGTTACTATAGTACTGTACAGGCGTTCACATTATCGGGACTACACTCGTCTGCTGTATCGGATGTTTTGTTATAGACATGGACATACCAAGGATTGGAGTAGTTCTAGATGGCTCAAGTAGGTTATATACGAGCTTTTTTCTTCAGTAAGGTATATAGATTGATAACGTACGATGGCCTTTCATAACTGAAATAAATAAACAGATATAGTAAATTCTAATTGAGGAAGTGTTACACTTTCCTATCTTATTAATAGAAAGATTTTATATATATACAGGACAAAATAATTAGAGTAACTGTTTTGTTGCTGATAGTAAACTGTAATACGCGTGATGCACAGTGTATCTGTCAATGTAAATGTTCGATGAGTTTGTTTCATTGGCGTTTTATGTCAGTTCAACATTATGTATGTTTTATCACGAGAACAGAACCCTTATTTATGATCCCCAGGTAAATAAGCAAGAAATGTGCACAAATGGCACTCCGAACAGGTATCGATAAATGCTTGAACGGAGTCAATAAGGGCTGTACGTGTTCGTCCTACGTGATAGTATTTCCAGACCTGTTTAACAGTTCCTATAATATTCTTCTCAACTAGAACGGCTGGCTCTATTTAGATGTTCAAGTGTGTCAATAATTTCCTTAAATGCGCTTCTATATGTTAACTACATTGTATGTAAGGCAATTAAACAATAACATTAAAAAGGCAAATCTTGTTAAAAACATATTCTCTTCTTAGACATTCTTTTTAAGTCTGAAGAAATTTTAATAAGAATTCACTTACCCTCACCAAAGTTGTTAAAGTCATTGTATGTGTATGAAATTCATTAAAATGATAAATAATTCCTAAAGTGTTCATGTACAGAAGTTAACCAAGTCGTCTGTGTTGGTCAAAACAGAGCATTCCCTCCATTCTAAATAATGCCATACATGTGGAATGTTATACTTTCGGAGAGAATATAATCACCCGCTATCAATTAATTATTTACATATATATTAGAACTGAAAAAAGTAAATAAATTTATATTAAACTTCAATTACAAAGTGAAAAATCAATAAGATGTGCAAAAGATAAATGGGAAAATGTATTTGGCGAGACTTACGACTGGAAGAGTATTTATATCTTATCTAACTAAATCCAACTTAAAGATGTTTTCAATAAAAGATTTAACTACAATTCTACCCTCAAACGAGCTTTTTGGGAATGCACAATGTTATGGAATAGAACGTATAACCTTTTTTTGAAAGAAAGAAGATAAAATCGAAATACACTAAAAATAAATGTTTTTCTTGGCATACTTCAAAAGAAAAACCTCAATCAGATACATATGTACCAACGAGCAATATGTTTATTAATTACTTTACTAAAGTTAAAAATAAAACAAGAAATAGCCCTTTTAAAAGACTATTCAGAACGATTTTAAAGGAAAAGGAAACATTAGACTTAGCATATGTTATCGAGCCAATTCAAGATACACTTCTCTCTCTCTCTCTCTCTCTCTCTCTCTCTCCGTCTCTATATTACGTTAAAAAAATATAATAAAGATATATGTATCTTTCTTACATGTAAATGTATACATTTTTTTAAAGGCATATAAATGAACATCAACGCCTGATATATCATGTCCTTAGTGTTTTCAGGCATTTCTAAGTGTGTTCTTATAAATCATAATCGAAAGAAGCTAGCTTTGTTTTTAGAATATATCCTCGTGTTTGTATTCTCTTCTGCTAGCCCAGTCATGGTGGAGTGCTCTTGGGCAAGGCACATTTCTTAGCCTAGTACTGGTTTGTTTACCCAGGGATCATGAATAAGTGAACTGTCGCCGTGATATAACTGAAATAATGTTAAGTCGTAAACTCCCAATAAAACAAACAATAAAGTCTTCTGCTGGACTGTTTATTTCTTTGAAAGCAATATTGCATTGTGCATCCACAATTGAATCATCAGCAAGGTCGATACGACCATGCACTAAATTATTATATTTATATATCGACAACACCTTTCAGATATGCTTGATTTGAAATATCAAAATCAATCACGGACGATTTCGGCACACTGGCATGGCTTTGTGGATGTACACTCTAGCATCACATCGTACACATGGTGTGTTTCTACCATTGGCAATGAAGGTTTATGTGACATCATACCAGAAACAGATATCGGAATGCAAACACATGTGGTACAATCTCTGCCGATTGACATTGGAAATGGTATATTTATTTAGAATGACTTGCATTACAGGAATAAATTATGGTTACAAAACATCGAGGACAAATAATGACGAATATTGCTGTTTTATCTAAATTATGTATCTTTATATGTTGGTTTACACGATGTATTCCATTTAAGCATCACGGAAGTATGCAAATGATACATTGTATGCTCTACACTAAACAACTATTGTTATTGGTCACTCTGTTTTTTCAAAAATATTCTTAATCATATTCCTGTAATTTAAAAATGATTTACTATTTTGAATGAAAATGTGGTACAATTTTCTAACAAAAGTACGGCAACATCATATGAGATACATGTAGTTATTTCTGTAACAGCGAACAAATGCATTAAGCAAAGTTAACCTAGGTTAGAAAAGAGTCAAAATGTTATCCAATTTCTGTCCATTTATTAACGATTTTAACAACAATTATGTTTGGACAACACATTAAAACGGATAATTTACCTTCTATTTGGGATTTCTGTTATACTTTGATTAAGACACACATGCAGCGTATTTGATCATGTTTAACAACTTCCATGAATGCTTTTTATTTACATAATAATTAAATGACAGTCTATACCAATGTCATACATGTGTATATCCTACATGCAAATTCAACCGTTTTGAAATTGCATTATTGTTAGATGGCGGGAGCTATTTATAGAACGCATTCTTTTCTTACAGGTCAAATGGTAATTAGTGAGGTGATAGCCACAGATGCGGCGAGGCATACATCTGATAAGGCTGTGTCAAATGGTGTTGTGTTAGACACGACTGCACCTGATGTACTATATCTTAAAGAACAAGGGGATAATGCTATAGACAATCCATCCTTTGAACAAACGGAATTTGCAATACCAATCGATGAGTTTAAACTTCAAAAGATATGTGTAACCAAAGCTATTCCGCCTTGGCACTCATCAGGATGCACTGTAGTGTTAATATATATTTTTAAAGGAGGCAACACTGCTTTGTGGATACGAGGAAATATTTCACAGGATGTATCGTCTATTAAACAAGGACGTACATATTCTTTAAGATTTCATGTTTCTCATCTGCCGTCCACTGATAATGCGGCACTTACAGAAGAAGTGTTTGCCTTGCTTGGAAATGACCGTCAAGTCTTTAAAATCCACATAAGACCTGAACATACACAGTCGAAAACAATGACGTCATGGCAGATGATATCCGCTATATTTGTAGCACAATTCGACACTGCTGTTCTCACAATCGGTACAATGTCAAGGTCAAATGGTGTCCTCATTGACGACATTATGCTAACTGAAATGGACGAGATAATAGGCTCTAAAGATGGTCACGTTACCGTTCATGCTGTTTTATTGCATGATTGGTCATCCATTCCATTTTGCTTAATTGTATTAATCTTTCTGACTTGTTGTATCGATCGAAAATCGTTCCACTTACGTCAGTATCTACTTTAGAAGATGAATACACCGTGAACGAGTTGTAAGCGTCGTGGATTTCAAACCAGGCTTCCCGGGCTCGATCCCAAGTCGCGGCGGTCTATAGACCAGTAAAAGATAACTTACAGGTTTTCCTTCTGCATACAGTATGTTTGTGGATTATTTACTTGCAAATGCCGTAATAAGTTTTAACTGCACAGTCCCAACTAGTAGATGTTTCGTCTAAATATTCTGTACATTAAAATCGTTCAACGTGTATCTTCAGGAACGGTTCGTGGCGGTACCCAGTTACAGAACTTTAAAAATGTTGGTAAAAGGCAATTTGACGTAAATACGAACGTCGACCTTCCACACCAAACAGTGATCTATATTACCGTTATAGCAACTAATGGTGCCGATCTAAAGACAGTGATTTATTCCGACCCCCTTCTGATTGATCGAACGGCTCCTATTATTTCAGTGGTCAACGATGGTCCAAATGAAGGTTTGTGTATACATGTATTTGTATTAGAAATGATAACGTTATTAATATACATATGTACTACTTAGCTTAATTCATTTTCTCCTGATAGAGAAAAGGGCCTTGGACACTCACCGTCCATTGTCCTTCGTTCGCCGTCGACCGTCAACAATTATCTAAACAACATCTACTCCTATGCCACTTGGTCAGTTACATTTAAATTTGCATAATTGATCCTTACATGGACTTATGTTCAAATATATTAAAAAATGCGACAAATGCAGAAATCTCGTTGCAATGGCAACTCCTCTGAAACTGGTGGTCAGAATTCAAAATCGTTTTTTACAAATGATCATTTATCGTAATAGCTAAAATGATGACTCTATTTTGAAAAAGGGAGGCCCCCAGGGGATGGGGTAGTTTTTCCATCTACAATGTTCATGGAAAATCTACTCCTCTTAAAGCAACTGTCAGAATTCAAAGTTTACTGATACAAATGATCATCTGGTTACCGTCCACCATAATAGCTCAAATGATGACTGTCCTAGGGATTGGTAGTTTTTGCTTGCATAGACTTTAAAGTAACTTTAAAAAATCTACTAAAATGAAGTCGTCCTTCAATAAATGAGGCCCCATGAGGTTGGGTAACTTTTCCTTATACAGGATTTATACAATATTCTCGTCTTAAGGCAGCTGTCAAAATTAAAAGATAATTGGAAACTGGTGACCCTCCATCAAAACAGCTAAAATAAAGTGTGTAATCTGGTGAAATGAAGTTTATCCTTCAAACTTCGGGTTCTTATGTTGTCAAATATATTTTTACAGGTGAAGATGTTGATTTTCAAGGAAATTTGGAAATTTCGTTCACTTTTGCTGTAGCAGACCTCGAGTCAGACATCAAAGAATGCTCATGGTCCCTAGGTGTGTATATTAATCGTATCGATCCATGGAAAATAGAAAATGAGCCTTTTTTTAGATGCAGACCAGCATGTGCTTCCGCACAGAAAGATACAGGTCTACACTGTTCACATATCACTTAAACAAGCTTGTCAGAAGTTTCTATCAACTTCAAGAGATTCTGATAAGACGGGAAATTGTTACATGTTAATCTGAACCTACACTTTTCTGAAATGTTGTACCTTTTCGCAGGGTTGGGCTCATAGTATGAATAAAGCTAGATCGTTTTGTGTATGTGTTAGTGTCCATGACATTCACATGGAACACACTATTGCTAAATATTCCATTTCATTCACCGTCTATTCATTATAGGCTCCATCAACCATTACGACTCTGCCATTGGTTTAACAACATTACAAAGAAATGTAACAGCCGGTAATGGGGTAATAACTGACTCTGTCGACACGTCTAGGCCACTAATTGTCACCATCAGATGTGTAAATAAGGTAGGACTGACCACAGAAATGAGAAGTGATGGAGTACAGATATTACTGTCACCGCCGGATATCAGTAATGTTGTCTTGGACATTCTTGGTACATCTGAAACGCAATATCCAGTTAAAGATTTATTTCATGGTCGAAAAGATGAGCTTTATCTAAGATGGTCCGGATTTAGAGTTGAAGATCATATCAAGTTCTACAAGGTAAAGTATAGATGGAAGGAAAGATCTGAGAGGTTGTTTCGATAACTGGATGAGGCTATCACCATTAATACACACTCAATCGTACACCTAGCTACGCGAGCTGTCAATCCAGGGGTTGTGAGTTCGAACAACATTTTTTTCGACGTTTGACAAAAGTCACTGTGACAAGCGTCATTTGTTTTCCATCAATTGGCTAACAGTCTATGTGGAAAAGTAGCCAATTGCTTGGAAAGCGTGATGTGAGGAGTACTGGTGTGAGAAAGGCAGTTAACACATGAATAGGTGAACTGGTCGCCTGATATGAGTGAAACATTGTTGAAAACGGTGTTATACCCCAATCAATCACTCAAAATATACCTATCGTACAATAATTTGAAAATACCAAATGAAAAG
Source organism: Serripes groenlandicus (assembly GCA_031761405.1). Taxonomy (NCBI): domain Eukaryota; kingdom Metazoa; phylum Mollusca; class Bivalvia; order Cardiida; family Cardiidae; genus Serripes; species Serripes groenlandicus. The sequence continues at coordinate 58,348,377 of JASEVX010000001.1, forward strand.
AAATTCATCGATATTTTGCTAAAATGATGGTATTTTGGAAGGGCATATTTCGATACCTCGGAGCAGGTTGTAGAACTATTGATTCTTCGAAAGTGTATAAGACTGTCGCAATATGATGACAATGCTATAGATAAGGTTTGTAGATAACATTATCCAGGAAATTCGGTCTAGTTTTGTTAAATTCACCCCGTGCCTTTCAACCTTATTAGTTATGGTTGGGGATATAGCGAAAGTAAAAGAAAAGCAAACATGCGTTATAGAAATTCCACACTTATTGAGATTTATTGGAATAACTGGTCATTTTCGTTGGCTAAGTCGATGACGTCTTCTGTCTAAAACGAAACTGCAGTGTCTGTGTTAAGCACGGTACGTTTTATTAAGCGTCTCTACCAAATATAGAACATTCTTAATCTTATAATTTGAAACGTTTGTATTGAAATTATAACTTTCAATAGACGCAAATGCGTTTTTCTCAACATAATTGCTCTTTTGTTGTTAACATTTACTTTTTAGCTCACCTAATTGTGATCGCCTTTTTTCCGGCGTCCGTCATGCGTTGTCCGTCTATATCTTCTCCTCTGTAACCAGTGGGTCAATTGCGATGAAACTTCACAGAAAGCATCCTCTCAATGCCCTCACCAGAATTCCTTCAATATTTTGGGATCCATGCAGAATTCTGGTTTCCATGGCCGATTTTCAAATAATTTTGTAGAAATGTTCCTTGGGTGACCCTCTATCAGATTCCTTCAAGTCATTTTGATTGGTCAAACAACATGGTTGCCAGGGGGCGGGGCTTTTTTGCCTTATATGGCTAAAGTGGAAACTTAAAAAATCTTCTTCTCCAAAGGTGTCAGGCCGATTTTCAAATAATTTTGTAGAAATTCCTTCAAGCCATGTTGATTGGTCGAAAGACATGGCCTCCAGGGTGGGGCGGGGCTATTTTGCCTTATATGGCTATAGTGAAATCTGAAAGAATCTTCTCCTCCGAAAGTGTCAGGACGATTTTCAAATAATTTTGCAGAAATGGTCCTAGGTTGACCCACTATCAGATTCCTTCAAGCCATGTTGATGGGTAAAAAAACATGGCCACCACAGGCTGGGGACTATTTTGCCTTTTAAGGCTATAGTGAAAACTTAAAAAGTCTTCTCCTCCTTCAAGCCATGTTGATTGGTTAAAAACTATGGCCTCCAAGGGGCGGGGCTTCTATGGCTAAAGTGAAAAGAAATCAGGTGAGCGATCCAGTGCCATCATGGCCCTCTTGTTTAAACTAGTACACATCGACATAGCCATACAATAGAAAGTAGAATTGTATATTCTTTTTTAAGTCCTTTTAGCAATTCAAATGAAATGCAACAAGAACAGTGCCGTAACATAATTATATTTAAAAGAAATTGAAAAGGCAAGCCGTCTGCTGTAGATGATTAAAATTACAAAATACGTCAAGATCATTGGGCCTATTTGTCACAGAGTAGTTTTAGCTCATCTCAGCACGAAGTGCTCAATGTGAGTTATTGTACTAACCCTTTGTCTGTCGTTCGTCAACCATCCGTCAACATATTCTTCTCTATAGCCGATGCGTTAATTGGGATAAAAATTCACATTAACGATCTCTCAATCTTCTCTTCGAAATGCCTTCATATTCGTTGGATCATTTCAGTATTCTGATTTCCATGGCAATCGAGAGAAAAAGAAAGCAAACTTTAAATTTCATGTTCTCTCAAACTTGTTTGCAGATTTTCAAATATGTTTTCAGAATGTTCCTTGGGTTACCCTCAGATTCGTTCAAGTCATGTTAATTGGTCGAACCACATGGCCGCCAGGGCTGGGTCGTTTTGTCTTACATGGCTAACGTGATAACTTTAAAAATATTCTCCTCCGAAAGTATTTGCCCTATTTCAAATAGTTTTTTAGAAATGGTCATTGGGCTACCCTCTACGAGTTTCCTTCAAACCACGTTGATTGGTCAAAAAGCAAAGCCACCAGGGTGTAGCTGTTTTGCCCCATATGCCTAAAGTGAACATTTTAAAAATCGTCTCCCCCGAAAGTATCTGACCAATTTTTAATAAATTTCTAGAAAACCTCTACCGGTCTCATACAAGTCATGATGATTGGTCAAAGGACATGAGCCCCAGTGACTTCGGCTCTAAGTGTAAGGTTTAGAAAATTATGTATTTAGAAGATGAATGTATAATTTTGAAATAGTAGCCAGTACATAAACATTTATTGGGGACATTATGTCAATGTTTTCAAGTCTTATTTGTTTGACAAGTGACAGACAACACAGAGTTTGGTTATTCCCCTTTTGGCAGTTGAGTTATACTGGTCCCCTTGGGCTTCTTGTGATAACTTACCTGACCGCAACATGAGTTATTGTGGTTGACCCTGTGGTTTGTACGATAATTCACACTGCATAACTCAGGTGAGCGAGCCAGGGTCATCATGACCCTCTTGTTTTCTGTTATATATCAGGTTGACGTCCATGGTGAACACTTTGCCAGGTCTTACGAAATAACGGATCCTGAGTCTGTTAATACGTTGGTTAATCTCGATGGCCTAGATGTCCCACAGGGCCAGTACAGCTGTTTACTTACAGGAATCAATGAAATAGGCGTCACTAGTGACACAATCGTCAGAAATGTCACCATTCTATGGGACCCGCCGAAAGTATCAGGTTCGTCTTGTATATCTTTGATGTAATAAATACATGTCGTTGTTGGTGTTGCCCTATTGCTTGATAAAGCATCGGTGACAACGCACACACAGTAAATATGTATATTTTATGTGACAGTCATCAACGAGCTCAGACAATAAAATCAATTCCTCGGCGAAGTTGATATTGCAAAGAATTGAGGAGGTGTTTGTGTGTGTGTTAGTCTCAGACAGCAGCAGCAAACGCTTATATAACCAATCTAATATGAACAGCGAAGCATTTTGAACTGATTTCAATGATATCGCGTGGTAAATATTTTTTTGAACCACCTTTTAACCCTTTCCCGCATACAGAAATTCTGCAGCAGTCGAATTGGTAAACATTTAGTAAACAAATGGAAACTCTCTAATTGAACTAGTAATTATTGAATAAAGTTTAAACATTATGACAATAGGAGAAATTGCTCATTATAAGCAATTTCTCCTTTTTCCATAACGTTCTCGAAAGATGTCTGCTGAAGAGACGTCAGAAAGAGTTCGCATGTGGGAAAGGGTTCAAAACTCAAATGGTATCATGTGTCCAAGCTCACATTATAATGTGTATGTACATTTCAGACGCACATGATATATCTATGAACTGGGATCCAGAAAAGGAAGTAGTGACTGTAGATTGGCAAGAAGTATTCAATTCCTCCTATGAGATGCGTTACGAAGTATCAGTTGGAACAGCCGCTAACAGTGCCGACATTATCCTGTGGCAAGAAACTCTCTCAACAAACATCGGGAGAAGTCGTCTACCTACAAACTCGTCTAACTAGTAATATAGAGTAACCATTAGGAGAAGTCGTCAACATAAGGATTATATAGTACTTTATAATCAATATCGATATAAAGGTGTTAGTGTTAAAGTAAGGTGTTAATTGACCGATTGGATTGAAATAATAACAACAAATTCAATCAGTTTTAAAATAATGTTGTTTTTATTCATAATATTTAATGAGTTTGTAAATTATTTTCTTTTTATTGGTTCGATATATTATTTTTTTTTCATTATCATAATAAAATTAAATTAATTTTTTTCAAAAATATGGTTTCTAAATATATATAGTTTTTAACACTTGTTTGCAACATTATTTATTATTAACATACATTATTTACATTATTTACATTATTTACATTTTTTACAATTTTTACACGTAAACACTTTAGGTTTAGTCCAATATAACAAATCAGAACGTTTTTTGAATTTCTCAATTTGTCACAATGTTTTCAACTATTTTAAATAAGAACATTTTATGAATTTGTGACAATGTTTTCAACTATTTTAAATAAGAACATTTTATGAATTTGTCACAATGTTTTCAACTATTTTAAATAAGAACGTTTTATGAATTTCTCAATTTGTCACAATGTTTTCAACTATTTTAAATAAGAACATTTTATGAATTTGTCACAATGTTTTCAACTATTTTAAATAAGAACGTTTTATGAATTTCTCAATTTGTCACAATGTTTTCAACCATTTTAAATAAGAACGTTTTATGAATTTCTTAATTTATTACCTCATAGTCCAACAGGTTCTTTTGGCCTTATTTTCTGTCGTTGGTAATTGGCAGCTCTGACCAGGTTGGAGGGTTTCGGTAAGTTGAAACTGTCTACAGTTAAACATTCTTTCATGACGGTTTCTACGATCTCGGGAGCAGATCTGTAAACATTAGCCTGGGCACACTCTTTAACCTATTGCATGAACACACAGTATGTACGACCACCAGATACTCTCTGAATAATTTAACATCAATTCATGTTAACATCACATTTGAAATGTATGTTTGGTGTGTTTATAGATATACTATATGTGTAACCATAACTGCGACATTTGAAAACATTATGGAAAAATATGGACATTTTAGGTATGTTTATATATATACTGTATGTGTAACCATAACTGCGACATTTAAAAACATTAAGTAAAAATATGGACATTTTCGGTATGTTTATATATATACTGTATATGTACGACCACTAAATACTCTCTGAATAATTTAACATCAATTCATGTTAACACCACATTTGAAATGTATAGATATAATGTATGTGTAACCATAACTGCGACATTTGAAAACATTAAGATTATATTAACATTATAATGTGTGGAACTTCTTGGTAATTTATCTTACCCTAATACTGTATGTGTACCCAGCGCTACTGACAAGTTTTCTTCCACCACGTTGAGTGGCGTTCTCTACAATGCTATAGCTTGTAGGTGTGTCTATAGGGACTTCGTCATCAAGGACTGCATCAGACAGGGATTCGTCTAGAGGAGTGCGTGGAAGTGCGAAATTACGATCACCAATGTCGAATGTTCTGTCAGCGATTGTTGTATTAATGGAAATTGGAGTGTCTTGGTCATCCATGTTTAACGTTCCATCTTCAACATCTGATATATCAGCAACAGCCATGTCATACGCTCTACACCGTTCACATACCCAGTCTAACTGTAAGGTTCCCCGAACCATTTCTTTATATTAAAGAGGAATAATGTGGGAAAAGAAGAAATCGTTTATCATAAAACAACGGCTCCATTTCATACATTATTTTAACTTGTCAAATGTTTTCATATATTTATCACATTCACTCTCTCATACATTGTGTGTGTGTTGTATTCTGGTCTTAAAGAGGAATTACTTGAATAATGTGGTAAAAGAAGAAATCGTTTATCATAAAACAACGGCTCTATTTCATACATTATTTTAACTTGTCAGATGTTTTCATATATTTATCACATTCACTCTCTCATACATTGTGTGTGTGTTGTATTCTGGTCTTAAAGAGGAATAATGTGGGAAAAGAAGAAATCGTTTATCATAAAACAACGGCTCCATTTCATACATTATTTTAACTTGTCAGATGTTTTCATATATTTATCACATTCACTCTCTCATACATTATGTGTGTGTTGTATTCTGGTCTTAAAGAGGAATTACTTGAATAATGTGGGAAAAGAAGAAATCATAAAACAACGGCTCCATTTCATACATTATTTTAAGATGTTTAAAATAGAGGGGAGATAACTTTTCATATATTTTCATCGTTTTATTCTGGTCTTAAGAGAAATTACAGATTTAATGTGGGAAAAGAAGAAATCGTTTATCATAAAACAACGGCTCCATTTCATACATTATTTTAACTTTTCATATATTTTCATCGTTTTATTCTGGTCTTAAGAGAAATTACAGATTTAATGTGGGAAAAGAAGAAATCGTTTATCATAAAACAACGGCTCCATTTCATACATTATTTTAACTTTTCATATATTTTCATCGTTTTATTCTGGTCTTAAGAGAAATTACAGATTTAATGTGGGAAAAGAAGAAATCGTTTATCATAAAACAACGGCTCCATTTCATACATCATTTTAACTTTTCATATATTTTCATCGTTTTATTCTGGTCTTAAGAGAAATTACAGATTTAATGTGGGAAAAGAAGAAATCGTTTATCATAAACGACGGCTCCATTTCATACATCATTTTAACTTTTCAGATGTTTTCATTGTTTTATTCTGGTCTTAAGAGGAATTACTGATTTAATGTTGGAAAAGAAGAAATCGTTTATCATAAACGACGGCTCCATTTCATACATTATTTTAAGATGTTTAAAATAGAGGGGAGATAAAATGGGATGGGATGGGGAGAGCGGTAGAGAGACTGAGAGAGAGAAAGAAAGAAAGAGAGAGACGGATAGAAGAAAGAGAATTATAGATATATAATTATAATTTCTTACCGTTTTTGCAGACACGATGCTGCCAGCAACTGCAACTGTCACAGCATAACGCATGCATTCGTTCACTAACCCTACTGGAACAACTTAAACACATATACACAGTCATTTCAAGTATTTCTGAGATATAGCTTATCTTGGGATTTTTTTTTTTTATATATATGGGCAAATGAATAAAAAGGTGAAACAAACAGAGGGTATAACAAAAGACAAACATTTTTTTTATTTTCACATGTATTTTTAATGAGCAATTAACATTATGTATGATTAAAGCTGACTGTCCATAAATTTCTTTAATAATCAACCCTAGTAAGTATGCCGACAATAAAATACAAGCGACACATAACGTAATTAAATGACGAGCCAATTTCAATATATTTACAAGTATTTATCATAAACAATATAATTATAAGTAGCCTATTTATTATAAACAAACATCTTATTGTTAAACTAATGTTTGTAACATATATTTAACTTCAAAGTTACTATAATCGATAATTATCCTTCCTAATTAAGTATATGGTACTATATAATCCTTATGTTGACGACTTCTCCTAATGGTTACTCTATATTACTAGTTAGACGAGTTTGTAGGTAGACGACTTCTCCTGCACCCCTTTTCACTAATACCATCACAAGGAGAGTTGAGTCAGGATATATTTGTAGTTGTGACGGCTATCTCCCCCTCAGGATCTTATAACATGCTGGCAACAAGCCAACTTATAACCGACGACCCAAAACCTTTCGAATAAATACATGGTATTGTTTTAACCCTGTCCCACTTACAGACGTTGTCTAGTACCTCTGTAGTAAATATTTCGGCAAATGGAGAAATTGCTCACAATGTTTTCAACTCTATTCTAATATTAAACTGTCACCAGAGTCTTTAGTTGATATCTATATCTCTTCTTAATTGTTTTCAAAGTCGTCTGCTTTAGATGTGTTGTTTGTGGGATGGGGTATACTGTACGAGTATATTCGGAGATTTGTGTTTGAAATGTGTTTTTTAAATTAAAGTAACACTTTCACTTGTTTTAGCTCACCTTAGTGTTAGATCAGTGAATGTCCGGAGCATCGTAGAGGATCGCCCAATGAACGTTTCTAAACAATTACTTAACATCGGGCAGCACCTGAAGGCAACCCTTTTAAACAGATCGAAATAGACTGAACAATCGGGCCAGTTTATTTGGACAAGAAGGTTTTTAAACTTATGGTCGATTTCTGATACCGCAGCAGCCAAATTTCACCATGGAATTTAATTCTTTAAACACATTTGAAAGAGGACCGACCACCTAAGAAACATTACTGTGCATTTATTTTGAAAATGGTTTATTGATTTAGGAGAAGTCGTTTATAGGAAAATGTGAACGGTCGAACAGACAGGCGATGGATGCCGATTAATCACAATAGCTCACCTCACACTGCTTGTTCAGGCGAGCTAAAAAACAACATACTTTGTGGAAAACTTTCAAAAATGCTCTCTTCATTACAAAATAACTCATGCATCCATATAGACACTATCCAGTACACGTACATACTCCGCTACTCCATGGTGGTATCGCATACGACAGAGGTCAAATGGAATCATATGAAACAGACAATGTAAGCTACAGTTGATACTATAAGTTTTCTTACAAAAAGGGGGAAAAACCGCCATATTTGAAATGGTCCTATTAATAATCGAGTGCATCTGCGAAAACCTACCATAAAGGAATTATAACACATGTGTAAAAAGACATACTAAGGATCATACTACATACTGCTTTACATAAGCATGTTGAAACCTTCTATCATTAGTTCGTGAACACTGGATGATCTAAATCTACACTTATCGCATCTGCCTTACAGTTGTTGTGACTAGCAGTATCTTTGCAGACATACATATTTCAAGTTACTAGATGACCATTGCATAGGCATACAGCCAAATACGCATTTCAAACAGCGCACCCGTACTTTATTTTGGTATAGATCTACCAATTCATAGACCTTAAGTTAAGTGATGAGTAAACTAATAGTCCCCTGTATGTGTTATGGTAGTAAATAACGACAAATATAACAAGATTTCAATTTTCACAGCAAATTTATTTATCTAAACATATGTTTGTTTATAACTTTTTCATAATATTTTTTAATAAATATGTTTTTGGCTAAAAAACGATTGTTTTGTTTTATATACTTAATAACAATTGATTGATTGATTGGAGCTCAACGCCGTTTTCAACAATCCTTTAGTCATATCACGGCATCATGTGCACCTACTCTTGCGTTTCCTAGCTTTCTCACACCAGTACTCCACACAACATACTTTCCAAGCAACTGGCTGCTGTTCCATATAGACTGTTAGCCCATTGGTGAAAGACGAATGTCACTTGTCACAGTGACTTTTGTCAAACGTTGGAAAGACTAGTGGCCGAGCTGGGATTCGAACACACAACCCCTGGTTTGACAGCCCTCATCGATACCGACTGAGCTACTGGAGCTCGGCTAATAACAATTGAGTAGAAAGATGGAAACCAATACATGACGTACATGTATCAGACCTGTGCCTGGTGTCAAACGGATGGAAAGGGAACCAGAATAGATTGGCTAACAAGTAACCAAATTCACTCACTGCATGTTATATGAAATTATAGAATAAATAAATATTCATTATTTGGGGTTTACTACTAAACAAATTGTGATCCTTTACCCTTTCCAACATACTGAGCAATTTCATCTTCTGACACAAAGTTTTTACAACTATTTTGAATAGTTAAGTTTCCCATGCAGAGAATTTCCATATCTTTGCCAAAATGTCTTCAAAGTCGTCTGCTGCTGATTTATTGTATGTTGGAAATGGTATACAGTGTTTGCACTGTGCTTGCTTGTACCGCATTACTTTACACATTTGCAGCAGACAAAACATGTCTTTTGAAGACATTGTGACAAAATAAGAAATTGCTCATTTCCTCTTTTAACCCTTTCCCAACAATTTGCAGCAGAAGATTCTGAAAACATTTTGACAAAAATAGAAAATATCACTATAATTAATAGTTTAATTACTGTTGAGAGCTGAAAACATTGTGGCAAAAGGAGAAATTGGTTGTTTTTAGCAATTTCTTCTTTAGTCACAGTGTTTTCAAAAGTCGTCTGCAGCAGAGGCGTCAAAAAGTGTCTTTATGTGGGAAAGGATTAAAATAATGCTTTCAACTACATGTTTATTCAATTATTTCAATTTCATTTATTGGGATTTTTTCTTACTTTAAATCAAATGTAATTGTCACCTATCTAAACAACTACACCCACTTCTTATAAATTAGGAAATCAACATTGGTCATTGATTATCAATTCTTAATGTTTCATAAGCCATAACCTTTATTGAACAACTATGATTGTCTTTGATAAAAAACGAGCATTTGAAAAGTGGTATTGAAATAAAAGAAAATCTTCAATCCAAATGATGTCTACTAGTATTTAAAAACAAAGCCGCAATTACATATCAGGATATTGGAATGTCTTATTCTCTATGGATTTATTTAACCCTTTCCCTCATACAACAATTCTGCAGCAGACGGCTTTGAACGTATTTTGTCAAAACATCTCCATAATTGAATGGACTAAAAGTGGAAAACATTGTGGCAAAGGGAGAAATTGCACGTTTTGTGCAATTTCTTCTTTTGTCACTATGTTTTCAAAAAGCCTTCTGCTGCAGAGGCGTCCAAAAGCGCTTATATGAGGGAAAGGGTTAACAAGCTTATAAAAGTGTTAACATATTACATGAATTATACCTTAATAATTAGCTTACATAGATAATGGAAAAGCAGCTCCTCTGCTGTGTTTTTCTGCTTAACATTTTCCCACATGCAGATGCAATTTAACAGACAATTTTTTATAACATTACAGAAAAAGGTAGCCATGTTGTTGTCTACTATTTTCAATAATTAAACATGACAAAAACATTGCCATATTTGCACATTTACTAGAATTTCTAGAAACTCAAGCTTTTGCCACAACGTTTTCAACTTTATTTAGTAACTATACTAGATATTTTCTGCCTGGATGCTTTCAAAGTCATCTCCTACTGATGGGTTGTTGGTGAGAAAGGGTTAAAAGTCAAGTATTAAGTTTTAGAATCAAAAGTATGATCTGACTGAAACCTAAACAAATAATGACTGATGAAGTAACAAAAAATAAAAAAAAACAATATTAATATAACATATAAAATAATGTGTTATGCAGCTTATTAAATCTTCAAAAAACATTAAATATATAATATCATAATGAAAAATATATTGAACTAAAGATATTTAACAGGTAATGTATTTTGACTAAACAGTCAATCAAACAATTCAAAAAATATCCAAAACTAAACGGAACAGACAGACACTGACTGAAGCATGTGATCTGCTAGTTTTATCCTCAGATTAAATTGTGCTATAACCCTCCCTTAACCACTTACAGATTCATTTCTACATGTCTGCAGCAGACAACTTTTGAAAACATTGTAGCAAAAGAAGAAATTGCTCAGGAGCACTATTTCTCCTCTAGCCACAATGTTTTTTAACCCTTTCCCTCATACGGCAATTCTGCAGCAGACGACTTTGAACGTATTTTGTCAAAAAATAGAAAATCTCCATAATTGAATGGATAACCTATGACAAAAAGTGGAAATCATTGTGGCAAAAGGAGAAATTGCACGTTTTGTGCAATTTCTTCTTTTGTCACTATGTTTTCAAAAAGCCGTCTGCTTCAGAGGCATCAGAAAGCGTCTATATGAGGGAAAGGGTTAACTCAATTCAAAATGAAACCTTTATTTCTAGAGATTTTCAATAATTTTTCCAAGATGTTTCAAAGTCTTCTGCTGCAATCGTGTTATGTGTGGGAAAAGGGTTCACAATATAACATTATTCATTGTGGCTAAAATCAAATTTTAATCCTTTTTCTAAAACTAATTGTTTAAATTCTCACATATTAAATGAAAATAGAAACCTGTTCATGAAATTTGCAGCAGAAGACATTGTAAAATATCTATTTTTAAAGCTAAAACATGAAAATCTCAATAAATATAAGTACATTTATTACATAGAGTTGAAGACATTGTAGAAAAAGTAGAAATTGCTCATTATGAGTCATTTACTCTTTGGCCTGAAGGTTTTCAAAAGTCTTCTGCTACAAATGTGTGAAAATGCGTCTGCATGTGGGTAAGGTTTAAATGTGCTGCAACCATATACATGTATCACATTGTTCTATGTTAAACAGTGATTAAAAAGCAATAGAATGAAGACCCTGATCATATGTTGTTTACTGCTCTCAGTTAGCAGCCCCATTGTTGGGACATTGGTTCTACATTGGTTATATCCCTTTTCCACAAAATCTGCAGCAAACCTTTAATCTGGGTAAAACTATGCCAAAGCATGATTATTGAAAAGTGTTGAGAACATCAGCTTCAATTGCCTCAGATGCTTTTATGTGTGGGAAAGGGTACATTCATCTGTAAATCAAATACTTTCTGACGCCTCTGCAGCAGACGACTTTTGAAAACTGTGTGACAAAAGAAGAAATTGCTCAAATCAAGCAGTTTCTCCTTTTGCCATAAAGTTTTCAACTTTTTTCAGTATTTATACATGTACCTACAATAATAGAAATTTTCCTTATTTTTTAGTAGACATGTTTAAAGTGGTCTGCTGCAGATCTGTTGTATGTGGGAAAGGGTTAAGCATATAATGCTGTTTGGTAAACACTAACAACTAATATATTTACATTCTGTACCTGCGATGAATCTACCCTCTAATATTTACCCCATTCCCAGATATAGCACTTTCTGAAGCATATGCAGCAGACAATATTTGAAAGCATTGCGTCAAAAGGAGGAATTGCTCATGGTGAAAATGTCTTCCCTTGCTACAGTATTATCAACCTTGTACAGCAACTTTACTTACATTTAAATATATGTTCTATATTTAACCCTTTCCCTCGTATAGATGCTTTCTGATGCCTCTGCAGCAGACAACTTTTTGAATTTCTCCTTTTGCTACAATGTTTTCCACTTTTATAGGTTATCCATTCAATTATAGAGGTTTTCTATTTTTTGACAAAATATGTTTAAAGTCTTCTGCTGCATAATTGTCATATGAGGGAAAGGGTTAAGTAGATGTTTGGAAGTTGTCTGCTTCAGAATTTATTGGAAAAGTGTCACCTAAGTATTCGAGCTCCATCCACGCTGAGTTTGTATAAGATAAGTTTGCACATACATGTCATCCAATCCAAATGCTCAGTTTGCCTGAAGTCTGTGGAAGACTGACAAACAGTGCAGACTAAAGATTGAACTGTACAGATACACAAGTTGATCTGGGTATACACTCTTTTTAATTGATGTATGATTGGTTTTCTGAAAGCATGACTCTTTTAACACTTTTCCACCTGCAGACACATTCCGACACATTTACAGCAGACAACTTTTTAAAACATTGTGGCAAAAGGAGAAATTGCTCATGATGAGCAATTTCCCCTTCTGCCACAATGTTTTTAAAGACATCTGCTTCTGAATTGTCCTATGTGGGAAAGGGTTAAATGTCTATTTCATATGGTACTTTCAAAGTCTTCCAAACTGAATAGTCCTGACTAATTGATTGAATTGGAGTTAACCATTTCCCACATACAACAAATCTGCAGCAAGACAACTTTCAAAAACAAACCTAAACAAAATTGAAAACTCTGGCTACCTTACCAAGGCATCATTTTTAGCTCATTGGTCAAAGATGAATGATGCTAGTCAGACTGAATTTTATCAATCATCGGAAAAAAAATAATCAATAGTTGAGTCTGGGATCAAACTCACAACCCCTGGATTGATATCCCTTGTGGTCACTGACTGAAACACTTGAAGAAAGGCATTTAAAAAACAAGAGGCCCAAGAGGGCCAGTATCGCTCCATGGCCATTTAGGCAAAAATTAAATCTCCAAACAGCCCTGTCCCCTTATGGCCATGTTTTTGACTAATCAACATGGCTTGAAGGAATCTGATATAGGGTCACCCTAGAAACATTTCTACAAAATTATTTGAAAATCAGCCCAAAACCTTTGGAGGAAAAGATTTTTTAAGATTTCACTATAGTCATATAAGGCAAAATAGCCCCGCCTGGCGACCATAGTTTTCGACCAATCAACATGGCTTGAAGGAATATCTGATAGAGGGTCACCCTAGGAACAATTCTACGAAATTATTTGAAAATCGGCTTGACACTTTCGGAGAAGTTTTCTCTATAGCCATATAAGGCAAAATAGACCCGCCCTCTGCATCCATGTTTTTCGACCAATCAACATGGCTTGAAAGAATCTGATAGAGGGTTTCCCAAGGAACATTTCTACAAAATTATTTGAAAATTGGCCAAACACTTTTGGAGGAGAAGATTTTTTAAGTTTTCACTATAGCCATATAAGGCAAAATAGCCCCGCCGCCCTGGCGGCAATGTTTTTCGACCAATCAACTTGGCATGAAGGAATAGAGGGTCACCCAAGGAACATTTCTACAAAATTATTTGAAAATCGGCCTGACACTTTCGGAGAAGAAGATTGTTTTAGTTTTCTCTATTTTTTTCTTTCAGTTGCCATGGAAACGAGAATTTTGCATGGATCCCAAAAATTTGAAGGAACTTAGGAGAGGACATTAAGAGGATGCTTCCTATGAATTTTCATCCCAATTGTAGAAGTCGTTTGAAGCAAAAGGTTAACGCACGCATGCACGCACGACGGACAATTCGCCATGACATAAGCTCGACTAAAAAAACACGTACATTTTAATATAGGCTAGACATTATTGGGAGAATGGTATAAATGATGTACATCTTTTCCCACGTAGTTGAAATTTATTTCAAGTGATAGATCTTCTTTTTGAGGCTTCTGCACAAAACATGACCAACAATGAAAAATAACTCTTAAAATTATACTGTTATCTGGTTTTCTATTGGAGGAGTGACCAACAATGAAAAATAACTCTCAAAATTATACTGTTATCTGGTTTTCTATTGGAGGAGCGACCAACAATGAAAAATAACTCTCAAAATTATACTGTTATCTGGTTTTCTATTGGAGGAGTCTTAAAGTAGCCCATTTGACACAAACAAATGAGAAAAGAAAACTGAGAATTACTTGTGTAGTTTTAATACTAACATACTATCATATAATAATGATTATCATGATAAAATGGCTCAACCCTTTCCCATATGCAAACAATTTTTTAAGTGCCTGCAGTACATGATTTTCATCAAAACATTGAAGCAAAAGGTGAAGTTGCTAATACTTAGAAACTTCTAAGTCCATTCTTTTTCACAGATGTCTTCCAAAGTGTCTGCTGGTGTGTTGTTGTATGTTGGAAAGGGTTAATATAATTGATTGTGTAGTCAGCTGTATATATACTTAAGATTACAATCCTGGTAACAAGAGATTCATTCATTTATGTCATCATTTAACCTTTTCCCACATACAACAAATCTGTAGCAGCTGACAGAAAATCTGTAGCAGCTGACAGAACATCTCTGTAAATGAAGGTAAAATTACTGAAAAATGTTGTGAAAAATATTGTGGCAAAAGTAGAAATTGCTCATTCTGAGCAATTTCTCCTTTTATCACAATGTTTCCAAAAGACATCTGCTGCAGAGGCTGAAGTTTATATATGAGGAAAAGGTTTAAAAACAAAAGAAATGAGGTCAAAATAATGTATAAGAGTTAGCATCATGTTTTTTATCGTAAAATTTAAGTTTGTTTTTAAGTTTTTCAAGTTGCTGGTAAGAACTTGAAATAAAATACATTGATTCATGCTTAATTTGAAATTATAAAGATATGTCTGCACAAAAAATACCTTAAAAAATATATAGAGGATGCACACCCTCTCCAACTTGCAGCCAGATTTACAGCAGATGTCTTTTGAAAACAGCTTGGTGAAAGGAGGTCATTAGGAGTGCTCATTATGAGCAATTTCTCCCTTTTTCACAATTTTCAAACTCTATTCAACAATAATTAGTTATAGAACAGAACAGATTCTGTTCAATAATTAGTTATACTTGTATCATTAGAGATTTTCCGTATTCTTTTCCAAAATTATTGTATGTAAGAAAGGGTTAAGGGTTTACTTTTATTCCAGTGTAAATTATACCTTCTATTTATGTAAGATATTTAAAAGAGATTTGAAGATATTTAAACTATGGTCATAACAAAAGTCATGTGTTTAAGTAAAAAAAAATCTCTAATTTTTCCTATTTTGATAAAGATTTTTAACATCTACCTTTAATTGATGTTTACTATAAGATTTATATTTTGGACATAGAAATAATGGAAACTTGTGTACTGTGTCATATTAAGTACATGGGACCTCCATGATAACCCTTCTTTTTAATCACATATTTTCCTTTTCTCACATTAAATCTTTCCCACTTGCAGATGCAATCTATAGATAAAGAACAAAGCAAGGCCATAACTCCACACAGTACAGTTGCATTGTCCTTACAGAGGCAACATAATCATATGGTTAACCCTTTTCCTCATACAACAATTCTGCAGCAGACGACTTTGAACGTATTTTGTCAAAACATAGAAAATCTCCATAATTGAATGGATAACCTATGACAAAAATTGGAAAACATTGTGGCAAAAGGAGAAATTGCACGTTTTGTGCAATTTCTTCTTTTGTCACTATGATTTCAAAAAGCCGTCTGCTGCAGAGGCGTCAGAAAGCGTCTATATGAGGGAAAGGGTTAATGACCAATGTATGCCAAACTTTACCATAATGTCTAATTAGAAACAAACATCCTAATTAATTTAAAATGCTAATTAAAGTTATGGAACTTGCATTTGGGAGGGACCTGATGATTATGAATTACATACATGGTAGCTGTAATAGTTTGAAAGATAAACTGGACCGTAATTCCCAACTAAGTTTGCACTGTCACTGACTTATTAATAATTTTTTCAAAATATAATATGAGCTAATAAGATTTGTGATAATCAATGCATTATAAGGAAAATCAGTATCAGTTTTGTGTTATTAGTAATTTGACAAAGCTTAGGTTAATAATAGCTTTACGATACTGGTCTGTATATACTTATGTGAAGTCTGTCCCATCATAGGCCATACTTGTTTGAATCTGTAATAGATACAAGTCATGATGATATCATATTTCCTTACAACAGTTCTAAATAACACAGTCGACAAAAACTTTAGAGAAACACATTAACCCTTTCTCACTAACAAGTGTTTTTTGGAAAATCAGTTATAGGCCGAAAGAAGCTCAATTCCCCACTCCAAAAAGTATGGGGTTTTCCCTTATTCATGCTTAAAATTCCTGTACAAATAATGAGAAACAAAACAATTAAGAACAAAATAAAATTAACAAAATCATACATTGAAAAATAGAGAAATTGAACTGTGACTCAGTTTGTAGTTTTTCTCTGATTTGTGTATGACATAAAACGATAATGCATGCTGTGACATAATAACATTAACAGCTGCAAAATATAATTAACGAAATTGTACTTTGAAAAATAGAGAAATCTGATTAGTGTTTGACATAACAATAATGCATGATGTGATTTTTCAATAACAGCAGCTAGTTTCCTTCAATTCCCTTTTCCCCCTATTTGCCACAAATGACACAAATTTTCCACTTCAGCAAAGACAATCATTTTTGAAAATTTCAGAATTAAAATCGTAAAAAACAAAATCATCTGGTAAATGGTTAAAGTTAAAAGTTCTTCTAAAATAAAGTGAAGATTAAAAATGATTTGAGATCTTCAATGTATCAACTCTTTCCATCATATAGACGCTTTCTGACGCCTCTGTAGCAGAAGGCTTTTTGAAAACATAGTGACAAAAGAAGAAATTGAACAAAACATGCAATTTCTCCTTTTGTCACAATGTTTTTCACTTTTTGTCATAGGTTATCCATTCAATTATGGAGATTTTCTATGTTTTGACAAAATACGTCTGCTGCAGAATTGTCATATGAGGGAAAGGGCTAAGAGATATGAGTCGCTTTACTCAAAAGAAGTTCCTGATCAGATCCAGATTAGCCTGCCCATTTCACAATTCAGCCAATCAAGTAACAAGTATGCAATGTTATCATAGTAACTATTAATATCAGATATCTGAAGATCGGCTTTCATGTGCAGTGGCACATATAACCCTTTCCTTCGTGCAGATGCATTTTGAAATAGTGTTGTTAAAGGAGAAATGGCTCATTATGAGCTGTTTCTCCTTTTGCAACAATGTTTCTAACTGCATTCAATATAATTATACTTTTTTATTCATAGTTTGTCCTAGATGTTTACCAAGTTACCTGCTACAACTTTGTTGTATGTTGGAAAGGGTTTACCATTTCCCTCATAAAGATGCTTTCTGACGCCTCTGCAGCAGACAGCTTTTTCGAAAACACGGCGACAAAAGAAGAAATTGCTCAAACGAGCAATTTCTACTTTTGTCACCATGTTTTCAACTCTATTCAATTATTGTACATTCATTTTCAGAGATTCTTTAAACATTTTTTTAGATGCTTTCAAAGTCGTCTGCTGCAGAATAATCGCATGTGGAACAGGATTAACAGAAACTAATGGTAGTCATAGACTACTCAAGACTACTCAGATCACACAACCCAACCCAACCATCCTCTCAAATTGACAAGACCTAAATCTACCTGTGGCTTCTATATAACCTGATCAAGGTATTCCCCTAATTACCAACAAACCAGTCAAACAATTCTAGACTGTTGTTGCTGGACAAATACAGCATTATGAACCTTAAAACAACTGTCCAAATGTATGCCGATCTCATACATCATTTACTTAACCCTCTTCCTCATATAGACGCTTTCTGACGCCTCTGCAGCAGACGGATTTTTGAAAACATAGTGACAAAAGAAGAAATTGCCCAAAACAAGCAATTTCTCCTTTTGCCACAATGTTTTCAACTGTTAGTCATAGGTAATCCATTCAATTAGAGAGATTTTCTATTTTTTGACAAAATATGTTCAAAGTCGTCTGCTGCAGAACTGTTGTATGAGGGAAAGGGTTTATCGTTCAAACACTGCTTTTAAAATTAAAATTTTGTGAGGGGGTATGTACACTTTACCAGTTAACCCATTCCCTCATTCCGAATCTTTCTGACGCCTATGCAGCAAACAACTTTTGAACACATTTTGGCTAAATGGTAAATTACTCAATTTCTCCTTTTGCCGTAATATTTCAATTGTATTTAATAAATGAACTCTCAGTTACGGTGATTTTTCTAGGTTTTGCCTATATGTTTTCAAAGTCGTCTGTTGCGGATTTATTGTATGTGGGAAAGGGTTAAACAACTGAGATTAATTCAGGATATTTTAAATATGAAATGTTTCTTGAATTAGGCACAGAAAGTTCTGGATCTTCAATGAAGTCAGTTTTCCATGGTCTGGATCATCATTCATTATAGGTACCAAACATAAAAGTTATATAAAGAACTGATTAATAAGTCTTAACAAGATTGCCACAATGGCCTTACACCTCTCACCTGAATGGTATGAAATACTAGGTTATAGTATAGTTAATACTTGCCCTGTCTTAAACATCCAAGTAGTTTTGTGTATCAATTAGTTTTAGCTTTTAACCTAGAGTGTTAGATAAAGACTGTTTCTGTAAACTTATTTCAAATTTAGGCCATTTGTTTTATTATTTTCAACAATTTTTCAGTTATATCACAGCGTTTCCTGAGCAAGTTACCAGTACTACTGGTCCATTTATTCTGACACCAGCCAGTCAGTCGTAATGCTAACCCTGACACCCTGAGCACCAATTGATTGGGGTTTAACGCCGTTTTTAACAATTTCTCATCACGTTATATCACGGCGGCCAGTTCACCTACTCATGCATTTCCTGGTTTTCTCACACCAGTACTCCACACAACAATCTTCCCGAGCAACTGGCTGCTTTTCCACATCCTGAGCACCAAGGAAAGCAGCCAATAATACCATTTTTAAAGTCTTTGGTATATACCTGGTTGGGGATCGAATCTGCGACCTCCCACACCAAGGATGTCTCTCTACCACTACACCACCCAGGCTGTTGCTATTTGTTTTAACCTTTTCCTACATATAACAAAGCTGCAAAAGACAGCTTTAAAAACATTCTATGCGAAATTATGGAAAACTCATTAACCCTTTCCCTCATATAGACGCTTTCTGACGCCTCTGCAGCAGACAGCTTTTTGAAAACATAGTGACAAAAGGAGAAATTGCACAAAGCGTGCAATTTCTCCTTTTGCCACAATATTTTCCACTTTTTGTCATAGGTTATCCATTCAATTATGGAGATTTTCTATGTTTTGTCAAAATACGTTCAAAGTCGTTTGCTGCAGAATTGTCGTATGAGGGAAAGTGTTAAATAAAGGTTTATATATTGAAAAGATTTAAAACATTGCGCTAGAAGAAAGTTTGGGTTATTCTCTTTTTGTGTCAATGTTTTCAGAGGGCATCTGCTGCAGATGCATCAACATGTGTCTGCAAATGGAAAAGGATCATAGGAGAAGATTAGAGTTATGAGTATTATTTCTCTATTGGTTGGCACAGCAACCTATGTTATACATTCAATTAATATTATTTCAGCTGGTTCTGTCGAGGATCAACTTAGGCACTATTCTATAGATTTTAGATTAAATTGATCAAATAGCATTGGTGATCCCATTCAAAAGAAATGATGCATGATGCATGACACATGATGGACACAGGGAGATCACAAGTTCTCACCTAGTGCACTTCATGCAAAGGTGAGCTAACAAAATAAAATATCTTAAACAATCATACAGATAGAACGAAAATAAATAGCATAATTCAAGAAATTGAAATGTTTATTTAATCCTTTCCTACAAACAGACTCTTTCTGAAACCTCTGCAGCAGACAAAGTTGAAAACATTTTGACAAAAGAAGAAACTGGTCATGATGAGTAATTTCTCCTCTTGTCACAATGTTTTCAACCCTTTTCAAAAATTATACTTTTATATATAGAGATGTTTCATATTTTTGCTTAAATGCTTTCAAAGTTGTCTGCTGCAGATTAGTTGTATGTTTGAAAGGGTTAAGAGGTGATATCAGTCTACATCAATGTGAATTATTTTATCTGGCTCTATATACATGTACTAGTGTCCCTAGGCAGTATTTTTTATCACAATACCTTAGTATCCAATGAAAGGTATGGCCAGCACTTCAACCAATACTGAAATAAAAATACAGTTTCAAAGATTGTACAATACATTAATCTTTTCACTTATATAACAATATGTCAAGGCAAAAATATTGAAAATCTCTCTAAAATAAAGTAAAATTCGATTCAAATGTTTCATATTTTTGCTTTTATGCTTTCAAAGTCGTCTGGTGTAAATTTGTTGTATGTGGGAAAGGGTTAAATCAATAAACAAAATCAAGACAGAAGGTTAAGTGAACAACATGTACATAGATTGCCTACCCTTATACAAATTAATAAACTTGCACTATTGATCAAGAAAAGATGGCTATTTTCCAATTCAGATGTTGCTATGGAATGTTAAGACATTAGACCAGTTTCAAATAAACAGGAAGAGATTGTGAATAAATCAACTGTTTTGAACACTGCTTTCAAGTAAGTCTTGTTCCGAGTTAAATTTTTTGAAGGCGTTTCAAAATACAAATCAATACAATTCTCTTATGTACTGCTTTGTTTGTACAGTAAATATTGTTTTGTCTACATACAAATACTAAAAAATGTCTTTGTTGTTTTGGAATTACCTTGACTGAAATATTTCTGACATAATTTATTTTTACGAAACGTTTGGTAAATATCTCTTTTTCCATGCCAGTGTTGCCATCTTGAGATGTTACAAAGGTGATGTGACCTATGCAATTTTATTCAATTTCACAAAAAATCCCTAAAACCCTAACAGCCATTTAGATGCACGAAACCATTTGGACAGCTTCTACTGGATTCAGATCGGTGACCTACAGATTTTCAAGTTAAATTTACCGACAATTCATGATTGTTTTTGTTTTATTTGTTTATATTCCATTTTCTGAATGATCAGTTTACATATTAATATAGATAGACATTGAACATCTTATATCAACAACCTGCATGCACGGTATATTTGGTTAACATGAACGAAACGACGAGAATAGAGGGTACTTAGCAAGCTGCAAACACTATTAAAGAAAACCTATAACCCATGCATTATCTATCAAACCTCAGAGAACAATAAGATTACAAGATGTCACAGTCTATTGGATCAATTATCTTGTTTACGTCACGGTATGTGACTCTCTCAAATTTTGGGTTTTCCGGAAGCCTGCTTCACAGTCAAAGAGAATGTATAATTATTACTTACCTTAATTAAAGGTCGTTTATCAAGTACAATACATCTTGTGTGAGCACTGCAGAAAGGTAAAATATAATTCTCATTTAATATGACATACATAACCCTGCACCTGATATGATAACAAAACCTTTACCCCCATTGAAAATCTTTATAAAGGAAAATATACTAATTGAAAAGAGTTTGAAACATTTTAGTAAAAGGAAAAATTACTCATCATGAGAAATTTCAGCTTTTGCCACAATGTTTTCAAAAGATGTCTTCTGCAGATGCATCAAAAGTTGACTGCTGCAGAGGCATCAAAATGTGTTTGTATTTATTTATTGGGGTTTTACGCCGCTTTCAACATTATTTCAGTTATATCATGGTGACAGTTCACTTATTCATGATCCCTGGGTAAACAAACCAGTACTAGGCTAGAAAATGTGCCTTGACCAAGGGCACTCCACCATGACCGAGGTGCCGCGACTGGGGATCAAACCCGGGATGTGTTTGTATTAGAGAAAGACTAAAACAAGAGGCCCAAGAGGGCCAGTATCGCTCCACGGCCATAAGGCAAAAATCAAATCCCCAAACAGCCCTGCCCCCTAGTGGCCATATTTTTTACCAACCACCATGGCTTAAACGAATCTTGTAGAGTGTCACCCAAGGAATGTTTCTGCAAAATTATTTGAAAATCGGCCTGACACTTTCGGAGGAGAAGATTTTTTAAGTTTTCACAATAGCCATATAAGGCAAAATAGCCCCACCCCATGGCGGCCATATTTTTGAACCAATCAACATGGCTTGAAGGAATCTGATAGAGGGTCACCCAAAGAACATTTCTACAAAATTATTTGAAAATCTGCTTAACACTTTCGGAGAAGAAGATTTTTTAAGTTTTCACTATGGTCATATAAGGCAAAATAGCCCCGCCCCTCTGGCGACCATGTTTTTCGACCAATCAACATTTCTTGAAGGAATCTAATAAAGGGTCACCCAAGGAACATTTCTACAAAATTATTTGAAAATCGGCCTGACACTTTCAGAGAAGAAGATTTTTTAAGTTTTCACTATTTTTTTCTTTTGGTTGCCATGGAAACCAGAATTATGGATGGATCAAAAAAAATTGAAGGAATTTAAGAGAGGACATTGAGAGGATGCTTCCTATGAAGTTTCAACCAAATTGGCCAAGTGGTTAGTGAGAAGAAGTCATTTAAAGGAAAAGGTTTACGCACACACGCACGCACGACGGACAATTCGCCATGACATAAGCTCGACTGGCTTTCAGCCAGTGGAGCTAAAAACCGTAACACCCTTTCAAACAGCAGACAAATTTTGAAAACATCGTTGACAAAAAAGCAATTTCTTCTTTGCCACAATGTCTTCAGCTTAATATAATAATGCTCCTTATTGAAATCTACAATAAATCCGCTATTATTCTATTAGAACTCTATGCCAATGGTTCAAGGGAGAGAACTGCATACTTTTTTAGAAAAGAATCAAGATTCATCTCCCTTTGAATACTCACAGACTTCAAGACAGGAAGTGACTTCAGAGTATCCTCCTTTTTCCTAGCTCCTCCATTTAAAATAGGACAGAGTCAGACCTCTCAAAAAGAGCCGGAAACATTCTACTTGCATATCTCCGCTAATTGGTATTAATTAGCACTTAATTACGAGTAAGCATATTTCCGCTAAATGACAGTAATTGTAATTTTATTGCAAACAAATGCACATATGTGCGAATATACTCTCATAAATATTGAACCTTTGCAAGACCCTTGTCTATTTTGGCAATAGCCATATGACAAGGGTAGAACAAAGTTCAATATTTTACAACTGTTACTATAGAGTTGAACAAATTGGACATTTTGAAAGTCATCAAGTGTAGGAACACGAAACAAGGCCTATATTTTGGAAAGCATTTTATCCATTTTATACGAGCAATTTCTCCTTTTGCCACAATGTTTTCTACTTTTAGTCAAAGGTTATCCACTCAATTATAGAGATTTTCTATTTTTTGACAAAATATGTTCAAAGTGGTCTGCTGCAGATTTGTCATATAAGAGAAAGGGTTAAATAATTATACTTACACAAATATTAAACTTAGGTATGTTCCTAACCCTGCTAGTATATGCCACCATGCATGGAGTTCTAAAACTGGAGACAAAAACCAAAATATCTGACGAACAAATCTGAAACATAAATATGCAATTTAGGTTAATATATTCCACTGCAAAATGCAATAGCTAAAAACAATCTTTCTTCTTTTATTTCTCAGAATGAATGGGAAATAATAACAACGGACACATCAGTGTCTGTTTAAGTGACTTAGCAGTGCACGCAATTTACCCATTGATATAACTGATTAAGAGGCCTAAGAGGGCCAATATTGCTCCACTGCCATAAGGCAAAATAAAATCACTATAGCCAATTTTGGATAATTCAAGGGCCATAATCCACAGTGCCTTGGGCAATTTGGCTGGTTATCCAACTTTGCCCAGACATTATGCCCAGAAGCATGTTTACCAACTTTAGTTACACTCAGATAAAAACTGTTTAACTTGGAGAGCAGAGGTTTTGGCACAGTTCTCTGCCTGCCTGACCTCTGCAGGTTTAATCATATAATAAGGCCATTCCAATGACGGATGTATAATTTCACACAAGAGGGTCATGTTGGACAATTCTAGTTAATCAAAGGGCCATAATCCATATTGTCCATCCACAATTTGACAGGTTATCAAACTTGGACTAGACAATAAGTCTAGTAAGTTCATCAAGTTTGGTGAAGATCAGATCAAAACAGTTTGACTTAGAGAGCAGACAAGGTTAAATTGGCCAATTGTGGATAATTCAGGTCATAATCCAAAAGTAACTTGTAGGAATTGGCTGGTTATCTAAACTTGGGCCAGACATTATGACCACACTCATGTAGAAAATGTTTTGTGAAGATTGGACGAAAACTGTTCAACTTAAAGAGCAGACAACATGTGAAAGACCCCCCTCTCCCCAACTCCATCCACAGCAGGTGTTCCCATAATAAGGATGATCTAAGGACGGGTGTACAACTACTGCCAGAGGGCCATGATGGACCTATATTGGTCACTTGATTTAATAGATTTCAGGAAAACTTCCCCACCCCTTGGTGGCCATGATTTTGAACGGATCAGAATAATTTCAACAATAATGCAAAAGGGTCATTTAAGGAACATTCATTTCATGTTGTTTTCAAATTGGGCTGAAACTTTTGGATAAGAACATTTTACTACATGCATTTCCATACAAGGAAAACAAGCCTCACGGATTTCAATTCTTTGAACATGTTTGAAAGAAAATCACCTAATGGAACATTCTTGTAAAATTATTAAAATTATTTGAAAATAGGCCAGATATTTTCGTCAGAGAAGCTCTTTTAAGTTTTTACTAGAGCCAAATAAAGCAAAATAGCAAAATAGCCCCTCCCCCTCGTTGCCATAGTTTTCAAGCAATCAACATGGCTTGAAGAAATCTGATAGAGGGTCACCCTAGGAAGTAGGAACATTTCTACAAAATTATTAGAAAATTTGCCTGACACTTTCGTCGGAGAAGATTTTTTAAGTTTTCTCTATAGCCAAATAAGGCAAAATAGCTTATATGGTGGCCTTGTTTTTGACCAATCAACATGGCTTGATGGAATCTGATAGAGGGTCATCCATGGAATATTTCTAAAAAATTATTTGAAAATCGGCCAACCAGTTTAGGAGAAGAAGAATTTTGCATGGATCCAAAAGATTTGTAGGAATTTAGGAGAGGACATCGAGAGGATGCTTTCTATGAAGTTTCATCCAAATTGGCCAAGTTGTTAGGGAGGAGAAGTCGTTTGAAGCAAAATGTTGATGCACACACGCATGACGGACAATTCGCCATGACATAAGCTAGGCTGCAGCCAGTGGAGCTAAAAACTACACATACGTCAACATATTAAATACATACTGACATTAAAAACAAGAGGGCCATGATGGCCCTATATCCCTCACCTGATTTAATAGAACTTCAATAGTTTTCAAAGTTTTTTACTCTATACATATAAGGAAAACAAGCAACCCCCTGGTGGCCATGTTTTTCAACGGATCGGATTAATTTGAACAACCTTGGTAGAAGGTTAACCAAGGAGCATTTGTGCCAAATAATTTTTAAATCAGGCAGGTGCTTTTGGACAAGAAGATTTTTAAAGATTTTACAATGCACATATAAGGAAAACAAGCCCCGCCCCTGGTGGCCATGTTTTTCAATGGATTGGATTAATTTGAACAATTTTGATAGAAGGTCCCCCAAGGAAGATTTGTGTCAAATTATCTTTAAATCATGCCAGTACTTTTTGACAAGAACATTTTTAAAGATTTTACAATGCACATATAAGGAAAACAAGCTCCGCCCCCTGGCGGCCATGTTTTGCAACGGATCGGAAATATTTTAACAATCTTGGTAAAGGGTGACCTAAGGAACATTTGTGCAAAATAATTTTCAAATCGGGCTAATACTTTTGGACAAGAAGATTTTTAAAGTTTTAACAATGCACATATAAGGAAAACAAGCTCCGCCCCCTGGCCGCCATGTTTTTCAACGGATCGGAAATATTTGAACAATCTTGGTAAAGGGTACCCCAAGGAACATTTGTGCAAAATAATTTTCAAATCGGGCCAGTACTTTTGGACAATTAGATTTTTCAAAGTTTTAACAATGCACATATAAGGAAAACAAGCTCCGCCCCCTGGCGGCCATGTTTTTCAACGGATTGGAAATATTTGAACAATCTTGGTAAAGGGTGCCCCAAGGAACATTTGTGCAAAATAATTTTCAAATCGGGCCAGTACTTTTGGACAAGAAGATTTTTAAAGTTTTAACAATGCACATATAAGGAAAATAAGGTCCGCCCCCTGGTGGCCATGTTTTTCAACGGATCGGAATTATTTGAACAATCTTGGTAGAGGGTAACCCAAGGAACATTTGTGCAAAACAATTTTCAAATCGGGCCAGTACTTTTGGACAAGAAGATTTTTTAAGATTTTACAATGCACATATAAGGAAAACAAGCTCCGCCCCCTGGCGGCCATGTTTTGCAACGGATCGGAAATATTTTAACAATCTTGGTAAAGGGTGACCTAAGGAACATTTGTGCAAAATAATTTTCAAATCGGGCTAATACTTTTGGACAAGAAGATTTTTAAAGTTTTAACAATGCACATATAAGGAAAACAAGCTCCGCCCCCTGGCCGCCATGTTTTTCAACGGATCGGAAATATTTGAACAATCTTGGTAAAGGGTACCCCAAGGAACATTTGTGCAAAATAATTTTCAAATCGGGCCAGTACTTTTGGACAAGAAGATTTTTCAAAGTTTTAACAATGCACATATAAGGAAAACAAGCTCCGCCCCCTGGCGGCCATGTTTTTCAACGGATTGGAAATATTTGAACAATCTTGGTAAAGGGTGCCCCAAGGAACATTTGTGCAAAATAATTTTCAAATCGGGCCAGTACTTTTGGACAAGAAGATTTTTAAAGTTTTAACAATGCACATATAAGGAAAATAAGGTCCGCCCCCTGGTGGCCATGTTTTTCAACGGATCGGAATTATTTGAACAATCTTGGTAGAGGGTAACCCAAGGAACATTTGTGCAAAACAATTTTCAAATCGGGCCAGTATAAGAAGATTTTTTAAGATTTGGCAATTTTCCCCTTTTCTGATGCCGCAGCAACCAAATGTTTTTTGATGAATCAACATGGCTTGAAGGAATCTAAACGAGGGTCATCTCATTTCTACAAAAATATATGGAAATCAGCCACACTTTCGGAGGAGATTTTTAACTGTATGCATATGTAATGCAAAACAGCCCTGTCCCCTGGTGGCCATGTTTTTTGACCAATCAAAATGGCTTGAAGGAATCTGATAGAGGCCAAGGTACTTTTCTATTAAATTATTTGAAATTCGGCTAGACACTTTCAGAGAAGATATTTAAGGTTTCCACTATAAATGTAATAGGCAAAACAGCCCCGACCCCTGGCGGCCATGTTTTTTTACTAATCAACATGGCTTGAAGGAATCTGATAAAGGGTCACCCAAGGAACATTTCTAGAAAAATATTTGAAAATCGGCCTTACATTTTCGTCGAAGAAGAACTTTTAAGTTTCCACTATAGCCAAAAATTGAAAAAAGCCCAGCCCCCTGGTTGCCTTGTTTTTTTACTTATCAATATGGCTTGAAAAAATCTGATAGAGGGTTGCCCTAGGAACATTTCTACAAAACTATTTGAAAATCAGCATTACACTTTTGGAGGAGATGATTTTGTAAAAAGTTTCCACTATAGACATGTAATGCAAACAAGGGGGCCATGATGGCCCTATATCGCTCACCTGATTTAATAAACTTCAATAGTTTTCAAAGTTTTTACTCTATAAGGAAAACAAGCAACCCCCCTGGTGGCCATGTTTTTGAACGGATCAGAATCGGGCAAGTGATTTAGAACAAGAAGATTTTTTAAGTTTTCACTTTATTGCATATAAGGAAAAGGCAGGTACTTTTGGTCAAGAAGATTTTTGAAGTTTTTACAATGCACATATAATAAAAACAAGCCCCGCCCCTGTTTTTCAATGGATCGGATTAATTTGAACAACCTTGATAAAAGGTTCCCCCAAGGACATTTTTGCCAAACCATCTCTAAATCGAGCCGTTACTTTTGGACAAGAAGATATTTAAAGAGTTTACAATGCACTTTTAAGGAAAACAAGCTCGCCCCCTGGCGGCCATGTTTTTCAACGGATCTGAATAAATTGTACAGTCTTGGTAGAGGGTCCCCCAAGGAACATGTGTGCAAATAATTAACAAATCAGGCCAGTATTTTTGGACAAGAAGATTTTTAAAGTTTTGGCAATTTTCCCCTTTTCTGATGCCGCAGCAACCAAAGTTCTACTTGGAATAAAATTCTTTGAACAACTTTAAAAGAGGACCACCTAAGGAACATTCCTGGGAAATTATTTTGAAATCCCTCCATTGATTTAGTAGGAGAAGTCATTTGTAGGACATACAGGCAGTGAGTGATCACAAAAGCTCACCTTGCACTTTGGTGAGCTAAAAAGTCCTGCCCCTAGCAGGCATGTTGTTTTACCAATCAACATGGCTTAAAGGAATCAATAGAGGGTCACCCAAGGACCATTTCTACAATATTATTTGAAAATCTGCCAACCAGTTTTAGAGAAGAAGAATTTTAAAGTGTTTTCAAATTTGAAGGAATTCTGATGAGGTCATTGAGAGGATGCTTTCTTTGAAGTTTCACCCCAATTGACCCGCTGGTTACTGAGGAGAAGATGTTGACAGATGCACGGCGCATACCGGACATACGGTGATCACAATAACTCACCTTGAGCACTTTGTGCTCAGGTGAGCTAAAATAATATTGTTAGAAAGGGAGCATCAAGAGTAATAAAGATGACAAACTTACTTTAATGATCCACAGAATTCATTATCTATATTCCAAAGTATAAATCCTGACCCATATGATAAGCATGCCATGAAAAGAATCTTGCTGTTACATGTCTTAAGATTCCTGAAAATTAAAAAAAATATATATTTTTTCATAATTAAAGTGAGGTCTTCAACATTTGCATTACGCCTAATCTTAGATAACATGTCATGATAAATCATCCCTGCCTAGTGAAGATATCAAAACTCAAAAATTCAGTGGTATACTTTGGCTATGAAATGCTGAATTTGAAATCCAAACGGCTGTAACAAGTTCAAAAGGTTGCCTTGTAAAGAAAGGTCTATTATATAATTGTTTATACATTGATTTCACAGGTAGTTTTAACACGAGAGCCAAGATGGCCCTAAATCGACCACCTGAATGATAGTAAATTAGTAGCAATATTTAACTGCAAATATCTGGGAAAATTTGATCATGAGTGCAAATGAAACTGCAAAGAGTGGACACTGTTAATGCAGTGTCCAACAAATTCATTGCCCGGAGCCCGCGGGCTACCACAATAATTGCTCGGGCTACTGTCATTTTCAAATGAAAGCCCGGCGGGCTACTGTTTATTCCTGTGTCTGGTAGCCCAGCTTAATTACTTACACACATGTTGTGTATAAACAGTGACTGTATGTTACATGCGAAAACCACTCGCTGTGACCATAAAACAAGAGGCCCAAGAGGGCCAGTATTGCTCCACGGCCATAAGGCAAAAACAAAATCTCTAAACAGCCCTGCCCCCTGGTGGCTATTTTTTTTAACAACCACCATGGCTTAAAGGAATCTTGTAGAGTGTCACCCAAGGAATGTTTCTGCAAAATTATTTGAAAATCGGCCTGACACTTTCGTCGGAGAGGATATTTTAAGTTTTCACTGTAGCCATATAAGGCAAAATAGCCCCACCCCCTGGCAGCCATATTTTTCAACCAATCAACATGGCTTGAAAGAATCTGATAGAGGGTAAGCCTAGGAACATTTCTACAAAATTATTTGAATATCAGCCAAACACTTTCGGAGGAGAAGATTTTTTAAGTTTTCACTATGGTCATATAAGGCAAAATAGCCCCGCCCTCTGGCGGCCATATTTTTTGACCAATCAACATGGCTTGAAGGAATCTGATAGAGGGTCACCCAATGAACATTTCTACAAAATTATTTGAAAATCGGCTAAACACTTTCGGAGAAGAAGATTTTTTAAGTTTTCACTATAGCTATGTAAGGCAAAATAGCCCTGCCCCCTGGCGGCCATGTTTTTCAACCAATCAACATTTCTTGAAGGAATCTAATAAAGGGTCACCCAAGGAACATTTCTACAAAATTATTTGAAAATCGGCCTGACACTTTTGGAGGAGAAGATTTTTTAAGTTTTCTCTTTAGCCATATAGGTAAAATAGCCCCGCCCTGTGACGGCCATGTTTTTTTACCAATCAACATGGCTTGAAGGAATCTGATAGAGGGTCACCCATGGAATATTTCTACAAAATTATTTGAAAATCTGCTGAACACTTTTGGAGAAGAAGATTTTTTAAGTTTTCACTATAGCTATATAAGGCGAAATGGCCCCGCCCCCTGGCGGCCATGTTTTTCGCCCAATCAACATTTCTTGAAGGAATCTAATAAAGGGTCAGCCAAGGAACATTTCTACAAAATTATTTGAAAATCGACCTGACACTTTCGGAGAAGAAGATTTTTTAAGTTTTCACTATTGCAATATAAGGCAAAATAGCCCCGCCCCCCCTGGCGGCCATGTTTTTCAACCAATCAACATTTCTTGAAGGAATCTAATAAAGAGTCACCCAAGGAACATTTCTACAAAATTATTTGAAAATCGGCCTGACACTTTTGGAGAAGAAGATTTTTTAAGTTCACACTATTTTTTTCTTTCGGTTGCCATGGAAACCAGAATTTCGAATGGATCAAAACAATTTGAAGGAATTTAGTAGAGGACATTGAGAGGATGCTTCCCATGAAGTTTCAACCAAATTGGCCAAGTGGTTAGGGAGAAGAAGTCGTTTAAAGGAAAAAGTTTACGCACGCACGCACAACGGACAATTCGCAATGACATAAGCTCGACTGGCTTTCAGCCAGTGGAGCTAAAAAATCAATAACAGTAGGCGGAGTTACCCACTTGTCAGATCGAGTGGTTTCAGCCAACCGAATCGCGTCAGTAATAGTCAATTAACGTGATATATATACCCAATATGGCGGTCCAAACTTTAGTGACCATTGTTCCCTGGGGCTATATCCATGAATGCTATCGAATAACCAATGAAATTAAAGTATTCCCTTAAATGTATTTTGATCCATATTTCTACATTCGGTATGTGATGTTTGCAAACTGGTGCAGACCGGTTCAGAAAGACGGAGAAGAAAATTTTCGCCATGTAGAAGTTAATAAAATAAATTTGATCCAAATATTAAAGACAATACAATACGACTACTTCTAGATCTTATCTTGCCGTTTATCAAATATGAAACAACTTCATAATCAACATAGTATTCGTAATATCAGGGACACTAGTAATATCAAAAAAAATGTTTGGGATGAAATCTATTAATGATTCCCAGTGAATAATAATCACGGCTTTGTTTACCAAAATTAATTAGCATAACCGGCGGGAAAAAAATAATATGACTTAATAATTGCGATTTCATTGGATGAAATAAGAAATTGGGCCAATGACGTTCACGACCCGACGACCCCGATCGGGAGTGGACCTCGATGTTTACATTCAACGCTGTTTACCGATTTCTAATTCTCAGAAGGGAACCATGATTAAAATTGCGCAATTATCAAAATGGCGGCTTTGTTGTGAATAATACCGTAACACATGAAACAAATTTAACGTGTTTCATGTGTTACGGTATTATTTGCGTCATTGTTTTTGACAATATTTTATGATTTAATAACTTCATTAAACCTGATAAATTTGACTTTTTGTTAATAAAATTGAATCTTTTTTAATATGTCTTTCTTTGTAAAACTGACACTCGTATCGTATGCCCTGTTTCGGTGAGGGACCTAAATCGGTGACCTCCAAATTGAAGATTTATATTGCATCATTTGATTTTTTGATCTCAAGTTTAAACATTTCTGTCAATAGCTTTTGAATCTTTTGTAAATATGGATAAAATACATCTTGAAAAACTTTCTCCTATCCACCAAAAAGTCTCTTTTCCAAATTTCATTTGTTTTTTTATAACTGAATGCTGCACTTCAGGTCCTTTGCAACACAGTCATGTTATTTGAATTTGTCACTACCCTTAAATCATGTACATGGTGTGCTCTGAATATTATCTTTGTACAGAAGTAGAAAACAAAATAACCATAAAACACTCATTAGCATCCGCGATATTTCGGGCTACCAGCTTCCAAATCTGGTAGCCCAGTGGGCTACCAAACAATTCTGAAATTTGTCGGACACTGTAATGAAATAGTAAAATGTCTTATCAGTAAATGCCATTTGCATCTTGAAATCTAACAACAACTTTAATAAGAATAGAATTATAAAGTTTTGTAATTTTGGGCCTTTCCTGATGCCGCCTTGCTGCCCTGTTTTTCAACAAAATAAATATGGCTTGAACAGTTTTTATAGACGGTCACTCAAAGAACGTTTCTATCAAATTATGTTGGAATCGAATGTGTAGATTATAGAGGAAAAGGATTTTAAAGTTTGGGTATTTTTCTAACTTTCTGATGCAACAGCAACCAAAGTTCTACACAGAATGTTGTCATTTTGCCCCCTTTATGATGCCTCCTGACTGCCATGTTTTTCAACCAATCAGTATGGCTTGAACAATCTTTGTAGAGGGTCACCCAAGGAACATTTCTATTAGATTACAACGGAATCTGACAAGCAGATTCAGAGGAGAAGATTTTTAAAGTTTGGACATTTTGCCCCCTTTCTGATGCCGCAGCAACCAAAGTTCTCAATGGAATTTAAATCTTAAATTGATGCCTCCTGACTGCCATGTTTTTCAACCAATCAGTATGGCTTGAACAATCTTTGTAGAGGGTCACCCAAGGAACATTTCTACCAAATTACATTGGAATCTGACAATGCAATACATCAAGTAGTAACAAAACAATGGTAGCATGCAAATCCTAAACTAATGTGTGATCCCGATGCTGATGCCGACGCCAGGGTGAGTAGGATAGCTTTCATATTCTCTGAAGAGTCGAGCTAAAAATGGTCAAATTCCAAAATTTCTTATCAGAACAGAGTTTACTGGTATTATCAGCAGAAATAGAGGTATGATAACCTTTTACACAGAGGAAATCATTAAGTAAAACAAGATTGTTCTGTAGAACAAATGTGTTGCTTGTGAATTTGTCAGTAATTGAAAATGTGACAGAGAGAAGGACAGACAGACGGATGGAAGAAGAAGTGATCCCTTCAGACTAGACAAAAAAGGTTGTTCATAGTAAGAAAAATCTTCTTCTAATAATGTTTTCAAGTGTGATCTGCTGCAAAGGTAAAACATGTATAGAACTCTTACCTGACTGTGTTGTAAGCTGATAAAATTAATGTCACAACCATAATTGCATAGCCAATCTGTAAATAAATATATTAATCAAAATCATACAATGTTATGTCGAACAAGCCCTGGGGAGAGGAAAGTTATCGGCCGCATGTTTGTCATATGTGGGAAAAGTTTAAGCCTATCACATAATCAACAGACCTGCAGCAGATAGCATTGAAAATATTTAAGCCAAAATATTCAAAATCTTTGTAAATGAAAGTATAATAATTGAATTGATTTAGAATATTGTGGCAAAACGAGAAATTGGTCATCATGGTTAATAACGTCTCTATGTGGGAAAAAGGTATTTGATTAAAATTCTCTATGCTATTCATAATTGCTGTTTTAAACCTTTCTCACATACTCGCAATGTGAAGCAGACGTACATCTACCCCAAAACATCTGCATTCTTTAAAAATGAAAATATAATTATTGAAAAGTGTTGTAAACATTGTTGCAAAAAGGGAAACTGCTCCTTTTGCAATAGTTTTCGAGCAATCAACATGGCTTAAAGGAATCTGATAGAGGGTAACCCTAGGAACATTTCTACATAATTATTTGAAAATCGGCCAACCAGTTTTGGAGGAGAAGTTTTTTTAAGTTTTCACTATAGCCCTCTGGCCGCCAATCAACATGGCTTGAAGGAATCTGATAGAGGGTCATCCAAGGAACATTTCTATTAAATTATTTAAAAATCAGCCACCAACCAGTTTAGAAGGAGAAAAATGTTAAAGTTATTTCTTTCGATTGCCATTGAAACCAAAATTGTGCATGGATCCAAAACAATTGAAGTAAGTTAGGAGAGGACATTGAGAGAATGCTTCCTATGAAATTTCATGCCCAAGTGGTAAGGGAGGAGATGTCATTTGAAGCAAAAAGTTGACGCACGCATGCAGGCACGCATGACAGACAATTTGCCATGACATAAGCTCGACCATTAAAACCCTCTACTATAAGTAACACATATACTGTTGAATTTAAAAATAAACTGTTGAAAATATATTAGGACAGAAAAAAATTGCTCATTAAAAGCTCTTATTCCTATTACCAAAAGGTTTACAAAAGCTGACTGCATCAGAGATATTGGCAGCAATTTGTACGAGGAAGGTTTGAAAGGGTAAAAAAAAGTCCATTGAAAATTAATTAATAATGAAGATTAAGAAAAGTTATAGTAGCAAAAATTTATCTAAGAATTTAAAAAGATCTTTTAAAATAATTAAAAAGATTATACTCAGTTGTTCACTGGGAAAACCAACCCTTTCCTACAAAGACACTTTTTTACACCTCTGCAGTAGATGACTTTTGAAAACACTGTAGTAAAAGTAAAAATTGATCGTTATGAGCAACATCTCCTTTTGCCACACTGTTTTTAATCCTAAAACAATGCAGATTCAGATCCTACAGTGTGGATGAGCAGAATTATATTAATCTTCACAGGTCATAAATACCTCAAGGTTAGTTTTCATGGTTATACAGCTCTTTGAAATAATTCTAATTAGCAGCTCACTTACATATTTAGATCAAAAGATTTAAACTTATCCCTTTCCAAAATACAACAAATCAGCAGCAGACAGAAAACATCATGTCATAATTATGGAAAATATCTGCAAGGGAAAGTCTAATGATTGAAAAATTGGAATGGGAATGATTAATGAGTGAAAATAGTTAAAACATAGTGGCAAAGTGAAAAATTGTTCATGGTGAACATTTTCTTCTTTTGCCACAATGTTTTCAAAAGTCATCTGGTGCTGAGGCACTAAAATGCGTCTTCATATAAGTATAATTTTATTTTGATAGTAGAAGAAACTCTTACTTGAAAAATAATTGGAACACTCCAGAATAAATATATCTGTAAAATAAAACAAAATCATGACAAGTTACAAACTATTTAACCGTTTCCAACCTATAGACGCATTTTGATGCGTCTGCAGCAGACAGCTTTTGAAAACATCGTGACAAAAGGAGAAATTGCTCATCATGAACAATTTTGCCCTTTGCCACAATGTTTTCAACTTGTTCAGTAATTATACCTACAATTAAACACTTTCCCACTAGCAGAGGTTGTAATGACACATCTACAGCAGACACTTATTGAAAATATTGAGACAAAGGTGAAACTGCTCATAATGAGCAATATTTCTTTTGTCAAAATGTTTTCAACTATATCAATAATTATTTAACTTTCAATTATAGAGATTTTCCACATTTGTCTAAGATGTTATGAATGTTGCCTGCTTTAGATTTGTTGCAATCAGTCAGTCCATAACCAAATAACAATATAACTTTACTAAATCTTTTACTTGCGATAGCAGCTTTTTGATGACGCACCAGGTTACAATTTCTAAACAATTATAGGAAAAGAAGAAACTGTTCAAAATCTGTCAACTTTGTGTTTTCCCTCAATGTATGTAAACAGCTCTGTATCTTTTTCTATAATGTTTTCTAGGAACAGCCTTGGATGTTAGAGCCTCTGACTCAGATGCAAGAGATCACAGGTTCGATCCCCGACTTGGTCATACCAAAGACTCTAAAAATGTTAGTAATTGCCGCCCTCCTTGTGCTTCAGGGTTGCGGGGTTAGCATTAAAACTGACTGGCTGGTGTCTGGCTAAATGGACCAGTAGTACTGGTGGCAATTTACCCATGAAATGCCATGATATAACTGAAACCTTGTTGAAAGTGGCATAAAATACCAAACAATCAATCAATCAATTTCTTAGGATCATTTTAGGCATGAGATACCAAAAAATTAAAAGGACACAGAGCATTTTAGTGAATTAACCCTTTCCCTCATACGGCAATTCTGCAGCAGACGACTTTAAACATGTTTTGTCAAAAAATAGAATATCTCCATAATTAAATGGGAAACATTGTGGCAAAAGGAGAAATTGCATGTTTTATGCAATTTCTTCTTTTGTCACTATGTTTTTAAAAAGCCGTCTGCTGCAGAGGCGTCAGAAAGCGTCTATATGAGGGAAAGGGTTAATTAAGCCAATTTCTATAATATAGGACTGTATATTTTGTGAAAGAGTTGATATTATTACTAATTTGACTTAACTCTTTTCAGCTCGCTGATCCTTGGCCATCCAATTCATACGTCTTCAGATTGATAGCAATGGATTAACAATGAATTATTTTATTTATAATTATGCAATGGCACATTGTGTATAAAAGCTTTTGCAGAATAACAAAGCCTTGCTTTCTTAGATAAGTAATCTTATACTTACAATAGTAAAAACAGCACAATATGCAATTAAAAAAATCTGTAATGGCACATTGTGTACACGTGGTGGGGTCTGAACTTCTATACTGAAATACAAAATCAACTACATGTATTGCTTTAGTTACGCTTTAGTTACATATAGGATATATAAATATTTGTAGAATAGTGATTTAATCCTTTCCAACATATAGACATTTTCTGAGGTTTCTGCTGTAAACAACTATTGAAAACATTGTGACAAAAGGAGAAATTACTAAAAAGAGCAATTTCTCCTTTTGCCAAAACTTTTTTCAGTAATTATACCTTTATTTAGAGATTTTCCGTGTTCCTGCTAAGATATTTCCAAAGTCCTGTGCTGCAGCTTTGTTGAATGTTGGAAAGGTTTAAATACATAGTATAAATATGGTTTTATTTTCAACAATTTTTTTTCAAACAAATTGTTTTTCACTACTTTTCACGCTTGTAAAAATGTAAACTTTTATTGGTGTTTTTAAATCTCAATTTCACATTCAAAACAAACAAGTAGCGTCCATTCTATCACTCAGTACAAGAAACCCTTTCCCACTTATGACATATTTTGATGCCTCTGCAGCGGAAGATTTTTCAAAACATTGTGGCAAAAGCACTTTGCTTTTTTCAAAATGTTTTTTTACCCTCTTCTAATTTTATACACTTAGATTTTCAACATTTGTCTCCAGATGATTTCAAAGACGTCTGTTGCATATTTGGTGTATTTAAAAAATGAGTAAGCTTTCAAAGAAACATTTCCCATGATAATAATTAGACTTTCCATGGAAAGTTGTTATTTCTGAACAGTGTTCGTTCACATAAGCCTGTTCCATCACCTGCTATGTCTGATCAGAATATACACAAGTTAACCCTTATCCTCATATAGACGCTTTCTGACGCCTCTGAGGCAGACGGCTTTTTGAAAACATAGTGACAAAAGAAGAAATTGCACAGAACGTGCAATTTCTCCTTTTGCCACAATGTTTTACACTTTTTGTCATAGGTTATCCATTCAATTATTGAGATATTCCATGTTTTGTCAAAATATGTTCAAAGTCATTGTTGTATGAGGGAAAGGGTTAAACTTCAATAAATCAAATCAATGGTAAATACATTCAAATTTCAATCATCTTATGAACAGTGATTGAAAATGGCCACAAACATTAAATATTTGAAATAGAAAGAAAACAATTTGAGAAAAGTCTCATGAGAAGGAGTTTAATTTCCTATAGACCTGTAAAAATTGTCTACCGCTGAGGAACCAAAAGTCACATTAAGCACTCAAAGAAATAATTAATTTTGAACAAAACTTGTAAAATGTATAAACTTACAAAGCATAAACTAAGAAAGCCGAGCCCCAGAGCATTGGCAATTCATCGAAAAGCTGAAATTAGAAAGAGAAAACAAAAAGATTACTCTGCTATAGTACTGCTTTAAGATCATTAAGACATGCTTTTTAGTGGTATGATTTCTATGCTTGAGAGATAAGATATCCTGATAAACTGATTAAAGTTAAACAGTAAACTGCCTTATTTTACATCGGTTTTTGAAGCATACGTTCTTACTTCGTGAATAAATAACTCCCAATGACCACTTCCTCAACTAGTTCTCAAGCTGATGTTCTTGTCAGATGACTTTTGCATATCAAAACGTGAAAACAAAAAAACTGTCATTGACAAAAAAAATCTCAATTTCCATCATATACCTTCAAATGTGTGTTTTTTCAAAGCAGATGAATTTGGAAATTGAACATCATGTAAACAGTAAGCCCTTTCTGACTTAAAACCAATCTGTTACGGACAATTTTGAAAAAATATTAAAAATCAGCATAAATTAATGTCAAATAAGTTATTAACAATTTCACCATATTTCCAAATTGCATTAAAAGTCATCTGCTGCAAATGAGTGAAAACGGATGTGGGAATGGAACAAATTGTCTTACCTGCATGCTATAAAGAAGTGTCATATGGAAGCACCATGATCCCACACCCACAGCTGAAATAAATTATTGTTATTTAAGATAGGGAGAAGTACACAGCAATATCTTTCCTTATTACTCAATCAATTAACCCTTTCCCTCATATAGACGCTTTCTGACGCCTCTGCAGCAGACGGCTATTTGAAAACATAGTGACAAAAGAAGAAATTGCACAAAACGTGCAATTTCTCCTTTTGCCACAATGTTTTCCAGTTTTAGTCATAGGTTATCCATTCAATTATGGAGATTTTCTATGTTTTGACAAAATACGTTCAAAGTCGTCTGCTGCAGAATTGTCGTATGAAGGAAAGGGTTAACCCTTTTCTCACCTGCAGATGCATTCTGATACATCTGCAGCAGACAACTTTAGAAAACATTTTGGCAAAAGGAGAAATATTTTCATCTCTATTCATGATTATACTTTCATTTGTATTCATGATTATACTTTCATTTGTATATATTTTCCACACTTTTGAATAGCTATTTTCGAAGTCGTCTGCTACAGATTTATTGTATAAATGGGAAAGGGTTATACATAGACTAATTGTGATAGGGAACAACATGCTGTTATACATGTGTTCAGTTCTGGAAATGTATCTCTATAAATATCTTATTCCCAGTTGTATAAAGTAGATGAAACCCTTTGCCAAGTAGAAAATGACATTTTAAATCAATTATTGACGAAAGCTGTGGATTTCGCATTGAACAAAGAGTTGTTCAAATTAAGCAAATCTTCCTATTTCCTTATATTAAAAAAATATTTTTCCAATAAACCAAAAAAACTGATATTCAACCTTTGACTATGACCTTGACTTTCATGTCAGTGGATAAACGCCTTTAATGCACATAGTAAATTTCATGAATCTACATGTATATTACAACATTGCCCCCATGTTTGAGACTAGACATTAAAATGTGAAGTTTGTTGCACTTTTCGTGATCCCAAGAGTTGCCATCTAAGTACGTACAATGTACAAACATGTTTAATGAACACTGCTGAAAGAACTTTTCAAGTCATCCATTAAGCAACAAGTTTTTACAATCTGACATTGAAGTGTGACCATGACCTTCAAGCAAACTGATATAAATGACATGTTAAAACTTCTTTGTTTCTATAATCCAGGTTTTTTCTACAGATGAACAAATAGACTAAGTGTAAACTTATAGCTCCCTCCAGTGACATGAAAGTTGTCTTAACCCTTTCACACATACAACAAATATGCAGCAGACGGCTTTGAACATTTCTACTATTTGAAAAATCTCTGTAAATGAAAGTATAAATGTTGAATAAAGGTGATAACATTGTGGCAAAATGAGAAATTGATCATTATGAGCAATTTCTCCTTTTGTCACAATGTTTTCAAAAGACGTCTGCTGCAGAGGCATTATTAAGTCTATATGAGGGAAATGATTAAAAACATGTATGCAATATTTCACTTATTTTGTAGGACATGCCTTGTTCAGAACAATTAGGTTAAAATAACTGACCAGAGGTACAGAGCAAACAATTTTTAAATATTACTTTGGCCAGATGAAAACCTGATTTGACGGTTTACCTGATTCATATAACATTGTGACAGAAAATAAAGCCTGTACAAGTGTCCTCTAGGCTATCTTTCAAGTTATAAGACCTTTATAGATAATATTGATTCAGTGTGAAACTGATATATCCCATGTTTACCTACTTTGTTGAAATAACTCTTGCATGAAATCATTTTAGCTTGCTTGACTTAAAACATTTCATCTAATTCAGAACTTTAAAATAAGGTATACTTTGCTGTTGCATGATATAAAAATAATCAGTATCCTTACTATCCTACAACAAATATGGTGAAATAGGAATAAGAATAATCTTTTTGAGGAAAAACATTGCAACATTGCTTCCCTTGATAAAATCATGTTTTGGCTATTCTATCTTTACTCCCCATTGCATTCGTTTTGGCAATATTCACAGATTTTGTCAACTAACAAAACATTTTGAAATCAGTTGTATTTTAGTCAATGAACATTTTATTGATATTAATATTTCAACACATGGTTAAATACATCATGAATGCAATGCAATAAATGAGTCATTTATGATGACAACAGCTAAAAAAAGCAACGCAGAGATTAACCTTGACTAGCAGAAGAGGAAAACACATGTTTCAGACCATTTAATAATTTATCCGTTGGCTACTTAATAACATGTTTACATTGATGGTGCTGAGATAGTTCCAGGGAACATGTTCATTAGTCGCCGGGCAGAAGCCCGCGACTTCTATTTTTAATAGCTTTTCGGAAATCACATGGGAGGGCGGCTTATTATTAGAAAGAAACAAATCTAGATGATTTGAACATATTACAATTGTGGTTGTTTACGAACACTAATAAATGACACA
This sequence comes from Serripes groenlandicus, assembly GCA_031761405.1. Taxonomy (NCBI): domain Eukaryota; kingdom Metazoa; phylum Mollusca; class Bivalvia; order Cardiida; family Cardiidae; genus Serripes; species Serripes groenlandicus. The sequence goes on from JASEVX010000001.1 coordinate 58,389,745, forward strand.
TCTAAAATGAAATAAATATTCCGATTTTTTAATGTTTGCAGTTTTTTTTATTTCACTCGCATTTAAGTTTTTTGTCTTATTTACGAAGACAAAAGTGGTCCCTTCAAGACGTGAACCAACACCCCCTAATGCAGACTCTTATGTGTCATCATTGAGGTCAATTTCGGATTCTCCTTTTAATAGCAATTTTAACTTACTAAATGTTGTTTTCATGTTCAAAGAGATGTCTTGATTTGTGTAGAACTCATTTAATAATGTTAATCCATGAATATCTAAAGTAGGAACTGTTTCTAAGCTAAATATAGACCCTATTCTGTTGTGTAGTTTCGTGACCTTTAACATCGATTTTCGCGCATGCGCATTTCGATATGAAAAAGCGAGTGATATTATTTTATTTTAGACAACTACAAGACGAATGTTTGACGCAAAGCGTCAAAGAGAAGCCGCAATATTTCGTTGTACATGTAGAAATAAGAAAAAAAGAACATTTTTAAATCCACAAACAATAGAACAATTTAAACTGTAGACGGTAATGCTGATATATTTCTCCTTTTGAAGACTTTTGTTTTCTTCAAATTACCTCCCTTTAAAGCAATACCTGGATATTTACCTTGTGATTCGAATAAGATTGACAAACATTGAAATTATATGAATGAATACTATTATTTAAATAAGTAACAACAGCAAAATTAAATTTAAGCCAGATAAATGTGTACACATTTCGTTAATTTTTTATAGATACCCTAATGTATAGGTATGTATATAAAATTTATAAGCAAATGTTTTCATTACTACGTTCCTAATGTTTGAATAGACTAAGGAAAGTCAAGAATACATAAATAAATCAATGCAGTCTTTTCCGGCGACATTGATGCCTTGCATCAACTTTCTCTTGTAACTGCTTTATAACACAGTCAGTGGCAATGGGTGGGGAAGTGATGTCAACGATTTGTTTACATCACGGCGCACCAAGAATTGATTGATTGATTGATTGGGGTTTAACGCCGTTTTTAACAATTTCTCAGTCATATCACGGCGGCCAGTTCACCTACTCATGTGTTTCCTGGTTTTCTCACACCAGTACTCCACACAACAATCTTGCCAAGCAACTGGCTGCTCAGCGCACCAAGAAACGTTGTATGAAAATCAGAGTGATATAAACTGTTTGGTGTGTATATTATGCTCAAATCCCTCTTAGCATATAGAAGAGAAATTGTCAATAGTGTTAGAATCAAACTTTGAACATTGATGGACTTTTGATTTCAGTTTTAATGGTCATTGTTTGCAGTCACGCATTTAGGTTATTATTGAATTATCCCCTTCCCACTTGCAGACGCATTTGCAGCAGACAACCTTTGTAAACATTATGACAAAAGGAGAAATTGCTCATTATGAGCAATTTCCCCTTTTGCCACAATGGTTTTAACTCTGTGATGATTAAACTCACATGATTCACATTTTTGCCAGTATGTTTTCTAAATAGTCTGCTGCAGATTTGTCGTATGTGGTAAAGGATTATCTGGTAAGCCTGTTGGAAGGCACGGGCTTGTCTGAGCCATGTAGAAAATCTCTCATAAGCCCTCCTTGACTCATATACATTGTGATTTATTTAATTAACAAGAGAAAGTTGATGCAACGCATCAATGTCGCCAGATATCCATAGTGCAGTTATGCATAACACTAACATTATAGTAGTTGAATAAACAGTTATCAGCTGAGGGGCATATTGGAACATCAGGGGTGGGGTCAAGTGAAAATGTATCATAACATGCATTGTTTTGTCAACGAAGTGAATGATAATTGAAGCCTTTCATTGTTTATGATCAATCTCGCCAATCATTAGTCTTAGTATGTATACAGTGCTTTCATTAAGGAATAATTATAAGATTTATGAATTCCACATAAACTTTTTAAGATGTTTGTCAGAATATTTGAATTTTATTATTTTTCAATAAAACCACAAAACAGACAATTTAGGATTTGCATGCAATAGCACGTCATTTTACCTTTCCTCTATTAAAGTCAACAGTGGACACCTTTGCAGCAATCTACTTTTAAAACAATGAGATAATGGTTAAATCGCTGAAGACATGAGTTTTCTCTTTTTCTCAAAATGATATTAGCTAATGGCATCCTAATTATATCATACTTTAGCAAATGTTGAAATGTAGTCCAATATTTATAAATTAGACCACCTTCGAAATATAATATCAACTAAACAGTTAAATCTCATTGAAATTGTTGTATAATTTAAACTTAATTTCGAACATAAACTGAGCCCTACAACATGTTAATTTATTTTAATTATTTCCTTCCTTTTTTAAAATGAAAATAACAAACTACTCATGTTTTAAAATGATATTATGATGAGCGCCCTTGTGTCAATGATGCATAACAATATGCAGATCGGAAGCAATATGCCTTTAGGGAATTAAATGACACATTTAAAATTGTCAAGGACGAAATAATTTTGTACGAAAGACCCGATTCTTTCTTATTGGCAGAGATGTCATTCTTGAAACTCTCTTTATAGGCAGAGAGTGTTCGTTCAAAGTAATTTTTCTATTAAAACCAGTTTTATCTCGGTTTGTTCTTTTCTTCATTTGTTTCGAACCAAATAAACATTTTAAATCACCTATGATTTACTATTTGTAAGTGAGTGTAAAGAGCGGCTCTCTGCAAAGGAGATTGATCTACGCAGTTGGTATTCGCGAGTATGTAACAAGTTAGACTGTGCGACGTAAAGGTTTGTAGTTATCGCCTTTTGATTACATGTAGTATATAGTGTAACATAAAGTATACCAGTCTAGCTAATAGGGACTGTTTTGTCTTTGTAAATAAAACAAAAAAACATAAATGCGAGTCAAAATAAAGAAACTGAAAATACCTAAAACATCGGAATATTTATTGCATTTTAGATATGTCATTACTTAGTGTTTTTAAACAAACACAATTGTAATATGTTCAAGACATCTAAATGTGTTTCTTTCTAATAATAATCCCCCCTCCCATGTGATTTCCGAAAACCTATTAAAAATAGAAGTCGCGGGCTTCTGCCCGGCGACTAATTAACCCTGTCCCACTTGTAGACGCATGCTGACGCCTCTGAAGCAGTTGACTTTTGAAAATAACGTGTCAAAAGGCAAAATTGCTTATGATGAACAATTTCCCCTTTTACCAAAATGTTTTCTACTTTTTACCATACTGGTTTTTCCATTTATAGAGAGCTTCCATAGTTTTGACTCCATGTTTTCAAACTCATTGGCTGCAGATACATTGCATGCGTGAAAGGGTTAACCCTTTCCCTCATATGACAATTCTGCAGCAGACGACTTTGAACGTATTTTGTCAAAACATAGAAAATCTCCATAATTGAATGGATAACCTATGACAAAAAGGAGAAAACATTGTGGCAAAAGGAGAAATTGCACGTTTTGTGCAATTTCTTCTTTTGTCACTATGTTTTCAAAAATCCGTCTGCTGCAGAGGCGTCAGAAAGCATCTATATGAGGGAAAGGGTTAAAGGGATATCTATATATAACTAAAGGCAAACTTACTGAGTAAACTAAGGTGACAAGCGATAAATCTTTTCTCAAAGTTCTGTTTTACCAACAAGATGATGGTAACAATAGGAGCTATGATCATCAACAGGTTACTGATCGTGTTCCCTGAAAAAGTATAATTATACAACATATTATTATAAAATAGATATCAGAATTGCTTTTATATGTCAAAAACTGACCATTTAATGCATGCCTTCAAATGATGATGCATGATCCACATGCAAGGACTTTTAGAAACCATTAAGCAAAAGGAGTATTTGCTAAAAATGTATACCTTTATTTATAGATTTTTTGTATATATGTGAGGTACATGTATAACAGGGTTTTGCTCTACAATATCTCTGACACCTTTTTTTTTTTAATTAATTGGTACTCAAAAGAATTATTGATTATTTGGAAACATCTAATTACCTTGTTGGTGTAGTGGTTAAATTGTCCACCTCGAGGCTTTAACCATTTGTCACTTTTATACCTATCTGCAGCAGACGACGAGTGAAAACGTTGAGGCAAATGAAGGAATTGCTCATAACGAGCAATTTCTCCTTTTGTCACAATGTTTTACACTCTCTTCAGTAACTGCGCTTTTATTTATACAGATTTTCCATAATTTGACCAGATATCTCCAAAGTCGTCTGCAGCAGATTTGTTGTCTGTGCACATGTGTCCAAATTTCCATTACAGTAAGAAAATGGGGGAAAAACGCACAGTACTAAAAAACTAAAAAAGTATCTCTATACTGTCCATACGCTATGATAAAAATGATCGTAATTTAAATCCCTCTCATGTTACTATAAATAGCCTCTCTATACGGTCCATATAGTATACTAATAATGACAAGGTGTGCTACGACTTTTCATTCCCTTGCTTGATTCGGGCAATAATTTCCTCCGAAAAACGTCTAAACCGACCTTGTCTCAGGTAGAGACAGGTTCATAAATGTGTTTTTTCACGATCCACCGACCAAAACGCCGGCGTTCTTAAGCTTAATGTGCATGCATTATATTTGGAAATTTGCAGATTGCTTGACCGCCATGCGCTGATGTCACAATTTGCAACATTCCACAGCGGAAGATTAATCAAATGACGATTTTAAACATTGTCTAAAAAATATTTGTTATACTTCTTTCGAAAACATACAAATAAATACAGTATTAATTGTTTATGAATAAACTGATTAAATGCCAACCCCAAAATCATAGCTCAGGTACAATATTCTTTTAAAAGCGGGTCATTTCGCGTTAAATATTCACATGATTAATGTGACGTCAGTGCATGGTGGTCAGGCCTTCTGTAAATGTCCACATTTAATGAACATAAAGCTCCAGTACAGTGTCGTTATGGTTGTTTGAAAACTTTTGATGCTATGGATCGCGAGAATAACTATTGTTCGGTCTATTTCTACAAAATATATGCCATCCCGGTTATTTTTCGATTAAAAATCTGGCCCGAATGGATGAGTGGGTTAAAATCACGCTGCACACCTTGTCTTTTTATATATAATACAATAGGGAGTCTATTTCTAGTAACACTGTCTTGCTTGGGATTCCCCGATTTTTTTCATACAATATCATTACAATCATTATTTTTATAGCATATGGACCATATAATATATACTATTTGTAAATTGTAGTAGTTTAACTAGGTATTGTGTATTTTTTTTTTAATTTCTCAAAAGAAAACAAGACGCCTGTGGTATGCGGGAAAGGGTTAAAAGGGTAGTATTACTCAAGGTTGCTGTGTTTGCATTATTTCAGGATATAATCTTATTACTTATAATATAACTTAACCCTTTCCCACATACAGAAAATTAGCAGCGGACGACTTCGAAAAGATATTTGCAAATTTGTTAAAATTATTGATTAACTAGAGGTTGTTTTTGGGAAAAACGTATGTCTCCCCCAAGGGGTATTTGTCTGGCTGACTGTATTTTGTCAGTTAGTGATTTATTTTAAACAAGAGGGCCATGATGGCCCTGGAATCGCTCACCTGATTTTTTTTTTCACTTTAGCTATATAAGCCCCGCCATCTGGCGGGCATAGTTTCCAACCAATCAACTTGGCTTTAAGGAATCTGATAGAGGGTCACCCTAGGAACATTTCTACAAAATTATTTGAAAATCGGCCTGACACTTTTGAAGGAGAAGATTTTTTAAGTTTTCACTATAGCAATAAAAGGCAAAATAGCCCCGCCCCCTGGCGGCCATGTTTTTTGACCAATCAACATGGCTTGAAGGAATCTGATAGAGGGTCATCCAAGGAACATTTCTACAAAATTATTTGAAAATCGGCCCGACACTTTTGGAGGAGAAGATTTTTTAAGTTTGCACTATAGCTATATAAGGCAAAAAAGCCCCGCCCCACCCTGGCGGCCATGATTTTCAACCAATCAACATGGCTTAAAGGAATCTGATAGCGGGTCATCCAAGGAATATTTCTACAAAATTATTTGAAAATTGGCCTGACACTTTTGGAGGAGAAGATTTTTTAAGTTTTCACTATAGCCATATAAGGCAAAAAAGCCCCGCCCCCCCTGGCGGCCATGTTTTTCGACCAATCAACATGGCTTCAAGGAATCTGATAGAGAGTCACCCAAGGAACATTTCTACAAAATAAGTTCAAAATCTGCCAATCTGTTAGGGAGAAGTAGAATTTTGAAGTTTTTTTCGTTTCGTTGCCATGGAAACCAGAATTCTGCATGGATCCCAAAAATTTGAAGGAATTCTGGTGAGGTCATTGAGAGGATGCTTTCTGTGAAGTTTCATCCCAATTGACCCACCGGTTACTGAGGAGAACATGTTGAAGATTTTTTAAGTTTGCACTATAACCATAAAAGGCAAAATAGCCCCGCCCCCTGGCGGCCATGTTTTTGACCAATCAACATGGCTTGAAGGAATCTGATAGAGGGTCACCCAAGGAACATTTCTACAAATTTATTTGAAAATCGGCCTGACACTTTTGGAGAAGAAGATTTTTTAAGTTTGCACTATAGCCATATAAGGAAAAATAGCCCCGCCCCCCCTGGCGGCCATGTTTTTCGACCAATCAACATGGCTTGAAGGAATCTGATAGAGGGTCACCCGAGGAACATTTCTACAAAATTATTTGAAAATCGGCCTGACACTTTCGGAGGAGAAGATTTTTAAAGAATTTTGAAGTTTTTTCATTTCGTTGCCATGGAAACCAGAATTCTGCATGGATCCCGAAAATTTTAAGGAATTCTGGTGAGGACATTGAGAGGATGCTTTCTGTGAAGTTTCATCCCAGTTGACCCACCGGTTACAGAGGAGAAAATGTTGACGGACGACGGACGCCGGACATAGGGCGATCACAATAACTCACCTTGAGCACTTCGTGCACAGGTGAGCTAAAAAGGGCAATAACTCATCCAAAAGTAGGTCAAATTAAACGCCCTCGTAATATGCGCAACAAGACATTGTACCGATGACTCCTGTGAAGTTTCATAGAAATGTGGCAAAGGGGTTGTGAGATGAAGGCCGGACAAGAATGAAATGGCAATTTTAAACAAGAGGGCCAAGATGGCCCTAAATCGATCACCTAATTGATAGTAAATTAGTAGCAAATATTTAACTGCAAATATCTGGGAAAATTTTATCAGGGAGTGTAAATGAAACTGCAAAGGAGTGGACACTTCTCAAGAAACAGCTTATCAGTAAAGGCCATTTATATCTTGAAATCTAACAAGAACTTTAATAAGAATGGAATTATAAAGTTTTTGTCATTTTGCACCTTTCCTGATGCCGCCTTGCTGCCCTGTTTTTCAACGAAATCAATATGGCTTCAACAGTTTATTTAGAGGGTCACTTAAGGAACATTTCTACCAAATTATCTTGCAATCGCACAAGTAGATTATGGAGGAAAAGGATTTTAAAATTTGGGTATTTTTCTCACTTTCTGATGCCGCAGCAACCAAAGTTATCAATGGAATTTAAATCTTTGAACAATTTTGAAAGAGTACCACCAAAGGAACATTCTTGATTCGTATTATATTTTCTTAAAATCAGACAAACACTTTCATAAAAATGGAATTTTCAAATTTTGTCATTTTGCCCCTTTTCTGATGCCGCCTGACTGCCATGTTTTTCGACCAATCAGTATGGCTTGAACAATTTTTATAGAGGGTCACCCAAGGAACATTTCTACCAAATTATATTTGAATCTGACAGGCAGATTCGGAGGAGAAGATTTTTAAAGTTTGGACATTTTGTCCCCTTTCTGATGCCGCAGCAACCAAAGTTCTCATTGGAATTTTAATCTTTGAACAATTTTGAAAGAGGACCACCAAAGGAACATTCCTGTGATGTTTTGTGGAAATTGGTCTATTGGAATGGTAGGAGTTGGTTGTCATTTGTAGCTAAAAGTTCAATTTACCCCTTTTGAGATGACGCCTGGTTGCTATGATTGTGTAACCAATCAAAACGCCTTAATCAAATTAAATAGAGGATAATTACAGTAAGATTCATATTATATTTTCTTAAAATCAGACAAGCACTTTCATAAAAATGGAATTTTCAAATTCTGTCATTTTGCCCCTTTTTTGATGCCGCCTGACTGCCATGTTTTTCGCCCAATCAGTATGGCTTGAACAATTTTTATAGAGGGTCACCAAAGGAACATTTCTACCAAATTATATTTGAATCTGACAGGCAGATTCGGAGAAGAAGATTTTTAAAGTTTGGACATTTTGTCCCCTTTTCTGATGCCGCAGCAACCAAAGTTCTCATTGGAATTTTAATCTTTGAACAATTTTGAAAGAGGACCACCAAAGGAACATTCCTGTGATGTTTTGTGGAAATTGTTCTATTGGAATGGTAGGAGTTGGTTGTCATTTGTAGCTAAAAGTTCATTTTACCCCTTTTGTGATGACGCCTGGTTGCTATGATTGTGTAACCAATCAAAACGGCTTAAACAAATTAAATAGAGGATCATTACAGTAAGATTCATATTATATTTTCTTAAAATCAGACAAGCACTTTCATAAAAATGGAATTTTCAAATTTTGTCATTTTGCCCCTTTTTTGATGCCGCCTGACTGCCATGTTTTTCGCCCAATCAGTATGGCTTGAACAATTTTTATAGAGGGTCACCCAAGGAACATTTCTACCAAATTATATTTGAATCTGACAGGCAGATTCGGAGGAGAAGATTTTTAAAGTTTGGACATTTTGTCCCCTTTCTGATGCCGCAGCAACCAAAGTTCTCAATGGAATTTAAATCTTTGAACAACTTTGAAAGAGGCCAACCAAAGGAACAGTCCTGTGATGTTTCACGGAAATTGTCCTTGGAGTTTGGGAGGAGATGATGTTTAAAGCTAAAAGTTAACGCCGGACGGACGACGGACGACGGACAAAAAGTGATAGGAATAGCTCACCTGAGCCTTTGGCTCTGGTGATCTAAAAAAGGGCAATAACTCAACCAAAATTAGGTCAAATTAAACGCCCTCGTAATATGCGCAACTAGACATTGTACCGATGACTCCTGTGAAGTTTCATAGAAATGTGGCCAAGGGGTTGTGAGATGAAGGCTGGACAAGAATGAAATGGCAATTTAAAACAAGAGGGCCAAGATGGCCCTAAATCGATCACCTAATTGATAGTAAATTAGTAGCAAATATTTAACTGCAAATATCTTGGAAAATTTTATCAGGGAATGCAAATGAAACTGCAAAGGAGTGGACACTTCTCAAGAAACAGTTTATCAGTAAAGGCCATTTATATCTTGAAATCTAACAAGAACTTTAATAAGAATGGAATTATAAAGTTTTTGTCATTTTGCACCTTTCCTGATGCCGCCTTGCTGCCCTGTTTTTCAACGAAATCAATATGGCTTCAACAGTTTATTTAGAGGGTCACTTAAGGAACATTTCTACCAAATTATCTTGCAATCGCAAAAGTAGATTATGGAGGAAAAGGATTTTAAAATTTGGGTATTTTTCTCACTTTCTGATGCCGCAGCAACCAAAGTTATCAATGGAATTTAAATCTTTGAACAATTTTGAAAGAGGACCACCAAAGGAACATTCTTGTGATGTTTTGTGGAAATTGCTCTATTGGAATGGTAGGAGTTGGTTGTCATTTGTAGCTAAAAGTTCAATTTACCCTTTTTGTGACGACGCCTGGTTGATATGATTGTGTAACCAATCAAAACGGCTTAAACAAATTAAAAAGAGGATCATTACAGTAAGATTCGTATTATATTTTCTTAAAATCAGACAAACACTTTCATAAAAAATGGAATTTTCAAATTTTGTCATTTTGCCCCTTTTCTGATGCCGCCTGACTGCCATGTTTTTCGACCAATCAGTATGGCTTGAACACATTTTATAGAGGGTCACCCAAGGAACATTTCTACCAAATTATATTTGAATCTGACAGGCAGATTCGGAGGAGAAGATTTTTAAAGTTTGGACATTAAATCGATCACCTGATTGATAGTGTATGGTGAGTGTAAGGAACGACAACTCTGCGAAGGAGATTGCCCTTGCATAATACTCTGCCAAGTGTTACCTCCCTTAGACCATCAATCTAATAACCATATGTCATTTGAAGCAAAAAGTTAATTTTACTCCTTTTCTGATGCTGCTTGGTTGCTATGCCTTTCAACAAATCAATATGGCTTGACAAAGTATGTAGATGATCAATGAAAGAACATTTCTACAAAACTATCTTTAAATCAGACAAGCACTTTTATAAGGATACTTTATTAAAGTATTGTCATTTTGCCCCTTTTTTGATGCCGCCTGACTGCCATGTTTTTCGACCAATCAGTATGGCTTGAACAATTTTTATAGAGGGTCACCCAAGGAACATTTCTACCAAATTATATTTGAATCTGACAGGCAGATTCGGAGGAGAAGATTTTCAAAGTTTGGACATTTTGTCCCCTTTCTGATGCCGCAGCAACCAAAGTTCTCAATGGAATTTAAATCTTTGAACAACTTTGAAAGAGGCCAACCAGAGGAACAGTCCTGTGATGTTTCACGAAAATTGTCCTTGGAGTTTGGGAGGAGTTGATGTTTAAAGCTAAAAGTTAACACCGGACGGACGACGGACGACGGACAAAAAGTGATCAGAATAGCTCACCTTCAGCCTTCGGCTAAGGTGATCTAAAAAGGGCAATAACTCATCCAAAAGTAGGTCAAATTAAACGCCCTTGTAATATGCGCAACAAGACATTGTACCGATGACTCCTGTGAAGTTTCATAGAAATGTGGCCAAGGGGTTGTGAGATGAAGGCCGGACAAGAATGAAATGGCAATTTTAAAAAAAGGGCAATAACTCAACCAAAATTAGGTCAAATTAAACGCCCTCGTAATATGCGCAACTAGACGTTGTACCGATGACTCCTGTGAAGTTTCATAGAAATGTGGCCAAGGGTTTGTGAGATGAAGGCCGGACAAGAATGAAATGGCAATTTAAACAAGAGGCCCATGAGGGCCTATGCTCTACTCATGGTATGGTTCTTTGGTCATTTTCAATCCAGAGCATGTATGTATGGTGAAGATCGGATAGTAAATGGAGGCTCTTTTGTGTTCACAAGCTGTATTATAGTAATTTTTACAATTTCATGGGCCATAATCCAGTCTTGCATTGGCGGATCTGGCTGGTTTTCAAAAGGAACCAAGCTCTAATCAGTATTTAACTACTATCTAAGTTTGGTGAAGATCAGATAGTAAATGGAGCCTCTATTGTGTTCACATGCTCAATTATAGCAATTTGGACCATTTCAAGGGCCATAATCCAGTCTTGCATGGGCGGATCTGGCTGGTTTTCGAATGGAACCGAGCTCTCATGGATATCTAACTACTGTATAAGTTTGGTTGAGATACAATCAAAAGTGAAGACTGTATCATGTTAACAAGCTCTTTTATAGCAATTTTGACCATTTCAAGGGCCATAATCCAGTCATGCATGGGCGGATCTGGCTAGTTTTCGAAAGGAACCGAGCTCTCATGGATATCTAACTACTGTATAAGTTTGGTTAAGATACAATCAAAAGTGAAGACTGTATCGTGTTAACAAGAAATTGTTTACGGACGCACGGACGGACGCACGCACGGACGACGGACAAATCGCCACGAAATAAGCCCTTCTGGCCTTTGGCCAGTAGAGCTAAAAAGGGCAATAACTCATCCAAAAGTAGGTCAAATTAAACGCGCTCGTAATATGCGCAACAAGACATTGTACCGATGACTCCTGTGAAGTTTCATAGAAATGTGGCCAAGGGGTTGTGAGATAAAGGCCGGACAAGAAATGTGGACGTACAGACAGACAGACAGACAGACAGACAGACGGCGCAGGCAAAAGCAATATGTCTCCTCCGGAGGGGGGAGACATAATAATGATATAATAATGGAATAAAATTGAAAACAATGTTGCAAAAAGTGAAATTGCTTGTTTTGAGTAATTTCTCCTTTTGTTACAATGTTTTCAAAAGTCATCTGCTGCCGATGCATCAGAATACAAGTGGAAAAGGGTTAATTGTTAATAAATAAGTATTTTATCCAGGAAATGCAGTTATAGGATTGAAGAACTGTTGAAAACAGCATAACATTTTAAACAACTTTGAAGCATAAAAGTTAGGACGACAAAAAAGGAGTTAAAAGTTTCAAAATATGAAATATTCCCCATATATCTGGAGTATTGCATTTCCAAAAATAAGCAATTACCACTACTTATATAATATAGTTTTATATCAATACACTGTAGCTCTTGAGTTTCAACCAACAATTTCATTGGTCATTGGATATGTACAATACCATTATATATAAGCTTGTCCATGGGAAAAGGTACAAGTCAGCTTTTGAGATTCAATCTGATCAAAATATACATTGTTCACTTATTACTTAACCCTTTCCCTCATACGACAATTACGCATTTACGTATTTTGTCAAAACATAGAATATCTCCATAATTGAATGGATAACCTAAGACAAAAAGTGGAAAACATTGTTGCAAAAGGAATGAATGAATGAATGAATATTGTTTTATGGCGCATCGACAGCTAAGGTCATTTAGCGCGCAATTAAATTTAATTATTCATGATCCCTGGGTAAACAAACCAGTACTAGGCTAGAAAATGTGCCTTGCCCAAGGGCACTCAACCATGACCGTAGTGCCGCGACTGGGGATCGAACCCGATTTCAAAATCCCCGACGCTAACCACTCGACCACAGCGGATTCCGTGGCAAAAGGAGAAATTGCACGTTTTGTGCAATTTCTTCTTTTGTTACTATGTTTTCAAAAAGCCGTCTGCTGCAGAGGCGTCAGAAAGCGTCTATATGAGGGAAAGGGTTACACAAGCATGTTGGAAGCTTCTCTCAACGTTTGTACATTCTGACAAAACATATTATGTTCCGACTTCATATCTGATCTGAACCTATACTGTTCAGAAATGCCAACTTGTAACTTGTGACTGACTGATATATATTTTGACATAGGAAAGGGTTAACCACATGTTACTGCATGTCTGTTTATGTTATATATTATAATGGTTACCTAAATAATTAGAGTCCTTATTACCTTAAATTACATAATTTAGGCACACATTAATTGCCTTGCAGCTACAACCCTTGACAATAACACATTTCCTTCATTATCCTCAATACTGTTGAATTGTAAAGAATGGGAAATTGCCTAAAATATCTTTAACCCTTTCCCACATACAACAAATCTGCAGCAGACAACTTTGAAAACATCTTAACAATAATATGAAAATTTCTCCAAATGAAGACATACTTCTAGAAAAGAGTTGAAAACATCGTCACAAAGTTTTCAAAAGTCATCCGCTGCAGAGGTGTCAGAAAGCCTCTATATGTGGGAAAGGAATGAATGTATATTGTTTTATGGCGCATCGACAGCTAAGGTCATTTAGCGCGCAATTAATTTTAATTATTCATGATCCCTGGGTAAACAAACCAGTACTAGGCTATAAAATGTGCCTTGCCCACGGGCACTCCACCATGACCGTAGTGCCGCGACTGGGGATCGAACCCGGGACACCCGGTTTCGAAATCCCCGACGCTAACCACTCGACCACAGCGGATTCCGTGTGGGAAAGGACTTATAGTACTGATTAGTTGCCCAACAAAAAGAATAAATTATTATACTTGTTTATAATATACTGTTGAAAAAGGAGTAAACAACTAATAATTTATACAATTTCTTTTTCTAAAATATTTAACTTAAGTTTCAATTGATTATTTGTTGAGGGGTCAAACTTTCTATTCGCATACACGTCATGTGCTTATAATTTAACCCTTTCCCACATACAACAAATCTGCAGCAGACAACTTTGAAAACATTTATACAACAATGTGGAAAATCTCTATAATGAAAGTTTAATAATTGAAAAGAGTTAAAAATGTTATGGTGAATGGAGAAATTGCTTGTTTCGACAATTTCTTCTTTTGCCACAATGGTTTCAAAAGTGGTCTGCTGCATGGGTGTCAGAAAGCGTCTATATGTGGGAAAGAGTTTTCAAATGTATTCCTATAATGTATATCAAAGTAACAAGGCTGTTATATATATATGTCTAGATGGTTCAGCAAATATTATGTTTAGACATCAAGGTTAAGTAAAGAAACGTTGTACCGAGCAAAAAGTCTTAAAAGGCTCTTAACCCATTACCTCATACAAACAAGAGGGCCAAGATGACCCTTACTCGATCACCTGAATATTTTTTAAAGTGTTTACCTAAACGAGTCTAATGTAAAACAAGTGATCCCCAGGGTGGGGCCATTTTTGACACCAGTGCTATAATTTGACCAATCTTGGTAAAGGTCCACTCGATGAAGTAAGATTTCAAATATCAACTTTTAGACAAGATTTTTGACCCAAGGGCTATAATTTGAACAAGAATCATAGAGGTCCAAAAGATGAAGCTACATACCAAATATTAAAGGCCTGGGCCTTCTCCTTTTAGACAAGAAGATTTTTAAAGCTTTTTCCCATATATGAGTCAATGTAAAACAAGTGACCCCGGGGAAGTCTTTTTGACCCCAGGGCTATAAATTGAACAATCTTGGAAGAGGTTCACTAGATGAAGCTGCATACCAAATATCAAAGGCCTTGGCCTTCTACTTTTAGACAAGAAGATTTCAAAGTTCTTTCCCTATACAAGTCTATGTTTAACAAGTCACCCCTGGACTATAATTTGAACTATCTTGGTAGAGGTCCACTAGATGAAGCTACATACCAAATATCAAAGGCCTGGACCTTCTACTTTTAGACAAGAAGATTTTTTTAAGTTTTTTCCCTTTACAAGTCTTTGTAAAACAAATTACCCCAAGGGAGGGTCCATTTTTGACCCCATGGTTATAATTTGAACAATCTTTGTAGAGAGGTCAACTAGATGAAGCTACATACCAACTATCAAAGGTTTTGGCCTTCTACTTTTAGACAAGAAGATTTTTAAAGTTTTTTCCCTATACGAGTCTATGTAAAACAAGTGACCCCAAGGGAGGGGCCATTTTTGACCAAATGGCTATAACTTGAACAATCTTGGTAGAGGTCCACAAGATGAAGCGACATAACAAATATCAAAGGCCTGAGCCTTCTACTTTTAGACAAGAAGATTTTTTAAGTTTTTTCCTATATGAGTCTTTGTAAAACAAGTGACCCCAAGGGAGGGGCCATGTTTGACCACAGGGCTATAATTTGAACAATCTTGGTAGAGGTCCACTAGATGAAGCTACATACCAAATGTCAAAGGCCTTGGCCTGTTACTTTTAGGCAAGAAGATGTTTAATTTTTTTTCTCTATACAAGTCTATGTCAAACAAGTGACCCCAAGCGAGGGGTAATTTTTGACCCCAGGGCTATAATTTGAACAATCTTGGTAGAGGTCCTTCTACTTTTAGACAAGAAGATTTTTAAAGTTTTTTCCCTATACGAGTCTATGTAAAACAAGTGACCCCGAGGAGGGGCCATTTCTAACCCCAGGGCTGTAATATAATTTGAACAATCTTGGTAGAGCTATAGGTCCACTAGATGATGCTACACAGCAAATATCAAATGCATGGGTATTCTACTTTCAGACAAGAAGATTTTTACATCTACAAGTGGGAAAGGGTTAATTTCACTATCAATGATCCTGACAGTGACTATGAACCCTCTCCCACTTTCATATGCATTTTTTACCCATCTGCAGCAGACGACTTTTAAAAACATGAACAATATCTGATACTGATTAAAAGGGGGGATGGGGGGAAAGAACACTTATTCTTGAATTCTTGATCTGTAAGTAAACTATCCTCTACTTTGCTTGCAAAAAGCGCCATTCCATTATGACCATTATGACCATAATGTCAAATAGACCATTAGATTTATATACAAGTACAGAAAAACTATACTTTGATATAGAAATATTCAAAATGCATACACATCATTATATAGTGAAACCTAACCCTATCCCACATGTAAAAGCATAAATTTGAATCATTTGCAGGCAGACACATTTTGGAATCATTGCGGCAAAAAAAATTCTCATCATGAGCATTTTTTTCTTTTTGTCACAATGTTATCAACTCTATTCATAATAATTCATTAATATTTTCATTTATAAGGAATTTCTATATATTTTCCCAGATATTTTCAAAGTTGTCTGATGTAGATAAGTTATAGGTTGGAAATGGTTAACCATGCTTACCACAACCTATGATGAAAAGAGACCTATCTACGTCATGTCACAAGATGTAATTACGCTGTTTTACATAAGACCTTTGGTAAATATACCACGGTTATTCATGTCAACAAATATAATAACTTCAACTGTCAAATTAGACTGTCATTTTATGATATATCCTACTAGCTTATTATAGGAAATTACCTTTTCAGCGCATGTAGCTGTCACTATAATAGAATTCTTTTTTAACTGACTAGACACAATTTTTCCTTAGTTTATTTACACTACTTAACTTGTAGATCTATAATCATAGTCATTAGAGACGTATGTCATTGCTCCTGAAATTATAAACAGAACTTTCAAAACCTTTTTTTATTTACACAGTATCCATTACCCATATACATACATGTATATATATGTATCAACAGTTTTAACCCTTTCCCTCAAACGGCAATTCTGCAACAGACAACTTTGAACATATTTTGACAAAAAATGGAATATCTCAGGGTTCTCCCTGGCTCATTTTTCCTTTGCGCCAACACTTTCGCCAAATTCAAAAAGTTGGTGCCATTTTCAAGACATTGGAACCAAACTGGAGCCAGACCATTTTTTCTTAAAAACCTAAATTATGTGTATTTTGGGAAATACTGGTGCACGTGTATTAAACAGTATTATGCTATCTTCACTAGTCGGGTGTCATAATCTATTCAACATTAAATTGATCAAAAAGATTGACTTGGCCATGATTCATTAGATTCCCATATGGAATGAATCAGGTTCTCAAACCATATATGCATTGTGGTAGCAGGAATAATTTCTAATATTGAGTCTGTGCTATTGTGTATTATCAACACACATTTATTGCACTAAACTTTTACAATGATTGCATTTAAAACAAATAAGAATGAGCAGCAGACGACTTTGAACGTATTTTGTCAAAACATAGAAAATATCCATAATTGAATGGATAACCAATGACAAAAAGTGGAAAACATTGTGCCAAAAGGAGAAATTGCACGTTTTGTGCAATTTCTTCTTTTGTCACTATGTTTTCAAATAGCCGTCTGCTGCAGAGGCGTCAGAAAGCGTCTATATGAGGGAAAGGGTTAAACATATGCAGCAGACAACTATTGAAAACACTGTGGCAAGAGGATTGATTGATTGGGGTTTTAAGCACCACTTCAACCATTGCTTAGTCAGTTCACCTTCTATATTCATGAGTTTCCCTAGCTTTCCCAAACCAGAACTCCACACAAAATACTTCCTAAGCAACTGGCTGCCTTTCCACATAGACTTAACCCTTTCCCTCATACGACAATTCTGCAGCTGCAGCAGACGACTTTGAACGTGTTTTGTCAAAACATAGAAAATCTCTACAATTGAAAAACATTGTGGCAAAAGGAGAAATTGCACGTTCTGTGCAATTTCTTCTTTTGTCACTATGTTTTCAAAAAGCTGTCTGCTGCAGAGAATTTCTTCTTTTGTCACTATGTTTTCAAAAAGCTGTCTGCTGCAGAGGCGTCAGAAAGCGTCTATATGAGGTAAAGGGTTAAACTGTGGCAAATGGAAAGAATGTACATTATGATCAATTTCTCTATCTTTCACAATGCTTCCAACTTTTTTAAATCATTTTTTTCATTTATGGAGATTTTCAACTTGTTTTTTAAAATTATCTTATACATGTTTTTTTTTTGTAGGAAAGGGTTAAATATGTATACCATATTCAATCTATTTACCACATATTTCAATATTAGACATAAACAAGACCATTATAACCCATTCACACAAAGAACAAATGTGCCACAGACAACTTTGAAACACTAAAAGAAAAACATGTATGCAAATTGTGGCAAAAGAAAAAAACATTAAAGCTGAAATTAGAATGATCTCTATTTTTAAAACAATGATTTAAAAAAACAAGAGGGCCATGATGGCCCGATATCGCTCACCTGATTTAATAGAACTTCAATAGTTTTCAAAGTTTTTACTCTATACATATAAGGAAAACAAGCAACCCCCTGGTGGCCATGTATTGAAACGGATCGGATTTATTTGATCAACCTTGGTAGAAGGTCACCCAAGGAGCATTTGTGCCAATTTTTTTTTTAAATCAGGCAGGTGCTTTTGGACAAGAAGTTTCTTAAAGATTTTACAATGCAAATATAAGGAAAACAAGCCCCACCCCGTTGCGGCCATGTTTTTCAACGGATCGGAAATAATTAAACAATCTTCATAGAGGGTGCCCTTAGAAACATAAATTTTGTGCAAAATAATTTTTAAATCGGGCCAGCACTTTTGGACAAGAAGTTTTTTTAAGATTTGGCAATTTTCCCCTTTCCTAATGCCGCAGCAACCAAAGTTCTACTTGGAATTAAATTCTTTGAACAACATTGAAAGGGAACCACCTTAGGACCATTCCTGTGAAGTTATTTTGAAATCTGGCCAGTACTTTTGGACAAGAAGATTTTTAAAGTTTTAACAACGCACATACAAGGAAAACAAGCCCCACCCCCTTGCGGCCATGTTTTTCAATGGATCGGAAATATTTGAACAAGCTTGGTAGGGGGTGCCCCAAGGAACATTTGTGCAAAATAATTTTTAAATCGGGAAAACACTTATGAACAAGAAGATTTTTTAAGATTTGACAATATTCCCCTTTTCTGATGCTGCAGCAACCAAAGTTCTACTTGGAATGAAATTCTTTGAACAACTTTGAAAGAGGACCACCTAAGGACCATTTCTGTGAAATTATTTTGAAATCTGGCCAGTACTTTTGAACAAGAAGATTTTTTAAAGATTTAACAATGCACATATAAGGAAAACAAGCCCCACCCCCTTGCGGCCATGTTTTTCAACGGATCAGAAATATTTGAACAATCTTGGTAGAGGGTGCCCTAAGGAACATTTGTGAAAAATAATTTTCAAATCGGGCCAGCACATTTGGACAAGAAGATTTTTTAAGATTTGGCAATTTTCCCCTTTTCTGATGCCGCAACAGCCAAAGTTCTACTTGGAATTAAATTCTTTGAACAACTTTAAAAGGGGACCACCTAAGGACCATTCCTGTGAAGTTATTTTTAAATCTGTCCATTGGTTTAGTAGAAGAAGTCATTTGTAGGAAATTGTTAACAGACGGACGGACGACGACGGACATTCAGTGATCACAAAAGCTCACCTTGCACTTCGTGCATAGGTGAGCTAAAAAACTGCTACAAATGCATCAAAATGAGTATGCACATATGTTGGAAAGTGTTTTATAGGTAGCTAGGTATAATGTTTTTTTATATAAAATGTTTAATAGTCTCAAAATAACACACTTTTTTTGTTGCTGTTAAAAAAGGAAACCCAAGTAAAATGGCCAGAATTTGTGTAACTTAGTACAAAACCAGTAAAACACCATGGAACTAAACATGCAAAGACATTTTTAAACCTTTCCCATATAAGGAAAATATGCCGCAGACAACTTTCAAACTATCTAATGTATATATGGAAACTCTCTATAAATGAAAGATAAGGTGAAGAATAAAGTTGAAAAAGATGTGGCCAAAGGAGAAATTGCTCATTATGAGCCACTTCTCCTTTTGTCACAATTTTTTTTAAAGTCGTCTGCTGCAGAGGCATCTGATAGTGTCTGAATCTGTGAAACGGTAAGCAGTTTAATATGAGTGGTGCTCTAGGTAATAAAACAAAGTGTATTTATGACTTATTATGAGCAAATTCACCTTTTGCCACAAGGTTCTCAAAAAAGACTTCTGCAACAGAGGTGTCAGAAAGCGTCTATAGTATATGTGGGAAAAGTGTTTAAGTAAGCAAGTGGGAAATAATTAAAAATTCTACTATTTAAGGAATGAAAATAAAAGCAGTCAACATGTGAAGTGTTGCACAGACTGTACTCGATCATAGGCATATTCTGAACAAGATCAACAGCGTTCACAGAGCAAACCATGACCTTGTTGCAGGCTTATATGGTATTGTTTCAATGCAAAAGGTTTAAAAAAAATCACAGCTGTACATGTTCAAAACCAATAAATTCTTGAGGACAACATGTGCATATGTTGCAATGTAATTATATTTATGGGTCTCCTAAGTTTGTGAACAGAAACGTTAAAATAAACAACATTGTCAAGTACTAAATCAAGGACGTTATCTATGTCCCTGACTAAATGAATCATTATGAATCACACCGCTGTCGACGTTTCTCCATTCCGATTTACACCCCTTGACTGATAGACATTGTCTACGGTTTGCTAAAAAATCATCAACCCATGATAAAACATTTCCTTTAACCCCAAAAGAAGATATTGTCTACGGTTTGCTAAAAAATCATCAACCCATGATAAAACATTTGCTTTACCCCAAAAGAAGATACTTTTTTCGAAAGTCTTTTATGCGGAACTTTGTCAAACGCCGTAGCTAAGTCCAAATATACACTATCCCAGCTCTGGTGATTTTCAATAAACTCTGTCCAGTTTTCCATTACATCTAGAAGTTGAAGCGCACAGGAACGTTTGGATCTAAAGCCATATATATTGCTCTTTTGACAGTAACTGGTTCTCATTCAGATGATTCATAATATGCTTCCTAACTATTTTCTCAATCAGTTTACATATAACAGAAGTTAAAACTAACGGGCCGATAATTACTCGGGTCTGTTTTATTACCTTTTTTAAATATTGGTGAAATGTGAGCATCCTTCCAAGCTAAAGGAACTTTCCCTGTAGATACCGATTTATTAAAAATCAATGTTAGTGGTTCAACAAAAATATCTGGCATACTTTTCAGTAACAAGAGGCCCATGAGGGCCTATGCTCTACTGGTATGGTTCTTTGGTCATTTTCAATCCAGAGCATGTATGTATGGTGAAGATCGGATAGTAAATGGGGGCTCTTTTGTTTTCACAAGCTGTATTATAGTAATTTTTACTATTTCATGGGCCATAATCCAGTCTTGCATTGGCGGATCTGGCTGGTTTTCAAAAGGAACCAAGCTCTAATCAGTATTTAACTACTATCTAAGTTTGGTGAAGATCAGATAGTAAATGGAGCCTCTATTGTGTTCACAAGCTCAATTATAGCAATTTGGACAATTTCAAGGGCCATAATCCAGTCTTGCATGGGCGGATCTGGCTGGTTTTCGAAAGAAACCAAGCTCTCATGGATATCTAACTACTGTATAAGTTTGGTTGAGATACAATCAAAAGTGAAGACTGTATCGTGTTAACAAGCCTTTTTATAGCAATTTTGACCATTTCAAGGGCCATAATCCAGTCATGCATGGGCGGATCTGGCTGGTTTTCGAAAGGAACCGAGCTCTCATGGATATCTAACTACTGTATAAGTTTGGTTGAGATACAATCAAAAGTGAAGACTATCGTGTTAACAAGCTCTTTTATAGCAATTTTGACCATTTCAAGGGCCATAATCCAGTCATACATGGGCGGATCTGGCTGGATTTCGAAAGGAACCGAGCTCTCATGGATATCTAACTACTGTATAAGTTTGGTTGAGATACAATCAAAAGTGAAGACTGTATCGTGTTAACAAGAAATTGTTTACGGACGCACGCACGCACGGACGCACGCACGGACGACGGACAAATCGCCACGACATAAGCCCTTCTGGCCTTTGGCCAGTAGAGCTAAAAATGGGTGAATAGCATCAGGCCCCATGGATTTGCTAGCATCAATTTCCTTCAGTAATTTCAAAACCTCTTCATGGGAAATGGCAAAGTCCTCTAGTAGAAAATTAACATGTTTATCATCCATGTCTGGTATGTTATTCAAATTCTCCTTTGTGGAAACAGTTGTGAAAAATTTATTCAATACATCAACTTTTTCCTTATCGTTTTTAACAAATTCCACATTATCACCCTTCAAATTGAAAATACCACTTTTAGATTTTGTTTTGGCTTTGACATAACGCCAGAATTGCCTAGGTTCATTCTTGGCTTTCTGAGATATAAGTTTTTCATACTGTTTTTTACCCCTCTTCACAAACTCATTTGTATTATTTCTCACATGTTTATACTGTTCATAATCCTCAGATCTTCTAGTCGCCATGTACTTATACAATGTCATTGGAGAAAAGATGACTTAGGAACTTAGGTAGATAACGAAGTTGGAAGGTTTATTAAAGTGAAGATATTCGGTTCAGGTCCAAAAAGGCCGAATTCCAAAAAGGCCGATTACCGAAAAGGCCGAATTCCAAAAAGGCCGAATACCAAAAAGGCCGAAATCATTAAACATTGAATAAGGAGTCATCGAAGATATTGGATTGTATATTTGTGAACAGATTTTAATAATGGAGTTTACACGTATTACTTTTTATTGTAATAGTAATAGTATCTTAGCTTGCTTTTTAAATTGCGTTTGATTTTATTTATTTTTTCATGGATATGGATATATGTATATATAGTTTTATGTTTATAGTTACGTTGTAAAATATTTTCCTATTTTAAGGGAAAATAAACACACAGAATTTACAATGTCACATATGGAAAACAAGAAAAAATTCAAACTTCTTAACCAGAAAGGTTAATACACTCACAAACTATAAATGCTATTAAAAGTAAAATAGTCAAACAGCACAAAATCGAATAAAGTATAATAGTCAAACACCACGAGATCAAATCCAACGCAGTTATAACATATTATGAGAATATTTTTTTACAAAGATCGCCAATATATACTGATTAATCAACTAACAGTAATTAAGTTCTCAATCTTCTCAATCATCTTTTTCAATCAATAATCGGCAATTATGTTCTCAAAGTTCTCAAATCATCTAATTAAGGAAGTATAAATAAACATTTAAAGCAACCTGTAATCAATTATAACACGGATAGTTTAACCGCCCTACTCTAATTATTAATCTATAGCAAACATTCATGTATACAATCTTAAATACCACAAATTTTCAACTTTAAACTGTTTTCCTTCAACAAATATATTCAAAAAATATATTCTTGAGAAATCGGCCTTTTTGGTCCGTAAATCGGCCTTTTTGGTCCGTAAATCGGCCTTTATGGTCCATAAATCGGCCTTTTTGGATCGGCCTTTCTGGAATTCGGCCTTTCTGGACCTATACCAGATATTCTTTCTGCATCTGGATTTATTTACTACATGACCTTTCGCGGCTAGTCCTCATTATTTATACTTTCGCTTTCTTGTGTTATCATGTTATTTATTTGGCATGCAAAGTATGCAGGATTAATAACAATATGAATAAGGAACAATGTTTTTCTATGCAGGACCAGTGATGTAGATCTTATCTATCTAGGACTAACGGGCAGTGGGAGACAGATGGCATGTTCTAATGCTGTAGGGCTGTTCTGAAGCCCTCAATTGTCTTTCAATTAATAGATTCGAATACACTTTGGTAAAACAATTAAAAAAAAACCTTTAGGAAAAAATACTAAATCATTTATAAACTTTAAAATATTCATAAACTGCATTGGCAACGAAAAATACGAAGACAATTAAAAATGTAAGGCGAGAGTGCCT
This sequence comes from Serripes groenlandicus, assembly GCA_031761405.1. Taxonomy (NCBI): domain Eukaryota; kingdom Metazoa; phylum Mollusca; class Bivalvia; order Cardiida; family Cardiidae; genus Serripes; species Serripes groenlandicus. The sequence continues at coordinate 58,413,449 of JASEVX010000001.1, forward strand.
AAAATGTTTCTCGGCTACATTGAATTTCCCTTCAGCTGAGAACCAGTAAAATGTAAACAGCAACGCACCGTGTGGCAAAAATCATGTTCAGATTCGTCGCTTATACTAAAGGCTTGTTTGCGAGATAAATTACGTCTACATGTTCAAGAAAATTACAAATACTTACAGAATTCAGCTATCAGTGGAGAGACAACATAATTATCTTCACACCAGTCGATCGTAGAACTTGGTTTTCCCCACCAACCTGGCCTACCAGGAGCCATCTCTCGAAATGTTACTTTGCTAGGTCGAATATAAAGGTTAGGTGTAAAATCGATAACTTGTCTGGTCTGGTCGTTGTGGTCTCGGTTTCGCAATGAAGTACTGTTTGAGTAAATATTGTCCAGTTATATGGGTACGTATATATATAAACAAATAGTCAAACCCCTTTAGTTTGGCATTTTAAATATTTATTTACAACAAAACACAATCTTCTTCTTCTTCTTCTTCTTCCGTCTATTGCCCACATTCAACTGGCAAGTTATGCGCATGGTTAAAGATAGGCCAAAACACATTATGGGATATTTATTAGTTTGAGAGGGAAATTAATGTGATAAATTAGATATTCTTTTCCCAAAATGTTTATTTTTCCATTGTCTTGAATAGTAATTGGCTTAACACATTTGTCAATATTATAGTCGAAATTAGCCTGGGAATAATCTACATATGTCTAGAAGAAGCCCCGTCTAGAATGCTAGTGATCCAACACATATTTAACATTTGTGGTCTAGATTTCAACACACTATATAGATTGTTTGGTGTTTTAAGCCGCTAACAACTGTCTTTTCAGTTCATTCACGGTGTTTCCTGGGTAGGTTACCAGTACTACTGATCCATTTATCCTGACATCCTACGACCTCCCTTATCCGACTGGGTAGGTTACCAGTTCTACTGATCCATTTATCCTGACATCCTACGACCTCCCTCATCCGAGGAGAACGCTCTACCATTACTCCACTAACATACTATAGCAGACGGTTTTGAACATATTTTGTCAAAAAATGGGAAATCTCTATAATTGAATGGATAACCTAAGACTAAAAGTGGAAAACATTGTGTCAAAAGGAGAAATTGCTCGTTTTGAGCAATTTCTTCTTTTGTCACTATATATATGTTTTCAAAAAGCTGTCTGCTTCAGGGGCGTCAGAAAGCGTCTATATGAGGGAAAAGGTTAAAGTACCGGGATGACGTCTTTTATCAAGTTAAAATGTGTTTTGTTATACGAAGTGCTAAACATTTTTCAACACATATAACATCTATGGATGGAAATGAAAGCTTAAAGCTTATTGACATGCTCATATGTTTAGATCTGGAGAAATAGTTCCAGGTCGACATAAACTGGGAATAAAGTTCTCGCGTCTCATCATAATTAACACATGTTGGCATATCTGGAAATGGTAGGTTTAGACCACCTTGGTCATCTTCTCGTCTCATCAGAATTTACACATGTTGGCATATCTGGAAATGGTAGGTTTAGACCACCTTGGTCATCTTCTCGTCTCATCAGAATTTACACATGTTGGCATATCTGGAATTGGTAGGTTTAGATCACCTTGGTCATCTTCTCGTCTCATCAGAATTTACACATGTTGGAATATCTGGAAATGGTAGGTTTAGATCACCTTGGTCATCTTCTCGTCTCATCAGAATTAACACATGTTGGCATATCTGGAAATGGTAAGTTTAGACTACCTTGGTCATCTTCTCGTCTCATCAGAATTTACACATGTTGGCATATCTGGAAATGGTAGGTTTAGATCACCTTGGTCATCTTCTCGTCTCATCAGAATTTACACATGTTGGCATATCTTGAAATGGTAGGTTTAGATCACCTTGGTCATCTTCTCGTCTCATCAGAATTTACACATGTTGGCATATCTGGAAATGGTAGGTTTAGATCACCTTGGTCATCTTCTCGTCTCATCAGAATTAACACATGTTGGCATATCTGGAAATGGTAGGTTTAGATCACCTTGGTCATCTTCTCGTCTCATCAGAATTTACACATGTTGGCATATCTGGAAATGGTAGGTTTAAATCACCTTGGTCATCTTCTCGTCTCATCAGAATTTACACATGTTGGCATATCTGGAAATGGTAGGTTTAAATCACCTTGGTCATCTTCTCGTCTCATCAGAATTTACACATGTTGGCATATCTGGAAATGGTAGGTTTAGATCACCTTGGTCATCTTCTCGTCTCATCAGAATTTACACATGTTGGCATATCTGGAAATGGTAGGTTTAGATCACCTTGGTCATCTTCTCGTCTCATCAGAATTTACACATGTTGGCATATCTGGAAATGGTAGGTTTAGATCACCTTGGTCATCTTCTCGTCTCATCAGAATTTACACATGTTGGCATATCTGGAAATGGTAGGTTTAGATCACCTTGGTCATCTTCTCGTCTCATCAGAATTTACACATGTTGGCATATCTGGAATTGGTAGGTTTAGATCACCTTGGTCATCTTCTCGTCTCATCAGAATTTACACATGTTGGAATATCTGGAAATGGTAGGTTTAGATCACCTTGGTCATCTTCTCGTCTCATCAGAATTAACACATGTTGGCATATCTGGAAATGGTAAGTTTAGACTACCTTGGTCATCTTCTCGTCTCATCAGAATTTACACATGTTGGCATATCTGGAAATGGTAGGTTTAGATCACCTTGGTCATCTTCTCGTCTCATCAGAATTTACACATGTTGGCATATCTTGAAATGGTAGGTTTAGATCACCTTGGTCATCTTCTCGTCTCATCAGAATTTACACATGTTGGCATATCTTGAAATGGTAGGTTTAGATCACCTTGGTCATCTTCTCGTCTCATCAGAATTAACACATGTTGGCATATCTGGAAATGGTAGGTTTAGATCACCTTGGTCATCTTCTCGTCTCATCAGAATTTACACATGTTGGCATATCTGGAAATGGTAGGTTTAAATCACCTTGGTCATCTTCTCGTCTCATCAGAATTTACACATGTTGGCATATCTGGAAATGGTAGGTTTAAATCACCTTGGTCATCTTCTCGTCTCATCAGAATTTACACATGTTGGCATATCTGGAAATGGTAGGTTTAGATCACCTTGGTCATCTTCTCGTCTCATCAGAATTTACACATGTTGGCATATCTGGAAATGGTAGGTTTAGATCACCTTGGTCATCTTCTCGTCTCATCAGAATTTACACATGTTGGCATATCTGGAAATGGTAGGTTTAGATCACCTTGGTCATCTTCTCGTCTCATCAGAATTTACACATGTTGGCATATCTGGAAATGGTAGGTTTAGATCACCTTGGTCATCTTCTCGTCTCATCAGAATTTACACATGTTGGCATATCTGGAAATGGTAGGTTTAGATCACCTTGGTCATCTTCTCGTCTCATCAGAATTTACACATGTTGGCATATCTGGAAATGGTAGGTTTAGATCACCTTGGTCATCTTCTCGTCTCATCAGAATTTACACATGTTGGCATATCTGGAAATGGTAGGTTTAGATCACCTTGGTCATCTTCTCGTCTCATCAGAATTTACACATGTTGGCATATCTGGAAATGGTAGGTTTAGATCACCCTGGTCATCTTCTCGTCTCATCAGAATTTACACATATTGGCATATCTGGAAATGGTAGGTTTAGATCACCTTGGTCATCTTCTCGTCTCATCAGAATTTACACATGTTGGCATATCTGGAAATGGTAGGTTTAGATCACCCTGGTCATCTTCTCGTCTCATCAGAATTTACACATGTTGGCATATCTGGAAATGGTAGGTTTAGATCACCTTGGTCATCTTCTCGTCTCATCAGAATTTACACATGTTGGCATATCTGGAAATGGTAGGTTTAGATCACCTTCGTCATCTTCTCGTCTCATCATAATTTACACATGTTGGCAGAAGCTTTTAACAATCCTGTGTAAGTAATATGAGCCGTTCCACGAGGAAGTCAACAGAGTGGACTCTGCGTAATCGACCCGGATCAGCCTAAGCATGCGGCGCAGGCCAACCCGGACAGACACTTTTCGTCTCCTGTGGATTTTCTGTTTCGGGAATCAATTCTCTATACCTTATCTCCCTGAGACGGAATGTGTCGATCCGGATTACCCTGCACGGACTGATCAGGCTGATCTGGGTCGATACATTACGCAGAGTCCATAATGTTGGTTTAATCGTGGAACGGCTCATATATGAACAGGCTTTTATTGATCTATAACATCTCAAATTCCAACGTGTACCTTTTCCCCCATTGACGGACTCACATGGTGTCTCATTGCCTATTTAGAACACTTTGAAGGTACACAGATGTATCTAACGATGAAACACTAGAAGTGTAGCGCCACTTGTTCCGCTCCTACATGTTTATCCATTCATGTTATACCATTTCGGAGAATCGAATTAACAACCATTTTCCCATTTGAACTTACATTGCAAATACCTTTTCTCTGTCCTGCTATGTTTGTTCTCCGTTTGTAAAAGTCATTTATCAGAGGGAAAGATCTATATAAAATGATAAATGTATTACTTTTAGAATTGTTCACATTGAGAAAATGAATATTTGAAGACAAACACAAATTTAGACCGAGCTCTAAAGCAATTCGAGGTAAATAGGTAGAGCTAATTGCTCTTTTAGAGTTAATTGCTCTTTTAGAATTAATTGCTCTTTTAGAGTTAATTGCTCTTTTAGAGTTAATTGCTCTTTTAGAGTTAATTGCTCTTTTAGAATTAATTGCTCTTTTAGAGTTAATTGCTCTTTTAGAGTTAATTGCTCTTTTAGAGTTAATTGCTCTTTTAGAGTTAATTGCTCTTTTAGAGCAATATCTCAATTTCACTAAAATATTTTGATTGCCGTTGAGGTATGACAAGTTTTGAGTTAGGTAACGGGTTAATTAAACTGTTTGTAAGCTGGTTATTTAACACAAGTTTTGAAATAGGTAAAGCGTTAATTAAACTGTTTGTTATCTGGTTATTTAACACAAGTTTTGAGTTAGGTAACGGGTTAATATAACTGTTTGTTATCTGGTTATTTAATACAAGTTTTGAGTTAGGTAACGTGTTAATTAAACTGTTTGTTATCTAGTTATTTAACACAAGTTTTGAGTTAGGTAACGGGTTAATTAAACTGTTTGTTATCTGGTTATCTAACACAAGTTTTGAGTTAGGTAACGGGTTAATTTAACTGTTTGTTATCTGGTTATTTAATACAAGTTTTGAGTTAGATAACGGGTTAATTAATAAACTGTTTGTTATCTGGTTATTTAACACAAGTTTTGAGTTAGGTAACGGGTTAATTAAACTGTTTGTTATCTGGTTATTTAACACAAGTTTTGAGTTAGGTAACGGGTTAATTAAACTGTTTGTTATCTGGTTATTTAATACAAGTTTTGAGTTAGGTAACGGGTTAATTAATAAACTGTTTGTTATCTGGTTATTTAACACAAGTTTTGAGATAGGTAACGGGTTAATTAAACTGTTTGTTATCTGGTTATTTAACACAAGTTTTGAATTAGTTAACGGGTTAATTAAACTGTTTGTTATCTGGTTGTTTAACTATTTCACTGCCGAATCTCACAAAGTCGACTCTAGGACCACTCTTTTTTTCGTCTAAATTTGTTAAAATATAATGTGTAAGTGGCAAACAATGCAGATTTCAGGACAGACAGCTCGTTATGAGCTGTCTCACCTAAATCTGCATTGTTTTCAAAAGCCTTTGGCGGCGAAAGGGATTAAGGATAATGGTCGAAACTAAATATTATTTATAACTCATAGCCGGCTGTTTTCAATTGAAACAACCACCTCCATTTAAATTACAAATAATAAAATGTATATCAATTATTAATGTTATTAAAGAAAAATACATTAGCTACACAATAATCAATACTATTTACAGGAACACCCAATATGTTTCCCATGGGTAAAACTGCGAAGTTTAGTATTCAGTCATTTCAATATACAGTTTTCCAATATTTAAATTTCACTTCTATTATTGACCGAATATGTAGACAGTTTGGAATACATTTTTCAAGTCGAAGACCATTGGTCGGAATTTTAAATTTTTTGGATTTTTTGCAATTTATCTGCAGGTTTCTGAAATGCCTAAAGAACATAGAGTCCCCGGGGGCGTGCTACACTATGCCAGAGACATATAAACACATCTTTGACTATGCTAACTCATTTCTGACCCTATGTTGTAATGTTGCTCCCGGTGGACGATTAGGAACGTGGTTTGAAAGCTACGTTTTGATACATTAAAAAGCGCACAATTAATGTTCTATTACCTTGTTGTATGAAAGTTTTTGTTTGTATGTGGCATTTTGTTTCTTTATTAAAACTTCCTTTTTACAAAACAAGATAGGCCTATACCACGTTGAGTCAGAGACATATAAACACATAAAACGATGGAATGTATGGAAGTGCAGAAAGATCCTACCTTCATTCGTCACATACACTAATGTTTGGTTTTCCGTTCGTTTTGAGCAATTTCTCATTTTGACATCATATTTTCAATAGTCGTCTGCTGCAGAGGCGTCAGAAAGCGTCTGTATGTTGGAAAGGGTTAAAACGACGTAACAATCTTCATATTTCATGAAAAGCTACTTGCAATTTACATGCTCAACTGACGTATTAATAATTCTATTGAGTAATTATTATAAAATTCAAGTTCATTCGCATAATTCGATGAACAGTTATATATATACGAATGTGAAATGCATATTCTACGAAATGATCCGATTCATTTCCGTTTCCTCGTCAACTAAGAACGGAAGTGGTAAATGCGAAATCTTTTTGAACAATCAACGTACGCGTGTTGAATCACTGGTGTAACATCTACCGCTACATGGTATGGAATTACTGCAAACTATCACAGGTCCTTAGTTCGACAAAGCGTTATCCATATTAATTAATTGCTCCTTCTCTCAATTCAATTCAATTCAATTCAAACAGTTTGAGACTGTGCATTTCAATGTTAACTGTTTGTTGTTTGTTTGAATGGTGTTTTATGCCGCTCCCAACAGCACTTCAATCATAACATGGTGTTTCCTGCATTACCAGTACGTCCGGTATGATGTATCCTCACATCGATGCATCCCCTTGATGCCTGAGCGCCAAGGAGGGAACCGATGACTGCCATTGTAAGGATTACCGACCGGGTATAGAACCCTGATAGCCAACTCCCAGGGCGGAAGCTGTAACCATTACTCCATTGAGACGCTCGAATTGTTAGTGTAGATCTGAATGTGTTTGAATTCATTTTATCTGGTCGAAAAGTACGACGTTTTGTCGGATGTTAATTTATTTTTTCCAACTTGTGAATAATATAGATCGAAACCCGACTACACGAGTTTGCAGATTGATGTGATCTACACCGGGTCGCACGCAGATATCCCATTGGTTAGTTAATTTGGAAGATAGTTTAACTCTCTCAGCGCCAAAGGCAATATTGAGCTTTTTGTAAACAATGCAGATTCAGGTGAGTCAGCTCGTAACGAGCTGTCTCACCTGACATCTGCATTGTTTGGCTGTGAGTTATAAAAATATTCCAAAAATCCTATAACATGAAAATAGAGTCGTCCGAGTTTGAACATGGAAGAGTCTACTTTAAACAATTCGGCGTTGAAAGAGTTAAGTTATCTTGATGTAACAGGTTATAGAAAGGCACTCGGGGGAGCAACTCGTACACTATTGTATCAATACAATTGTGAATTTCTCACAGTTTGTATGCAATTCGTTGTATAATGTCTCAGTATTTGTTTGTCTAAACGAGTCGTATCTCCGAGACGACACTAGACAGGTATAATCATGTTTCCAAAGTAAAACGAATCATATATATTCAAATAGCAATACATTCGATAATTGATTTTGGGGATTTAAAGCCGTTTTCAACATGAGTTGGTCATGTCAATCGGACATGGTTTGTTTAATGGAGCTTTACGCCGTTTTTCAATAGTTGTTTGTTATATCACCGCGACAGGATCTCAGTACCAGCCTTTTAACCCTTTCCATCATACGACAATTCTGCAGCAGACGACTTTTAACATATTTTGTCAAAAAATAGAAAATATCTATAATTGAATGGATAACCTATGACTAAACGTGGGCAACATTGTGGCAAAAGGAGAAATTGCTCGTTTTGAGCAATTTCTTCTTTTGTCACTATGTTTTTAAAATGCCGTCTGCTGCAGAAGCGTCAAAAAAGGTCTATATCGGGGAAAGGATTAATTAAAAAGTACCAGTAACCTTGTCCAAGGGGGTTATACAATGACCGCCACTAGAAGGGTCACAGGCGCGAATCCCAATAGCTTACCTCTTGGTAACAGGAATCCGCCGTGGCCTAGTGGTTAACGTCGCGGATTTTGAACCGATCGTCGCGGGTTTGATCCCCAGTCGCCGCGCTAAGGTCATGGTGGAGTGCTCATGGGCAAGGCACATGTCCTAGCATAGTCTTGGTTTGTTTACCCAGGAATCATGAATTAGTGAAGTGTCGCCGTGATATAACTGAAATAATGTTGCAAACGGCGTAAAACCCCAACAAAACAAACCTTACGCGTTGTGAAATATACTACTCAAATCACTTTACATGGGAGGTAACTATGACATGTCGTTTTGTTGATTTGTCATGATTATCTGTCGTTAACGTCAATACGTTTTGTGCAATTTCTTCTTTTGTCACTATATTTTCAAAAAGCCGTCTGCTGCAGAGGCGTCCGAAAGCGTTTATATGAGGGAAAGGGTTAAGCTGCTATCTGAAGGTCCGTTTTCATGTGACGTGGCTCATACTATGATAACCTAAGTGACAATGCCTGAGCAAAGATCTACTTTCGACATGGTCTATTAATTAACCCTTTCCAACCTATAGACGCATTTTAACTTTAAATGCCGCAACTAAACTCGTAAACTCCTACATGTACCCAAAGTATAAAGGTAGCGATTCATTTTCCGGTTATGTGATGCGGTCATAAATAGTTTATTATATATGGCATATTATAACAATCATTCGTTGAAGTCTCGAAGTGAGATTACATCATGGCATATTATTTGTGACATTTTAAAACTTTCCGTGTACACACTTGTTTTATGTTTGTTTTTAGAAAATAGAAAAACCCTTAAGCGGCTATTGCGTCTCGTGAATGGATTATATATAACAGCTCAAAGTCCGGCCGTTTTATTCTTCACCTGCTACTACCGAGACAAAGGCATTATAGGCTCTTAGTAAGATTCAAATATTTCTATTACAACGTGCTTTGAAATTCATATTTAAGAAAACGAAAGGCCTCTTTAATGGCAATCATCGGTGGGTTATCTCCCCAATTCATATTTGTGGTGGCGCTTCGGTCAAGTAGGTCCTTGAACCGGTTGTCCTCGGATTTTATCGTAGTGGGCGTTCCCACTATTGTAAACATTGAACATTGTGGAAATAAATGAACTAAATAATGCCTGAAACGACGTGTTGTGTTCCTAAATGCTCGCGAAAAGGGAGACATTTGTTTCCTAGTGATATTTCACGACGGAAAATGTGGGTGCACGCCATAAAAAGGGGAGAAACCAAATACGGAAGTTGGTCACCAAAGACGTATTCGTACATTTGTGAAAATCACTTCATACCAGACGACTACAACTCACTTACATATGCTGGTAAGAAAATTATTGCATTCGAAACATAAGTAGCTCTGTTATCCGAATTTGTATATTTCCTTCGTCATACAGTTTCGACAGTTTTAGTCAATGCGTTCCCAGTATACTTTTATGATAACTCGCACAGCAACTTGACATTCCTATTTCGACACTAGACGTCTACGTGTACTTCGAACAGATGATTATTATTTATAAGACCGGGTCGTGTTTCAAAATTATTTGATAAACGAATTCTTTTACAGACCACGTTTTATTTGATGCCACATTTATTTATAGTGTTTCTTTCAATGGGTCCTCTCATGTGTTTTTCACATATGAATGAGTCTTAGGTTTTTTTCACATTTTAATGAGTCCTGGCAAAATCTAACGAGTCTAGTAGGACTCCGGATGCGCATCATGATTCATATTGAAACATTATGATAGGCTATCAATACTATTGTAAAAAGACTGACATTAAAACATTAAATCATGAAAAATGGATGTTCTGTCTGCGTACATAAATGCCTCGACCACAGGTTGAGTGGCCATGCAATGCAATCCCTTTCACACCTTTTTTCACTATGTATATAAGGGGAAAAGGCATGGCCACTCACTGATCACTTTTAAACCTAACAAGTATGGTGTGTGCCCTTTATTAATTGTTGAGAATACAGATGTGTTTTATGCCTTTCAGGTACTGATCGACAAAATAAGATACTGAAGAAGTCAGCTGTACCAAGAGTTTTTGCCTGGACTTGTTCTGAGACCGCCTTGAAAGCCCAGGTTCAAAAAAGTCGATGCAATGCCAGGGAATCAACAAGACGTAAAGTGTTCCAGGATATCACGAACACCTCTGCAGACTATGATGTGGGTCAAGAACATGCAGAGCCAGAATATATAGCTTACAAACTTGATCTTGTCAGTGATGATCTTGATGTCGGAGCTTGTGCAGAAGTGTTTACAGTCACAACAGAGAATACATTAGATGTAGAGGTCCACAGAGAGCCCATTATAATTCAATCTGTTGATGCATGTATGCAGACTCCTAAAGTGGCTGCTTACAGTATTCATAACTTTGAAAACGATTCAGCTGCTGTCCATTTCTACACAGGATTAGAAACATACATGAAATTTTTTCTTGTCCTTAACACATTAGGTCCTGCAGCATTTCAGCTGAATTATGTTTATCATTCAGTCAGTAACGTCACTGTCCCTGACCAGTTGTTCCTTGTTTTGATGAAATTGAGAAGACACACAACTAACTTTGAATTATCTAGAATGTTTGGTATTGCAGAAAGTGTTGTTGCTAATGTCTTTTTAACATGGGTTTTATTTATGTACAGACAATGGAAAGAGCTTGACATTTGGCCTACTCAGAAATTAGTGAGATACTTTGCTCCTTCAGGCTTCAAGAGAAACTATCCGAACACTAGAGTGATCATAGATGGTACAGAATGCCCCATTAAAAAACCAAAGAACCCAAGTGCACAACAGACAACATTCTCAACTTATAAAAATAGAAACACTATTAAAGTCTTAGTTGGTGCTACTCCTGGGGGACTCGTTTCATATGTATCTGATGCATACGGTGGTTCAACAAGTGATCGGCAGATTGTTGAGCGCAGTGTCCTAACATCAATGTGCTCTCTGAATGACAGTATTATGGCGGACAAAGGGTTTAATGTTCAGGACATATTTGCGCCTTTCGATATTCACATCAACATACCGACATTCTTCAAAAAAAAGAACAGAATGAACAGTGAAACAGTTATTAGGGATAGAAAGATTTCTAGAAAACGAGTTCATATCGAAAGGATTATTGGACTTGCCAAAACATATCGTATTCTTGTCGAACCGATGACTGCCACAGAGACCAAACTGTCCTCAGAAATTGTTTTTATATGCTTCATGCTCTGTAACTTTAGAAACAGCATTGTTCCCCGCTATGCTTGAATCGAAGATGTAAACTAGTCAAAATGGGAGTGCATGTTATATTTGCATTGTGAATTCTATGATATTTCTTTGTGAGATTTTTTATTTGTAGAATGTCAGTCAGGGGTACAAACAACTGATAACCTTTCCATTTAAATCTTTAAAACAGAACTGACCACATAAAACATGAGTTTCATTTATCATTAATAATTGATTAAGTGAAACTCCTATGTTATGTGGATGTGGATAATCATACTTGTACCAGTTACCTGTCCATAGTTATGATAACAACAAATATTCATAATGTAAGTATGTTTAATTTGAAATAAACATTAAACAAAGCATCACAAAAATGATAACTAATAATGATTGAACAGTGCAACAAACAAGTTATTTACACAAGGCAAATATTTTGATACAAAATGTAGAAAGTATATTTACACTCAAATCAGTAGCAATAACCACAGAGGCAAGTATCTAAATGCAGAAGAATTTCTCCACAACTGTGTCTGACAGTCTGAGATCCTCATCATAAAATGACTGCAGTTTATCAAACTTAGAAGAAATAAGTTATTGTGCAATTTCCAATGGTAAATTAAAGTTGACAGCAAACTTTGTATAGCCATTTCAACTTATACATGAATCTTAAGCAGAAAACTTTTGAAAAACATTGTGGCAAAAGGAGAAATTGCTTGTTTCGAGCAATTTCTCCTTTTGTCACAAAGTTTTCAAAAGTTGTCTGCCACAATGTTTTCAACTTTTTCAGTCATTACACTTGCATTTATAGAGATTTTTCATGTGTTTGCATAGATGTTTTCGCAGTCGTCTGCTGCAGATTTGTTGTATGTGGGAAATGATAATCATTTTAAATTTTTGGCTTAAAAAAGACTGCATGACCAATTTTGTCAAGAATTGGAAAGCACTTTTAATGTTTCTCAAAAATGCCTTGTATATCATACATGTATAAAAAAAGATTTACAAAATTATTGTTTGAAGAGAATTAAGATATATTGCCTTTTAATTTAAAAAAGTCTCTGTAAATTTAGCACTATGAACCATTTCATCCAAATAATATCTGTCTTATTATCCAACCAACCCTATGTTGTTTGTACTCAAAAGGATGGAGATGATTCTTGTGAGTACCCACAACATAGGGTTAGCTGATAACATAAGGATTTCAGAACAAGCAAAACACTCCTTATCCAGAGTTCTGTTAATTTATTAAAAAATCTTATCATCAAAATTTAACTTAAATTTTGTTTTTCAGTTGGGTTTAAATAACAATGTTTTCAACATTATTTCAGTTATATCACGGCAACAGCTCACTAATCCATCAAAATTTAAATAATAGTCATTCTCCAAATACTCAACATTCCTTATATCATAGATGATCTCAGTTGTAGTCATATGACTGCATGTACCTACTGTTTCATATTATTATGATCTCAAATATTTGTTTTAACCCTTTCCCGCATGATATAGATGCATTTTGATGCAACTGCAGCATGTTCTCCTTTTGCCTCAACATTCCTTATATCATAGATGATCTCAGTTGTAGTCATATGACTGCATGTACCTACTGTTTCATATTATTATGATATCAAATATTTGTTTTAACCCTTTCCCGCATGATATAGATGCATTTTGATGCAACTGCAGCATGTTCTACTTTTGCCACAATGTTTCTAACTTTTTTCAGTAATTATAGTTTATACCTACAATTATAGAGATTTTCCATGTTTTTTAGTAGACACTCTCAAAGTCGTCTGCTACAGATTTGCTGTATGTGGGATATGATAATCATTTTAAATTTTTGGCTTAAAAAAGACTGCATGACCAATTTTGTCAAGAATGGGAAAGCACTTTTAATGTTTCTCAAAAATGCCTTGTATATCATACATGTATAAAAAAAGATTATTGTTTGAAGAGAATTAAGATATATTGCCTTTTAATTTAAAAAAAGTCTCTGTAAATTTAGCACTATGAACCATTTCATCCCAATATCTGTCTTATTATCCAACCAACCCTATGTTGTTTGTACTCAAAAGGATGGAGACGATTCTTGTGAGTACCCACAACATAGGGTTAGCTGATAACATAAGCCTTAAGGGTTTCAGAACAAGCAAAACACTCCTTATCCAGAGTTCTGTTAATTTATTAAAAAATCTTATCATCAAAATTTAACTTAAATTTTGTTTTTCAGTTGGGTTTAAATAACAATGTTTTCAACATTTTTCAGTTATATCACGGCAACAGCTCACTAATCCATCAAAATTTAAATAATAGTCATTCTCCAAATACTCAACATTCCTTATATCATAGATGATCTCAGTTGTAGTCATATGACTGCATGTACCTACTGTTTCATATTATTATGATCTCAAATATTTGTTTTAACCCTTTCCCGCATGATATAGACGCATTTTGATGCAACTGCAGCAAGTTCTCCTTTTGCCACAATGTTTCCAACTTTTTTCAGTAATAATAGTTTATACCTACAATTATAGAGATTTTCCATATTTTTTAGTAGACACTCTCAAAGTCGTCTGCTACAGATTTGCTGTATGTGGGAAATGAAAGGTTTTTTTGTTATACTTTACTGTTTCATTATTGTTTGAATCTGTAATTACATGCATATTATATGCCTTGATATGAATAAAATGTTCATCAAATAATGTATGGATGTTTAATTTTGATACATCAGGAATTGCTCAATTATTTGAAAGAAGTGATAACTCTTTAATTAGCCATGCCCCGGTAGCTCAGTCAGTAGGGAGGCAGGCAGGCTGTCCAGGGGTTTAGAGTTCAAACACAAGCTATGCCAACATTCTTTTCCAAATTTGATAGAAGTCAGTGACAAGCATCATTCGTTTTCAACAATGGGCTAAAAGCAGCCAGTTGCTTTGAAAGTCTGTTGTGTGGGATAATGGTGTGAGAAAGCCAGTTAACACATGAGCTGGGGAACTGGCGGCTTTGAAATGACTGAAACGTTGTTAAAAACGGCATTCAACCCCAATGGATCAACTCTTTTTATGATACAGACAATTTTTGACAACATTGGGATGTAATTGTACATAACAAGCCGGTTTCATGTACTTCCTTTTACACGATTTTTCCCCTCTATTAATCCTTTCCAAAATATGGCAAATCCTGCTGCAGAAGACTGAAAACATCTAGGCAAAACTATGGGAAATCTCTATAAATGTAAGACTAATAACTGAATTGAGTTGAAAACTTTGTTGCAAGAGGTGAAATTGCTAATTATGCCACAATCTTCAACTCAATTCAATTATTATACTTTTCATTTACAAAGACTAAACCATGTTGTTACCTAGATGTTTTTAAAGTCATCTGCTGTAGATTTGTTGTATGTTGAAAATGGTTAATACTGGCAAAAAAAAAGGCATTTTCATCAGGAATTACACAATCACTTGTAGTCTCTAAAAAGAAGAATTTGCTCAAATGATCACTCTCTACTTTTACCACAATGTTTTCACATTCATAATAAAGCTAACCCGAAACTTCCTTGTATCTAGATGTAACTTTTCATATTATTAAATGATTTTGATGCAGAAGGCTCTGAAATAATCATATCAGTCGTGTTCAATCATCACAGAGACAAATATCTAAAAGTCTTTGAAGAAGAATTTCTCCCCAACTGCCAGTCTGAAATGCTCGTCATAAAATGACTGCAGTTTATCCAACATGACTGAAATAAATTCATGTTCACGCTCCACTCTAATACACTTAAAGTCGGTAATTGTGTATATGATAAAATCACAAAAACTTGCTTCTGTGCAAAACAACTGTCCTTGAACTTGATAGTAGTATGGATGCTTTTTACTAAGTGTCATCTTTCCATCAACCATTTTCAAGTAGGGAACTGTTACAGGGGAAATGTCTTTGTTTTTGGCACTGTAAGGGCATTTCACCTCACAAATGAGTTCGTCACTTATAACACCATCCGGGGAAGCACCCAAGAAAGGAAGTTTTTTGGACACAAATATTCCACAGGAATTTACTTTAAGTTTACTTTTTTGTTCATAAGCATGAATAGCCTCTTTTTCAAACTTGTGTCCATGTTTGATTGCATCGTTCGCTTTAATTGAACTGCCGTGTACCAATGCCCTTGCTAGGGTGTCCTTGTTAGTTCTAGCTGTAGCAACACAGATTCGATAAAAATTTGAGCTTTGAATTCTTTTCTCCCTCTCTTCAAACCATCTTTGGTTTTGACTTTGTCCTCTTGTACAAAATTCAATTGCAGAAATGTTGCTGTCGGTGACAGTCACAAGTTTATTGTCCCTGAGGAATTTTTGTTCATGAGTCTCTTTGAAATAGTCATGGTCTGCATTAAAAGCTCTTATATTTCCTGGATTGAAAGCTTGAACAATAGGTGTATCTGATATTCCCTTAAAATTGAGGCATACATTCCGGAAGTAGTCACTGTAACCTTCCTTATTACGAAGATGTTCTGGTCTCGGATCATAGTCCTTAAAATCACACACACTGTCAGCTCCAGCAACCTTCAAATTCCTTGATTTCAGTGGTGTACCTGTGTGTTTCTTTGCTTTATGAAAGGTTTGTAACTTTTCTGTGCATGAAGATTCAACTTTCAGTTCAAATGACTTTATAAATTTGCAACATGCCAATAACACAGTACGTATGTGCTTACAATGTCCTGTAGGCCCTTCCCCTGCACCACACTCACATTGTGCCTCATGTATAAAACCCTTTTTTTGTAGTGAAATGTCAACACGGTAAGTTATTTTCTTTTTCATCTCTGCTCTACAAGCACTATTTATGAAGTCAAATGTGTCGGTTAAAGAGAGGCGAAGATATAGCAAAAAATGTTCATCATACAAATCAACCACTTTGTCATCAAAGCTAACACCAAATTGATCCATATACTCATTCGCCTTTTCTACGTCTATGGGAGCCATCTTCATATCTGAATTTACGTCTTTGAAGCTTGTCACTGCAGGCACATTCATCCTAAATTCTGGCAGAAGGTCCTCTGGCTGATCAAAATTGTTATTCCTTTCATATGACTCTAGTCTGAAAAGTTGAAATGAAAAAAAGAATGTTATATCTTGTATGAATCTTATATTGTCATTTGTACTGATATGAAAATGATGACAACTTAATCGGTTTTACTGTAACCAAGATATTGTCAAAATATAAGTAAGTCTACATCAGGGTTCAAAATAAGCAGTAACAAATTTCCTACTTAAAATGGGAACTTGCTATAGATCTGCCTAAAGTCAGAAAAAACTTGCTAATTCAAAAAATGGGCCATTTTTATTTTCGCTCAATGTTTCTGTTTATGTAAGTGCATAATCAAATTTAATTACAAAATTGTGTTATTAGTTCAAACAAACTTATTATTTCGAAGGCTGTCAGAATCATAAAAATATACTGACTGAAAGTTCCCCACCCACTATTGTAACAGTCATAAACCGTTTTTGCACAGACAAATATTTCCTGCAGCTAATACCAATCCGCTTTGTTGAAAAGTTATAGTATTTATCGATAATTTATATACACCCGACAATTTAGATGCTTAAAAACAAATACCATTCAAACGAAAATTTGATCTGTCAGTGTCAACTCATAATGCATTTACGGCAATTTTTGGTAAACAACGTATTTAATAACAATACCTTTCAATCAGTTCTTTCTTTCTCCCTGCAAGCTTTGCATTGCGTCCCCTGAGCTCAGTCCGTAACTGAGCTAACGATAAACTACTGAATTTTGATGCCATTGTTCATGAATACCGAGATTAAAGTTGATGATATCGATTTTTGACAAGGGAAACGGTATCCAATGTAAACAAAGTGATGATTACGTTCCAATTACCCGAGAAGTTCCGATTGGGGACCAACTTGACCGCAACGCCACCTTGCGAACGTTTGATTAGTCAAGGGAAATTACTGACCGACTTCCCTCATTTGATGTCGGAGAGTGATTGGAGTTATAGGGCCTATCATATATGATCCATGTTAGAAAGAATTGTGTTTAACACCTGAACGGCTCGTATATTAACAGGCTTTTACGGATCTACAACATCTCGAATTCTCAACGTGTACCCTTTTTTCCCATCGGCGGGCTCAAATGGTGTCTTATTGCCCATTAGAGCACTTTGAAGTTCCACAGATGTATCTTATGATGAAACACTAGACTGGCGAGACTGACAATATGTCAAACGCCTTACCGGATTCAGTTTGAGCCGGCTTCTGTAACTTTATGTAGTTTACTCTGGGCCTCAACTAGCCTCCGATTAGTCAAACTGTACGATACACAACAGTGAGTTAGAGGCGTTAATGTTGTATAGCGGGCAATATTGATTTGTTAAAAGTTTAAGGTCGTAAAACCACTGGGATAGATTTTTGTATTGACGTATTTACTAATCCCAAACTTCTAATCTTAAACAGTTTATTTATATATCTGTACACACAGTAGTCAAAGTTAGACACCCTATACCCAATACGCTTTTTGAATGGACTCAAACGATTTTTTAACCGGTTTGTGATAAAAACAAAACAACTTCGCACTAAATTCAATTTGATATACTCGAATTGAACATATCATTCCTTCTTATGACTATATATTTTCATTTCCTGGCCATATGAACCATTCCCGAGATAACTTTTTGAAATAATTTTCTTTTCGGCAATGCTCTTTTAGTGAAATTTAAACCAGGTACTTCCTAACCTCAAACATAATTTTAAAATGATTGTACACGAGAAAATGTAACTATCGACTTTAAAATTTAGCTATACATGAATAAACCCTAAACATAAATATTTGAGACACAACAATCAACCAACAAACACACAAACATACCAATGTTCGTTGAGACTAGTTTCTATAGATGAAAGAAAAGGTTAAAGGTTTCAGCATTGTTAACTTAATAATCTATATACAAAGACGGCGGCGACATGGTTAACCTATTGGTTTACTTTGCTATATAGACGTTGTGAAAAATAAGGGGTGAATCGATTTAGAGCTATCGCCGGTAACAAGTCTTTATCAAACTGGGGATTGAAAATTACAACGAAATTAATATACGACAAAGTGCTAGTATAGATTATTGATTTATTTCACGAAGGAATTATCTTGTTATACATTGTAGACGTTTCTATAATGACATAGAGCCTAATAGAGCAAGTACATGTTCAACTTGTAATTGGATATTTGATTTTATGTGACTGTATGTGCTGTTTAGTTCAATATTTCATACTTGAATGCTGAACTGTGGATAACTGCACGTTTAAACAAGATATATTTAATAGATTTATTAACCAACAAAATATTTTCAATTGATACTGCAAATAGCTGCATGATTTGATGTGAAAGGCTAAACGGGAGATATTCAATATATAAAAGTAGTGAATTTGACATGTTTTATACATGGTAAAGTGAGAACTTTGGATTTATAAGAGTGACGATGAGTTCGACACAAGGGCCGACGTTAGAGTTTCGACTCGAGGACGAATCTTCTGTTGGTACGGCAACCCCACAGGTACAGTACTAATAGTTTTATCCTGAATATCATATTTTAAGAGCCGTCTGCTCTTTGACAACGTACATATAGAAAATATTCAACATATTACAAAACGTAAGAAAATTCAGGAAATAGATTTTAAAACATTATGGTAAAAAGATATTTGCTCGTTCGCCTCATTTTCACACATTGTTCACCTTAGTCAACTGCTGATATGACATTAACTGTTGTTTGTATCAGGAAAAGGGCCCTGTGTTAGAGCTGACTTAAAATCAAACATGGCGTTATATATAACAAGACAGAGATCGTCCTGGACATCAATATTATAATACTCTGAAAATAGTTATTTGGGCATCAGAGAGAAGAACAGTGATCTAAACAAGAAATTACTTTACTTCCCACCAATCAGATACTTGAGTACGCAGTCTCAGCACAGAGTATAGTTTTAATCCTTTCCTACATACAACAAATCTGCAGCAGACGACTTTGAAAACATAGTGGTAAAAACCTGAAAAATCACCATAAAAGATAGCTTAATTGTCAAATAAAGTTGAAAACATTGTAGCCAAAGGAGAAATTGCTCATCATGATGTTTTCAAAAGTCGTCTGCTGCTATTGCGTCAAAATGCTCCTGCATGTGGGAAAGGGTTAAAGTATTGAAACCACTCAATCTAAAATAATAGTGCTTGTCAGAAGTTTCTTGAAACCGTCTGTCTTTAGATATGGGTATACACTTATAGCAATTGCTCTATGTTACCTTTCGTAGAACACAGCTTTTATATATATGCCAACCTTGTCTTATAGGTGACTCCAATTATATTTTAACTCTTTTCCGGTTATGTGAATGGACGATATTTGACGCCTCTGTAATAAATACCTTTAACATATAAGTGGGTACTGATAATGTTCTTAGTTTCTCATTTCCCTATGATTACATCGGGCCTTTACTAAGAGTAGATCTATAGAAGGTTGCACCATGTATAGTACTCATTATACTAATTATAACTATTTTGTTTAAATAAGATAAGAACCCCAACAAAATAGTGCACTCGTAGCGTGGTTGATTGTTGGTCATTAATTAATTCATAAATTAATTCATAAATTAATTAATGAATTAATTAATTCATTCATTCATACGTTCGTTCGTTGATATTCATGTATTCATATTCATTCATTTTCGTTTATTCTGGAGGATATTTGTATTTGCTGATCGCAAAGTTTAGAAGAAGAATTTTTTTTTCCTGACCAGCTGTCTAGGGTTACACATGTTTTTAGTCTGATTTTGCTCTACATTGTTCGCCAATCATTTATGGATACTCATAACAGACTAAGTTACATATATATGTATATGTAGAAACTAGACACACATCAAGATCGATATTAACATTTGCATGATCATGGTTTAGAATGAACGAGATTGCGCTGCACTACAAGATCGCATTGATGATGTAGTGGTAGAGCGTCCGCCTCGGATGTGGGAGGTCGTGTCTTCGACCCCCGGCCGAGTAATTCCAAAGACTTACACAAGATGGTCGCCCTTCCTGGCGCTTACCCATACAATGCCGTGAGTTATCTGAACAAAATGTTGAAAGCCGCGTGAAACACCCAACAATAAATCAATAAATGTGAACAATGGCATCCACTGAGTCTCCTCTCTTGATTTATAGACTGTATATTCTTGACTGCATATTCTAAGAGAAAACACCTAGGGGTTATGGCCCATATTGTGTACGCCATCGTATTGTCAGCCCTTATCATAATTCGAGAATTCTACAGCAGACGATATTGAAATAATCGACGTAAAATATGGAAACTAACTATTATAAATAAAATTGCAATTATTGAGTAGCGTTGAAATGATTAGATTCTTCTTTTGTCACAATGTTTTCAAATGTCGTCTGCTGAAGAAGCGTCGAAACGCGTCTGCTAGTGGGAAAGGACTAAACGATGCCTAACCAGGTAGGCAATACATACCAAAAATCGCCAGATACGGCTCTTTTGCATTGCGCACAGTGATGTTCAATAACTCATGCACTTTCAAGTATCTTCTGACAGCGTGAATTTAGATAACTTAGCGCGGTTTACAAACATGTTATCTTATTATTTTCCCAATATCTGTGGACTTTTCCTTTTCGGCACAGTCTTACAAATGCTTACACAATTCAAAGGATACCCCCCCCCCCCCCCCCCCCCCCCCCCGATCATTGAAAATAAGCAATTCATTGACCATTCTATTTTAAATTGAATGAAAAAGTAGGTCAGATTAAATCTTATATATTTTAATACATCTGTGCAAAGATTCTGATTATTTTTACCTGTTTTAGAAAAGGACTTTTTCTTTAAAATATCTTCATATGTAAATAAAAAAATTTAAATTTACCATCCATTTAATCAATACATAACCATTTTCTCATGTGATATATTACCGCATTTTCTTTTGGAAATTGTTCAAACAGTTCTACACTCAGTGTTGAGTGTGGTTATAACACTTCAACGCTCTTACTTTTCTCACTTCTCTTACTGTTTGTGATATACGTGAAGTATACTTCGGAGGGGTAAGCACACCTTTGCCCAAACATACTAAATATTACAATAATTCTTTATTTGTAAAAAGAGGCCACCGGCCCACACTACAGCAAATGCGCAAGTTTGACGTTCAGAGAGAATTAAGTCAGTATTAATATATTAAATGATTTTTGTTATCGGATGGATAAATCTTTTAGTTCAATTATAACTGAAATATATTTCAGATACTTAATGCTCATATACTACGATGAAGCAGGTATATATGAGCCGTCTCGCGACAAAACCAACAATGTGGACTCTGCGTAAAGTATCGACCCGGATCAGCCTAGCCATGCCGCGCAGGCTAACCCAGACAGACAATTTTCGCCTCCTGTGGATTTTCTGTTTCAGGAATCTTTACGCTATACCTCTATCTCCCTGAGACAGAATGTGCGGCATTGATAAGCCTGTGCGGACTGCGCAGGCTGATCTGTGTCGATACATTACGCAGAGTTCGAACTATATTTCAGTTATAATTGAACTAAAAGATTACTGTTGGTTTTCTCGCGGGACGGCTCATATCAATATATCTGCGTAATGTATCGACCAGATCAGCCTGCGCTGTCCGCGCAAACTGATCCGGCCGACACATTCCGTCTTAGGGGGGATAGATGTATACAGTAGTTATTCCTGAAACAGAAAATCCACAGGATACGAACAGTGTCGGTCCAGGTAAGCCTGCGAGACATGCTTAGGCTGATCTGGGTCGATACATTACGCAGAGTCCATACTGTTGGTTTTCTCGCGGGACGGCTCATATATCCTATTTTTCATTTAATCTAGATACATGTACAAGTCTGTAATAAACACTCAGATCAAATAACATTTAATCTAGATACATGTACAAGTCTGTAATAAACACTCAGATCTAGATACATGTACAAGTCTGTAATAAACACTCAGATCAAATCTAGATACATGTACAAGTCTGTAATAAACACTCAGATCAAATCTAGATACATGTACAAGTCTGTAATAAACACTCAGATCAAATAACATTTAATCTAGATACATGTACAAGTCTGTAATAAACACTCAGATCAAATAACATTTAATCTAGATACATGTACAAGTCTGTAATAAACACTCAGATCTAGATACATGTACAAGTCTGTAATAAACACTCAGATCAAATCTAGATACATGTACAAGTCTGTAATAAACACTCAGATCAAATCTAGATACATGTACAAGTCTGTAATAAACACTCAGATCAAATAACAAATCTAGATACATGTACAAGTCTGTAATAAACACTCAGATCAAATCTAGATACATGTACAAGTCTGTAATAAACACTCAGATCAAATCTAGATACATGTACAAGTCTGTAATAAACACTCAGATCAAATAACAAATCTAGATACATGTACAAGTCTGTAATAAACACTCAGATCAAATCTAGATACATGTACAAGTCTGTAATAAACACTCAGATCAAATCTAGATACATGTACAAGTCTGTAATAAACACTCAGATCAAATCTAGATACATGTACAAGTCTGTAATAAACACTCAGATCAAATCTAGATACATGTACAAGTCTGTAATAAACACTCAGATCAAATAACATTTTCAAACAGTCAAACGGTTCAAATAACAAAACTATATATTATAACGCTTGATATAATAAGGACAGTTTGGCAGTATTGTACCCACGTATGTCTAACAGAGATTTGTGACCGCAGCTAATAAGACCCCTAGAATGGAATCACCTGGTCCAAACAAAACTCCTTATAAAATACTAATTTTTTAACATCGGCTTCCTTCTACCCTTTCCGCATTGTACAGCGAATTCGCAGCACTCTACATTAAACACATCTAGGGAAAATACATGACCATTCACCATAAGCTAAGGCATACTCTTATTTGAGGAATTATCTAAACTGATTTCATTTTTTTAGGACGGTACGTTACAGGGTATTTGCAAATCTGCAATTGATATGATCTGTCATGTTTTTAATGGAGCGGAATGTCAAAATCAATCCACAGAATGCCTTAATCTCGATTACTAGTAAAGGATTGTTTTTAAACTGCATACGGGTTGAACACCAATTAATTACAACAATTAAACAACCATGTTTTTTTTTTTTTTTACATAAAGTTAGGAAAGCGTAGCAAATACTTTCCATTGCTAATTGAATACGTAAACATATCAGTTTACAAATAAATAAGTTTGTGCATTGACTGATAAACCAGTCACGTGATTGCAGCAGTCTAATGTGCACATGGACTATTCTTATAACAAATGCACACCCCTATAACACACGGCATATATATTTGATATCTGGATATAAAAGCAACAAGAAACTACAATGAAATGCATATCGATTTAATTCCAAAGAAAGATGAACATATTCGCCGAAAATACACTGAACGTAGAAACCACGACTAGTTTAGTACTAGAGAAATGAGATAATTTAGTACTTTCGATTAGTGACGTCTCAGACAAGTCTCGCCACTGTCGAGCCTTACATGTGTTGTCCATTAAAGGTCAAATACATACAAGAAGGTTCCATTCCAGTAATACACCTGAATATTGGTCTTTATATACGTCCCTTTTGTTGCGACTGCGACAATAGGTGTCATAAAAAGTATGTACAAAAGGAAGATAAAATTTCACAGATGTACTTAAAAAAAAATCTCATTTTTTCCACAACTTGAGCGGCGCTTTTCGAAAGCCAACAGGAAGGAATTTGCGAACAGTGTAGATCCAAATCAGCCGACCTCACCAATAAGTCATAGAATGTTTCAAGAAACATCCACTATCCATTTCTAACCTTTAGCATGAATGGACAAGCAGATTTCTTCTGTAATAATTACGCTAAGGTTGTTTTTTTGTAAAACACAGCTCAATGTTTTATCAGTCTGCAAGTTTAAATAATAAACATGAGGGCGTTTCATATTTCACGATCATCTTTGTGTTTTAATTCTATTCACATAGTTTTATTCACATAGCTGTGTGTATTTAGTTAATACAACTAGTATAACACTCTAAATACTTCCCACTAAGTTACGGACGCATCTTTATCCGCTTAATTCCTTAATCAGTCATTTAAACTGTCTTTATATTTGTTTAATACCATTAGCATGGGGCATTCAAGGGATTTATTTAATCCGATAAATCGTGTATTCAGTCATACAGAAAAAAAACCTTGCATATTCTTAAATTGGCCGAATATGATAAAAATGCAGAATCTTAACCCTTTCCCTCATATAAACGCTTTCTGACGCCTCTGCAGCAGACATCGTTTTGAAAACATAGTGACTAAACCAGCAATTTCTCCTTTTGCCACAATGTTTTCCACTTTTAGTCATAGGTTATCCATTCAATTATAGAGATTTTCTATTTTTTGACGAAATATGTTCAAAGTCGTCTGCTGCAGAATTGTCGTATGAGGGAAACGGTTAAGGGTCTATGCACGTATAATCAAATACCAAATAATGTCCAAGTTTGTTTACTTTGCATGTATCAAAAGCACATTAAACTATGTCATGTCGAATACGTAATACAACGTTCAGTTGACTTGAGAACTATACACTATTTCACTAAATTAACCAGTCACATGGCAGCGTCAGTTACATAACAGGACGTATACGAAAACATAAAGATGTACTTATCACCTTTCTTTATACATCCAACTTGAAGCAGACGACTTTGATTATTTATGATTATTTTTCCCCTTTTGTCACAATGTTTTCAAAAGTCGTCTGCCAAGGGGAAATGGTTTAAAATAACAGATCAGAACAGAACGTTTATTCAGACGTATACAAAGTACATAGTCATTGACAAACATAAATACATAAACAAATAAACAAACATGTGGGTTTGAAATTGGGGGAAAAAAAATATCAGTGAATGAAAAGTTAAAAAGCAAGATATGATATGATATGATAATAACAGAATCCCTGCACATTTATACATAAAACACGCAGAAATATATCCCTAATCCTAATTGCTTGTCTATACAGGTGATTGATGTTTGTACATTTATAGCGTACAACTGTTGACAAATATTTAAACAAGAGATTGTATTGTATACAACATTGGTTTCGTAGTGATCGGACAAGTACCCCTACGTGTAATAGATATTTGACAAACAATAGATTGTATGAAAATCAATTAGTTGTGTATATTTGAATTGTGTTTTACGCCACTTTCAACAACATCTCAGTGTATTGCGGCGTTTTCAATGTATAATACGCTAGTGTCAGTATACATATAAATTTACAAGCATACTGCGACGATGGTTCTCTCTTGTCTCTACTCTCACGACACCGCACGAATAATGAAACAAGCTATCGAGTTGTCGCGAGAACAGCGTCAAATACACTTGAATATTTCTTCTCCTCGTGTACAAGTACGGGAAACGGAAGTTGTAATGGCTATGTGCAGTGCTCTCTGGTTGGTCGCTATTTGGTCGTGTCCGGATTTTTTATCCAATCAGCGATCAGG
The DNA here is from genome assembly GCA_031761405.1 of Serripes groenlandicus. NCBI lineage: Eukaryota > Metazoa > Mollusca > Bivalvia > Cardiida > Cardiidae > Serripes > Serripes groenlandicus. The sequence goes on from JASEVX010000001.1 coordinate 58,439,564, forward strand.
TAATTGGAAACCATTTCTTTTTGTTTCGATATATTTAGTTTTAACGTGTCTGTGTTTTCCGTGGAAATGGTACCCCTTACGGCAACTCAAATATTAAGAAAACGAAGAGACGGATCAAAAATCGGGACGATCAATCGATGTAGCAACTGATGGGCTACACAACGCACACCGAGTGAAAAGCGCGTTTTGCCCGTTTCCATAGCAACGGTGGTTTCTATGGCGACCATACTACAAAAGGAACAACTAGAGCCTAAACCATTCATCCCTACCAAGTTTGGTCGAAATCCGTTGAATAGTTTTGGCGCTACGCTTGCCACAAACAAACAAACATTTTACAAACAAACAAACGGACAGAAACGAAGACCGACTTTAAGGGTCTCTAGAAGAGAGAACCAATAATAAAGAGACGTTGGTATATACATGTATATTGATCGTGCGACCGTTCATTTTACACGGACACTACTGCTGGTAAATTCTCTAGCACATCTATACTTTTGTCTATGGGTATTCTTGCGAACAAACGAATACACTTGTGAGCATGCGAATAATCATGCAGAAAAACCCCTTCTCGTCTTACATTAGGTTTAAGTATTTAAAGTAATAAAAAACCCATGTTAAATAGATAAAATATGAGATAAAAATAATTTGCTGTCTTTTATAATAACAGGATAAGTACCTATTTATCAATCAATGATTTACAGAAAAAGGCCTTCCATTGTTAAAAAATCCAATTTGTCAAAATCATATTTAAATGGGTATTTAATTTATTTATGTATAATTTTGAAATCATTAATTCAATCCGAACAATTATTTCTCTATTCAATACATATGTAAAGTACATTAACTATTCATAAATCACAGACTGCAATAACTCCGTGGGCAAAACGTTCACATGACTTAAATTGTATTAATTATAATGTATACGACAAGTTCATTTCAAACATTTATGGAAACAATTAATAACGTTGATAATATTACAGATCAAGACTTACAATAACTGCATCTGCATTATCGTCAATATCAGTGCCAATCAAAATCTAACTAAAACCCTGCACAATGCGTGAATATGTCAATACTTTCGAGCATGTGTAACTGTACTATTTGTTAAGGGTTGTATTTTAAACTAAGAACAGACTGAATCTTGCTCTGATTGTATAAAAGGACAACGGTTTGGCATACATTGTATCTGCACATTTTGCAAACAACGCATATCCCGGACAGACGACGTTTTTGCCAACACACTAGTTGAACCATCCACGGTACCCAGGCTATTCATAACATATATGATGGCTGTACAAATCTCGTTCTCATGAATAATGTATGAGGTAAAATGCAGCTGCTTGATTGGCCGCATGACACAAACTTCATGCGATACGAAAATTACAGTGTAGGTACGGAGGAAATCGTGATGCATGCTTTAAGAAGTTTCGCTAGCCAATTTGCCCAGGGTATCATATAGTTTATGAATAGCCTGGGTACCGAGGATGAATCGACATAATTTGAATAGCATCAGAAAACCTAATTGTAAAGACAAAACGCAAGTCATCTTTACCCAACTCAAAACGTTAACCCGTCATCATCATTATCTTATTTTTGAACTGAATATACTACAATACGCCATTCGTGTTTAAAGTCGTGCATACTACAATACGCCATTCGTGTTTAAAGTCGTGCATACTACAATACGCCATTTGTGTTTAAAGTCGTGCATACTACAATACGCCATTCGTGTTTACAGTCGTGCATACAACAATACGCCATTCGTATTTAGTTTAAACTTATTTATTTTAAATCGATTGAGAAACAAGTTTTAAGCTTATATTAATCACGCTCGATGTCTGCTTCCTGGATACTTAACCAGTACTCGCGCCGTTTGTGTGGAAAAATCCCAAAGGCAGAACCCGCTCATCACAGTATTCGAACCCGGGACATTCGTATTTAAAGTCGTGCATACTACACTACGAAGTTTATAGTTTAAAGTCGTGCATATACAATACGTATGTTGTTTACAGTCGTGTATGTACAATACGTATGTTGTTTAAAGTCGTGCATATACAATACGTATGTTGTTTAAAGTCGTGCATATACAATACGTATGTTGTTTAAAGTTGTGCATATACAATACGTATGTTGTTTAAAGTCGTGCATATACAATACGTATGTTGTTTAAAGTCGTGCATATACAATACGTATGTTGTTTAAAGTCGTGCACATACAATACGTATGTTGTTTAAAGTCGTGCATATACAATACGTATGTTGTTTAAAGTTGCGAACAGCGGGGTAAGGGTACGTTTATATTAATTCCTCATTGAAACATACTTAGATACCCAATATTATATACGTAATCTTATAAAATACGTAATATCACCGCAGTAAGTGACATTTTATTTAAGTTTGCATGCTCATAGTATTAATTCTACAATAATTGCAAACACATTAAAAACCACTAACTAGAGATTATGACGGAAAAATAAACCCCTACCTTCTTATAAACATTGAATGTCGCAACTATCACAGCATTTACATCATAATCATGGATTGCCGAGGTCCTTGCAGCAAACGAAGTTTGAAATCTTGTTTTTGGAGATAACTACTTTTCGTCATGATACAATTAGCAATTTCCTTCATTTATTTCTTATTTACTGTAGAATGCGACTTAAAAGGCACATCATCATAAACTGGAATGGACTACATGCGCTGTAACCGATTATCATATGCTCTGCGCAAACCAACCGTGGGGATATTATTACCCGTTGGATAAAATCTACTTGCGTTCCATACTAACGAATCCGAATAAATACTGGTTTACAAATACCTTGTTTTTTTTTCGCAGAGCGACGCCCAATTATTACTCTATAAATCTAACAATAATCACGTATTTTTGTGAAGCAAAACATTCTGTACTAATTCTACAGTAATACATGTAGTTGTGTATGAACTGAATTAGTTTATCAAGTAATGTTTTACCATGCTTAAACCATATTATTAAGACATACTTCACAGTAATAATCATAAATATTTCCACTTTGAAATATCATGAAGTACATATATAACCCATTGTCTTAGCATTTTTAACCCTTTCCCTCATACGACAATTCTGCAGCAGACGACTTTGAACATATTTTGTCAAAAAATAGAAAATCTCTATAATTGAATGGATAACCTATGACTAAAAGTGGAAAACATTGTGTCAAAAGGAGAAAATGCTCGTTTTGAGCAATTTCTCCTTTTGTCACAATGTTTCCAAAAGTCTATGACCCTGAATCCGCGCAATCTAACCAGGCTCTATGGTGTTGGCTACTCAACTCAATATTTCATCTTTATACTAGCTATGAACTTTTCCTAATACAAAGCTTGACAAATCCATTTTAACAAAGCAGCATTGACAGGTTTAATAACACCGCTACATGTCGTCAAGTTAACATGTAAGCGTGACAAAGCTAGACAAACACCTTACTATTTGACTTGACATGATATTTTAGCGACGTCAGCTTAGGAAACATTGTTGTATCTGAAAAAGTAGCAGTACACTTTTGATACGAAATTGAAAACATCGTGTCAAAAAGAGAAACTGCTTCATTTGAGTAATTGCTCTTTTTCCCACAATGTTTTGAAAGATTTATCTGACACAACGGCGTCTTCATTCGTCTGTATCAAGGTATGGTTAAATACTATGATAATCCAAACAAATTGGGTTGATCAGATATATATCAGATATTGTATTACACTAACCATATTGACCTATTGCCTGATATATACGTAGGGTTTATTATTTCCCAAGGTACATTTTTCGAAACCCAATCAAAATCTGTTTAATTGGAAGTTACATGTAAAGGGTTAAAATAATAATCCCAATTTTCTAAAAATGCATACTCTAAGAGGGGCGATTCTATCGTTGGAAGGACCGGCAGTACATGTATATTCCATTAACCTTAAACTATTCGTTTCAAATACACTAAAATGTTTCTGAAATACTCTAAGCAGAGGGGACGGGTTTCACGTCGATTTCTATCTAGAATACAGACAGTCTATCACCTGCTATAGAAGAACAGTTTTAGTATGACTACCCCCCCCCCCCCCCCCCCCCCCCCCACCACCACCACCACCACACACACACACACACACACACACACACACACTCACACACGAACAAAAAAGAGTATACAGCATTGCTTTCCTATAGTAATTGCAATGTATTTTAAAAGCTGATATCGGTATTTATATGAAATTGCTCTTCACAAAGGTAAAATAACAATGAAAGCATTTGTAATGGGAAAATATAAAAAATATAAAAGAATAAACAGTGTTGATTAATAGGAATATATCGTGTTTAAGACATCCATACGTATTTATGATTTCATCATTTCTCAAATATTCTATCTGAGATCATGTTATCAGACGTGTTCTTTTAAAAGTAGTCTTTCATTTTATTGATCAAGCAACATGAAAACAGACCTTCTGCACACTGTCGAACAAGCAACCTTCAGATCATACAGATGCCTACAACCAGCACCGCACTAGTACGTTTAGTTTATTAAGAGCCATTACTATCACATCTCTTGAAGGTCGATTTATCCGTGACATAACCCATTATAGTTCGTTATTGTCCCATTTTATTGTTATATCCTTAACTTGTATGATGCATCTAATACATATAAGCGTATTCATCCCCGCACTCTCTTGCCAAAACGTACATTGTCTAGCCGGCATCGAGGATAACTATTTTGTCAAGATAATATTTCAAGAATTCTGTCCCAGTCGTTATCACTTGTCAGGGACGTAGCTCCCTTTAGGCACTGTAGACACGTGCCTACACATTTTTTCTCAAAATGCAGTTGCGGCGATAGACATCTGCGTAATGTATCGACCAGATCAGCGTGCGCTGTCCGCGCAGACTGATCCGGCCGACACATTCCGTCTTAGGGGGATAGATGTATAGAGTAGTTATTCCTGAAACAGAAAATCCACAAGAGGCGAAAAGTGTCTATCCGGGTAGGCCTGTGTGGCATGCTTATGCTGATCCGAGTCGATACTTTACGCAGAGTCCACAATGTTGATTTTCTCACGAGACGGCCTACACATTGATTATTGCCAAGCTACGCCCCTGCTTGTACACACTGTGTGACAAATCACGGTCTCTCTTGTTTGAACGGGGTCTTTATGCGTCAAATACAATGAGAGTTGAGAGAGAAGAACCTGTTTTAGGATTAGTTTGAGTCGCGTCAAACGAGTTGTTCTCTTGTTGTGTGTGCAGCGAACAGTACAGACTCCGGTTAGTCTATATACCCACATACATGTAAATCAGCCATAGATCTTACTTTTAACAAAGGAAGAACAATTGAACAGCGCACTTCGAAAATCAATCGAAAGGCTTTTGCGATCATGTAGGTCCAGATCAACCAGTGCATTCGTGCAGTCTAATTTGGCTCTGCACTGTTCACCAATTTGTCGTAGAAGGTTTCAACAAACTTATGTTAAGAAGTATCCATTTGGATCCTTTAGTATGGAAAACCGTTGGTTTGTTGGAGCACCGCTCACAAGTTAATCTCTAGTGGCTTAATGACTGCACACCTATATGTGACTCAGTTGTTTTATGACTGCACACCTATATGTGACTCAGTTGTTTTATGACTGCAAACCTATATGTGACGCCGTGGCTTTATGTCTGAAAACCTATATGTGACGCCGTAGCTTCACACCTTTTTATGACGCCTTAGCTTGATGGTTGCATACCTATATGTGACGTCGTGGCGTTATGGCTGCACACCTATATGTGACTCCGTGGTTTTTGCTGCACACCCATATGTGACGCAGTGGCTTTAAGGCTGTACACCCACATGTGACACCGTCGTTGAAATATATCATAGATCCATAACTTTATTTCATGCCGCTTCTTTTCCATTCAAATTCACTGTGATCTGATCATGTTTATTATTCTGTTTCCTTCTATTGTAAAGGACTTTCGATATTTTAACGCCATTGACGATGATGACTTCACGCCTTTCGTAAGTATTGAACACTTTCCCCTCATTGAAAATGTAAACATATGTTCTTTCTCCAAAGTCCTAATGTTATAGAAATGAATTTATTTATAAAAAAATCATTGAATACTATGCGACAGAAAAACAGCCATTGCTCATTGAGACTACTGATTGCTGTTCTAACAAAGCTTTTGTTCAATAGCAGAATCGACTTTGGAGATGAGTTATGTTGATTTAACGCAATGAATTATCAGTGTGTTTTGGAAACTTGACTCTGACATGTTATCTTATACCTAACTTCTCTGAACGTTTTCGGTTCCGACATTTGCGACTAGTCCCTTTAGCAAAGTTGATCAGTAGGTCAATTATAATTGGTTTTAGTCACCAAATGTTACACTACGTAACCATGCACTCGTATGTGTTTAGCACAGGAAGGACTGGCTGATATATTGTTTGTGTGGAGACATTGACATTGCCCGCTGTCATAGTTAACCCTACCCTTTACAACACACCAACGCTGTCTGACGAATCTGTAGCAGACGACTTTTGAAACATTGAGGCAAAATGAGAAAATGCTCACAATGAGCAATTTCTCAGTTTACCAAATTGTATTCAAATTCATTTAACAATTAAACCCTTAACTTATGGAAGGAATGGGTGAAGAAATTTTTTAGAACGGTTTAACTAACAGGTTGTGCAAGATTTGCCTATTGCTTTGTTTGCATGGATAAGTTTGGTGGTTGTTGTTATTGTTGTTGTTGTTGTTGTTGTTAGCCTAACAGTAGATTGTACTTCTCAAATTTTTGAATGTCTGTCACTTTGTTAAACGATATTTTCAATCTTGTATGAATTATGAATATTAATAAACCATTATTTTCTGCAGTGACACTCATCTTACCTGCTATAACTATATAACATTATAACAGTGATCGATTTAGCAAAGTCAAACGTAGTATTATTACTGTTATTAGATTGAATTGTGTATACCATCATCTTAAATGAAGAGAAGACAAGATATCACTAACTTACGTACGACTCTTTAACAGTTCTATTATTTTTTGAAAGACTCAATTTAAGAGCATTTTGGTGCATATTTGTTATGTATATTATATATATGAGCCGTTCCACGAGAAAACCAACATTTTGGACACTGCGTAATGTGTCGACCCAGACCAGCCTGCGCATTCCGCGCAGACTAATCCGGGCCAATACATTCCGTCTCAGGGAGATAGAGGTATAGAATAACGATTCTTCAAACAGAAAAACCACAGGAGGCGAAAAGTGTCTGTCCGGGTTAGCCTGTGCTGCATGCTTAGGCTGATCCGGGTCGATGCTTTACGCAGAGTCCACAATGTTGGTTTTCTAGTGGAACGGCTCATAAATACAAGAATATATGAGTTGCGTCAATAAAATGGACATTGCTGCATCCTCTTAAGTCTGCGATGAGCCCTTCCATAAAAGCACAGTCTCGCTGTAGCCGTCCGTCACTATTCGCATTCATGATAACAAGCCGAAAAGGCAACTTCTGACAAAACTGAATTAACGATGAGTACAGTACGACCTATTTTAGCATGGCGCGGCTCGTACGTTTTAATCGTCTTTTGTGTAACGATAATACTATTTACATGTTTTTCTTTCTTATGTTTGTATCAGGATCAAAAAGTAAGTATGGTATCCACCAATATGCAAGCATTTAAATCCAATTAACAGTGTTGTATATAAATATTGTCGTATCATGATACACAGTTGTGTTTGAATTATATGCAGAGAAAACTAAATGAGCCTGTAACGTTAAAAAGCAAAACGTTTGTCCAAACGTATCCGAACATTGACGTATAGAGATAGACAATTAGATGGCGTCCGGTTAAGCGAACTTTACTTATATTTCTCACGAGAAAGTTTGTTCAGAACTTAACGAGTCCATTGTTACACAAATGAACACCTTTACAATGACTAACACGCTTAATAATTAAACCAAACAGTACCATTGTCATTTCATTCAGGTAGTATTTCTATGAAGAATTGAAAATGAAAAGCTGTAATTGAAAGAAAATCAAGTTTACTGGCTTAGTCCACCAGGTAGCATATACCTATACGATACATTATGAACAAAAAAGGTAGAGGGACATTCTTTATCATTGAAATGTTATCTTTTACTAATGAAATCACTAACAATTCCAAATACGTTTTTGGGTTTAAAACCAAAACTTGCGAGGCCGACGGTGCAGCTTAACACTAATTTTATTGTTACACTGATGAGCTTTGAAGTGTCGTTTGATGAGGAATGCATGTGCCTGCTATTTGTGGATTTGTGGTGGAGATATATGTTGTTTGCTCGTCCTGTCTGTCTGTCTCTTTGTCTTTCTGTCTATGTCCTCTCTCTTTTACTCTATGTCGCTCCATCCCATCTCTCTCTGTCTCCCTCATTCTCTCCCCTCCTCTCTCATTCTCTCTCTCTCTATCTCCCTCGCTCTCTCCATCTTTCTCTACCTCCCCTCCCTCTGACACTCTCTCGGACTATCTCATTCTCTCTTTTACTCAATATCTCTCGCTATTTCACTTATCTGTCGCTCCATCTCTCTCTCCTCTCTCTCTCTCTCTCTCTCTCTCTCTCTCTCTCTCTCTCTCTCTCTCTCTCTCTCTCTCTCTCTCTCTCTCTCTCTCTCTCTCTCTCTCTATCTCTCTCTATCTCTCTATCTCTCTCTCTATATCTATATATATATAATGTCTCCCTCTCTCACATATCTGTTTCTCTCCGTGTCCCTGTCTCCCTATATCGCTCTCTCCCTATATTGCTCTCTCCCTTTTCAGTTATGTTATGTTTCCCTGTATGTCTGTCACTCAACCACTCTTTAGTATTCTCTTTGTCTCTCTATATCTGCCTCTCTCCATGCCTCTGTGCATAAGCCTGTAATTTGTGATTTTTTTTATGGCGTTAAATCATTGGTTGTTTGTTGTTTGCTCTTTATGTCTTTATGTATGTCTGTTTGTCTGTGTCTCTTTCTCCCTCTCTCGATAGTCTTCATTATAAGTTCTAAGAAATTATGACGGTCAATGATAATTGAATAAGGTAAAATTGAATCAACCATTATCGCATCATTTTCAAAATCATAAGTTCATGTAGGTTGTATACCATTCAAGTGGTCATTGTCACTTTGAAAAAGTAACTTAGGTATAGAGTTGTGACAACAGTAAATATCTAGATCAGATTTTGCTTAGTCGTTAGCTCATCTGTGTCTCCGCTAATTGTAGACTAAAGAAGGCATATTTTAAGTGGTTCTGACTTCGTCTGTTGGTTAATCTCTTAACTATAATCTAGCCTGTCTAATTGCACAGTGGTTAATATCAACCACATATAGAATACGTAATGAAAATAAGATAAAAATCCAGATGGCTAGATAATACTTTCGATTTACCCCGATGTACATTCGGTCACAAATTACAGGCAACCAGTATGTTTATTAGGAAACACATGGACATAAACAACCTTGCAACAAGCCTTAGTTACCCATGGTTTGTATGTTAAAACCGAAATACAAAGTACAACTTAGTACATCATAACCTGACTGTTTCATAGGAAATCCTAGTTTCGTAAAATAGTTACCTTTACTTGTATCAATTCGAGGCGTACATCAACACTGTTGATTGGCCTATGTATCCTATCAGAATAACACTAAGCGTGTCAACAGTTGTTTCAGTAAAACAGAGCCGTATAGATATCGAATTCGACCCTGTTATTCACTAACCAATTTCGAGATAAGAGTATTATAATATGCTAGACACAATAATCATAAGAATTGAAGCTGATTAAAACAGTTTGACAAGAAAGATATCAGTGAGATAATCTATCAGCGTGAGTTGAGCAATCAATAAGGCAAAGGCGGTATCGAACTATCAACGTTTCTTCCTACTTCAATACGATTTAGTATGTTGATAACGTTGAAATGTAAGACTTGAGAACGATACAATTTACCTGGATAAATCCAAGTTGTCCTATACAATTTTACCGAAACATTCGAGGAGGTAATTCTTAGACGTTCAAAATTCTTGTACTCACAACGAGGATGTGTGAATATCCCGACCCGATCCCAATGGGATTAAAGCACTGCTTCTTTTAAAAATCTAGGTTTCGACAGTCAAAGTTTCCTATTTGCTTGACAAAGGGTTGTTGTAATTAAATACCACTCCGAAAAGAGTGAGCAGTGCTTTATTGACGTGTGTAATGAACCGGGCAACAATTAAACAAACTGCACGAATAGAACTTCTCTCCCTTCCATATAATTGTACCAAGTGACACCAATGGAATTAAGGCAATACTAAAAGGAGCTTCAACGTTATAAAGATCGGAAATATGTTTTGGGACCAGCAAGGATCTTCTTATGCCTCCTAGATTGTTCATTTTCGTCATTCATTTGTTCAACCATTGCGGAAACTACCGGGCATTTCCGAATGGCAACGTTTATATGAATGCCCATTTAATGTCCAACGTTCGAAGTTTATTTTACGTTTGGCGTTACTTTTATAATATCAGACAGTGGTAAATTATCAGACAAGCATGCGTATTGCTACATTCTCACTCGAACCTGTATTCTCCACAGACTCGGAGGTTTAAATACTTGCCTTAAGTTAAAACGAGGTTTAGATACTTGCCTTAAGTTAAAACGAGGTTAAGATACCTGCCTTAAGTTAAACAGAGCTTGGATCACATGTTAAATGCATTATTATTCGTGTAAATATATAAACGTGTCGTTATCATTACGTACATGGTGTTCAATCAGCACTGTTGCTACGCCGTTAACAGGAATTGGTTTGAGTTAAACGTCATATTCGAATTATCGCATGTTCGATATCGCGATTCCACTGCATGTCATTGGTTGTTTACAATTATATACTTGGCGTTTTCTTTCGACAGTATTACTATTATTATAATAAGTAGTAGAAGTAATATTATGTATATAGGCAAAAGATCAAGACCCGTCTGATATCGTCAAGTAATACCGGCTTACACCACCGGTTATAATCGATGACTGACAAAACATTGGAGAACTTCCAATCAGATGTTATATGAGCCACCCAATGAGAAACCTTATTATCGGATAAGGTTGCACAATGCTATAATATATTAAACCTTTCCCAAGGCTTACATCAAATCTGCAGCAGATGAGTTCGAAAACATATGGCAAAAACTATTGCAAATCTCTATAACTTGAAGAATATTTAACGAATAGGGTTGAAAACAGTGTAACAAAATGATAAATTGATCATCATAAGCAATATCTCCGTTTTTCACATTGTTATTAAAAGTCGTCTGCTGCAAAAGCTTCCACATGTGTCTGCAATTCGGTAAAGGTTAATGATCCTACATATTCTGAGAACGGTTCTATGATGACTGCATGGCTGGATTTTGAGAAGGCAATTATTTGAACAGACTGTAATTGCGCAATTTGATTCTGTTATTCTCTAAGTAGTAATTCTGGAAGGCTGCCTTTTCCACTGTATTTTACATTCGAAATTACAGCTTACTTAAGTTCTGTTATTCCTTTCATGTTAAGTTTCCTGCTCTCTTTTCTCATGCCACATCGATTATTTGCTAAACGATATCTAGATCAAATATAATTATTTTCTTCCAATAGTTGCTTTTTTTCATTTTCAAAAGACTTCTTTGCGTTTCGATAAGGTATTCAAAAATGGCGACAATGCACAACAAATCTATTCCTTGTGTTGATTGTGTAATGTTGACCATCTGATGATAAAACCTTTATGTTTCTGGTTATATCTCAATTCTATGAGTAAAACAAATAAACATATACTTTAAACTTATTCAAGAAAGCAAAACATATCTTGTCAGAGGAAAAAAAGGTCTTCATTTTAATGAGCATGTGAGCATATATTGCTATTATAATTGATGCATTGAAATATTAAATAACAGCGATTTAACCCTTATCCACCTGCAGAGGCATTTTGATGCCACTGTAGCAAATAACCTTTGACAGAGAAGACAGTAATGTGGGAAAATATGAAAGCTTTCTTAAGGAATGGTTCTCCTTTTCAGAATGGTGTCTAACATATTTAGATTCTCTAATCGAGTCAAAATAATTCATTCCATTAGGAAAAAGTCATACTGATTATTGAAATAATTATCATAATTACAGAGCGATGAACAACATAACAGTTTACTACAAACAGTGGACGAGGAGGAAGAGACAAATATAAGACGTGTACAAATTAACGAAATGGATGACTCTGGTAGAATATCAGACTCGGGAGAAATAAATGACATGGCTGAAGCGAGAAAGTCAGTAAACACGCCACGTGTACCCACACAAGCCGCCAGGGCTATGCTTGTTAGAACACCCGCCAATAAAGATGGTAGTGATGCCAATCTAAATGTGGTTGATGAGGACAGACAAGAACAAAGAGAACCTGATATACTTATAACTGAACTAAAAGATTATCCACCAGCTTTGGTAGAAGGGGAAGATGAGGAAGAGTCCGATATAGAAGAAGAATACAAACAAGTTAATATAGAAACAGTGAATGCTGGATCAGCCGAGGAGGACTGGGATACAGATCTCGAACTAGAAGGTAAGATATTAGCCATTTCCCATGTACAGATGTATCTTCAGCAAACGACTTTTAAATACATCATGACAAAAAGGGAATTAAATGTTGCTCATAATGAGCTATTTCTCCTTGTGTAACAACGGTTTCAATAATGTTCAACTATAACACATTCCAGTAATGATATTGCTTTACGTTTAGGTTTTTAAAGTCATCCACTACATACTTGTTGTATATACATGAACGTTTTAATGATTCAATTCTAAAACTCTTTAGTCGAAATGGGTTAAAGACTATTGGATTAGGACAAACGGGGTCACACTTCTGTTTTATTTTATCAAAACTTATATTCATGAATCGACTGGTTCTGATAGGGTGCTCGGCTGCTCGCTGGATTTAGGCCCATTAGGTCCGTCGGGAGCGACGCGGCCTGTCAAACCCGGGGTTGTGACTTTGAATCCCACCTCGGCAAACATTCTTTCCAACGTTTGACACAAGTCACTGTGACAAGCGTCATTCGTCTTTCACCAATGGGATTTTAGTCTATGTGAGCAATCAGCCAGTTGCTTGGAAAGTATGATGTGTGGAGTTCTGGTATGAAAAAGCTAAAAAACACATGCGTAGGTGAACTGGCCGCCGTGATATAACTGAACAATTGTTGAACACGGCGTCAAGCCCAAACCAATACATCAATCAATCAGTATTTATGCTAAATTCATTCATGTATTGTCAGCTTCGTAATTCATTTATACTTAAGTTTTTTCTGTATGAAAAGCTGGTCAGCGATTAACGGGATATATACATATATTCGAACATTCACTGTAATTACAATTGTCACTCTACTGGTAAAGTAAACACAGTAGTAGTGCATAGCATCTGTACTTTTTTAGATTATTATTCGAACAGGAAGTTGTGCATTTTCCTATTCCCTTTCCCCTTTCGGAAAGCGTCTTATGTAATGGAATTAAACCCCGAAAGTGTGTCCACTTGTATCCATGGAAGGTAAAAGGTTGGCAACAGTGATAGTATGTACTTTACCAGAGCATCAACATTATTTGCTTTTTCTTTGTATGTTCCATCCTTAACGGTACAGATACATATATGAGCGGTTGTCTGCGAAAGCCAACCACATCTGTATCATAACGATTGGAAATAGACCTGCCTGTGCATTCATGCTAAAAGCTCCAAATTGATACTGCTTTACAGACTTTTCATGAAACCTTTCATGACTTACTGGCATATACAGCAGAGCAATACCAGACTGTGCAGATGCTAATTCTCATCTGGTTCTACACTGGTCATATGACTCCCGGTTGGTTTTAGCATATCACCGCTCATATAATAATTTAGTGAAAATTAATCATTGTTTTGTTTCAAAATAATCTAAATATAATTATCTTTCATTGTAAAGTGCAAGGCATTCCTTCTAATGATAATTGGCTTATCATTTTATTTACGGTATCATATTAACATTGTAGAGATCTAACGCATCTTAACGTATACTACAACAAACTACAACAAACCGCAAAGCATGTTAAATAAACGCACACCTTTTATCTAGAAGTAGTAGTTTCTATTAATTTATTGGTTCTCTCTTCTAGAGACCCTTAAAGTCGGTATTCGTTTCTGTTCGTTTGTTTTGTGGCAAGCGTAGCGCCAAAACTATTCAACGGATTTCGACCAAACTTGGTAGGGATGAAGGGTTTAGGCTCTAGTTGTTCCTTTTGTAGTATGGTCGCCATAGAAGACACCGTTGCTATGGAAACGGGCGAAAACTATCTCCTCCCACAGTTTTTCGAATTTAGAAACCACTCGGTGTGCGTTGTGTAGCCCATCAGTTGCTACATCGAATGATCCTCCCGATTTTTGATCCGTCTCTTCGTTTTCTTAATATTTGAGTTGCCGTAAGGGGTACCATTTCCGCGGAACACACACACACGTCAAAACTAAATATATCGACACAAAAAGAAATTGTTTCCTATTACCTGATCGCTGATTGGCTAAAAAACCGTAGTATGGTCGCCATAGAAACCACCGTTGCTATGGAAACGGGCGAAAACCGCTTTTCCTGCGAAAAACTATCTTCTCCCACAGTTTTTCGAATTAAGAAACCACTCGGTGTGCGTTGTGTAGCCCATCAGTTGCTACATCGAATGATCGTCCCGATTTTTGATCCGTCTCTTCGTTTTCTTAATATTTGAGTTGCCGTAAGGGGTACCATTTCCGCGGAAAACACAAACACGTCAAAACTAAATATATCGACACAAAAAGAAATTGTTTCCTATGACCTGATCGCTGATTGGCTAAAAATCCGGACACGACCAAATATCGACCAACCAGAGAGCACTTCACATAGCCATTACAACTTCCATTTCCCGTACTTTTACACGAGGAGAAGAAATATTCAAGTGAATTTGACGCTGTTCTCGCAACAACTCAATAGCTTGTTTCGTTATTCTCGCGGTGTCGTGAGAGTAGAGACAAGAGAGAACCATCGTCGCAGTATGTTTGTATAACTTGGTTGCTTGCAGAACGTGTTCTATATTAGTAAATATAAATCTAGGGACTAAAGTCAACTTTCGCTCGGTTACGTACAAGATGGAAATAGTTCTTTTTTTTTTTATTGACATATTGAAGCGTACCTGTCAAGTTCCAAGTTTAAACATTTATTATATTGTGATGTTGTGTGGGGTTCTGGTCTGGAAAAGCCAGGAAACGCATGGTATGCGAACCGCCCGACGTGATTTGACTGAAAAAATAATGAAAAGACGTTGAAACCCCTATCAATCAATACATTGTCGATATGTTGATACGATATTGCTCATCCTTTTACAAAGAACATCTTTGAAAGAAAAAACAAAGATCATTTTATACAGATATATCTTCTTCATATGTAAATGGTACAATCGTGTATGAGTAAGTCGTTTTGACAATAATGTTTTAGTAAATCTGCGGTTGGTTCATTCTCCTTACTTTGAATTGGTGCAAGTTTAACTATATATGTCATACGTACCTATACGAGAATTCCATCGCTTTTGAGTTTATATTCTGATAACTTATTCGTTCCATATGATAAGTCTAAAGGTTGAGTCACACTATGTAATATAATTTTATCACATGACAATGATTGTATCCGATTTAATATACCCATTACGTATTTCTTTATATGCCACATGTGTAATATAACATGAACAAATCACTATTTTTGTATTCATTCGCGAATGTTTACAAAATGACTTTGACCGTGTATCCGGTAAATACAAACGTAACGATAGACGGACGATGTAGACGAACATATATCGGTCATAAAAATAATTTGTTGTGTGATTAGTTAACATTTTATTAAGTATTACATGTTGGGACTATTTTCTGACAGCGAAACCCTGATTTTCTTTTTGTTTTTCGTCATGTGATAAAACAAATCTGACATTCGTTGTCATTTCATAAATTGTTATTAAGCTTGTCAAAGAAATTTGTTATTAAGCTCGCCAGATGCTCGCTTAATAACAAATTTCTTGAACTCGTTTGATAAAACTTTATATGAAATGACAACTCATGTCAGATCCTATATATACTATTTATAGCCGACTATATGGCATCGCTTTGATAACATATCGCCTAATCTGAATCAGTATTTGTGATCAAGTTAATTAATATTTCCTATTGTTCTGGCGCTCAGAAAACTGAAACACTTACGTTTTTCTATAACAAAGATCCATCAAAGAAAAAGAAAGGTAAGATAATGCACGTGGTACACGAAGCTTTACTCTATAGAATATCTCCAGCTTGTATATACTGCAACAGTTTATGCACATCATTTCGTATGAATTAGTTCGTCATTTAATTCACCATAATAGCCTTGAAACAGAAAAAAGGGCTTTCAGACATTCCCCTTGATGAGTCTTCACAAAAGTAGATCGCGTTCCAACTTATTGGTCAGTTCCACTTTGGAAGATCACGTGATGACCAATTGGTACAATAGCGAACGACTTAGCTCAAAAATAGGCTGTGGGTATGCACATACTGATCAGGACCCGGTTCAGTGTAGGAACTAGACTGAGAAAGTTATCAATTTATTGTATTTGGGTATAAACTATTAGAAATGTCCTAGATTTTGAAGGTCAACATATAGATTAGTGTCCGCCTTTCACTCGTTGTTTAACGTATAATGCCATGGTTACTCAACCTAGGAAGTTAATACCATAGATCACGTTATTTAGTCTGCTCAACACTTATCCTTAATTTGTGTGAGAAATAAATCAATCAATCTTGTTAAAAACTTTTCTAAATCTAAAAGGTTAAATTCTATTGATTTACTTACACTACCGGGTTGAGAAATAATAATATCCTAGTATGTCGTGCAAGCAGTTCGTAACATGGACTAACTAAGTGCCTACTAAAGTAAATTCTTGAAACCGGGGCCTGGTTCTACAATGGTCGCAAATGTTTGAAGGCCTTTTTTTCTTGCGTCGAACTCGAACTATAATTAGGGTCTATAGTCACATATTTATTGTATATATATATATTTGTACGTGCTTATGTGTTACGTATACCATAATATCTTAGATACATGTTTGTTGTAAGTTTTGTATTCGTAAATGTAAACTGTTATACGTACTGCTTCTTTTACGTATTGTTATCATTGTGAGACATCAGGCTTAGGTTGCAATTTCTGTACCACATGTTTTAACCTGAGAAGGTATGTCTTATTTTAAATACTGCACAGCTGCACATTCTTGTCTTTCTTTGCTAAAGGGTATACTACTAGCACACTCTTGCGAAAACAAAGGATTGATCTGATTATGTCCACGCCCTTGCAATCATTTTCTATCGCGCTGTGATAGCTCAGCCGACAACGACAATGGCTATTAATGCAGAGGTCGTGAGCTCAAATCTAGTCTCCGGTATTCCTTTTGTTCTATCATTGACAACAGCTATTGCGACTAGCAGAAGATGAATGACGCCTGTCGGCTTGACCTTATACACATGTTGGGAAGAATGTTGGCCGGAATTGGTTCGAACTTTCAATACTGGTGACCTGAGTAAACCACCAATATGTTTGTTTTCCCTCTTGCTTTCAGTATCGGCCTCAAACACACACTACATTAATTTGTGTTCAATTAATTTTATCAGATTCACTCAAGTATTGGATCGCGCCTCTGAAAGGGGTATGTTAACATATTGAATACAGTAGAAAGTGTATTTTGTATTCATCATGTCCTTCGAGTTTCGGCTCGAACAAATACTTCAGATTCATGTCTAACTTTAAAAAACCCGTATATGAACGTTTCTTTGAGCAAAATTAACCGTAGGGCATTGGTGACAAGCGTAGAACCAGATCAACCAGCGCATCTGAAGAGTCTGATCTGATTATACACTGTTCGCCAGTTAGTCATACAAATGTAGAGGGTTTCAAGAAACTCCTGTAAAGCAGTTTTAACATAGATCCTTAGCATGGATGCGTCTGAAAGTATTTTACCTCAAGTAGAATATTTACGTTAAGGTTGGTTTTCGCCGAGGACCGCTCAGGTTTTTATGTATATGGTAGTAAATATGGCCGACTCGTCGCTGCGTAGAATGCACACCCCCGTGAACAACCTGTCATTTGTGAACTACCTTTAACTCTCTCCAACATAAAGACTCTTTTTGGTGCATCTGATGACATTTGAAATCATTGTTACAAAATGGGCTATTTCTCAACTTGCCACACTTATTTCAACTCTTTTCAAATTTGTGTGCTGCAGATTTGTTCTATATATTAGTTTAAACTTATTTATTTTACATCGATTGCGAAACAAGCATTGGGCTTAGATTAATCACTCTCGATGTCTGCTTCCTGGAGACTTAACCAGTACTCGCGCCGTTTGTGTGGAAAAATCCCAAAGTCAGGACCCGCTCATCACGGGACTCGAACCAGGGACCTTTGATACGAGAGGCCGACGCTCTACCTCTGCACCACTGTCTTCCACGTTTTGTTCTATATATTAAATAGTTAAATATATAATAGCTACTTTTTCCGGACCGCAACGATTCGGTTCGCTTCGTTCAGTGTTACAGGTGGAAGTACCACTCAACAAATGAGAACAATATTAGTCACAAAGTATGAGCCTCGTCAGGCGAATGGGTCTTGTGGCCTGAACTATGTATGAAGACTCTTGAAAGTAAGCGTGTTCATACACTCAGTTTAGCCAGACCCTTTACTGCCCACACTCATTATCGCAGATGACTAAATGTAAATTCTTATTAAAAACTTTGAAGCTGTGCGCCGTTAGTTTTACGCCCACATGCATGTTTATTTATGTGTTGAGGTCACCTTGAACCAACGAAACCTCTCTTCGTGTGCCAAGGCTTATATTACGTATATACTCATTAACGACGTCCGCGGTCATAATTAAATGAACAGAGAAGTTTTTACTAGACGGACTATAGAGTCACAGAGTTTCTAGCAGAATAGGTCACTAAAACGAGAGATTAACTATAGCAATCCGACATAGATATTACACTGAATATATCCTACATAGGGTGCGTAGAATATTTAAGTTGTGTATTTTATGGTATAACACCCCTAATTTGTTCGACGATTTCCGTAGAAGTTCGGTATTATCAACAACATATACATGTAACAGTCGTTTATATTGGAAGTCGCAAGATATCGGTAGTGGTCGGGGGCTTGCCGGTCATATCCGGTGGAAATGACCGACAAGCCAACGAATAATACTGATCTCTAATGACTTCATACTGACATCATTGAGCCCATTAGGGATGTTCTTCCTCAAGTCCAAAAAAAAAAACGGTGATGGAAATTTATCCCAAAACAGTCTGATTTCCCAGCACAGCAGCATTACTATTCGAGCATGCTTTAGCAAATATTGTATTGATAGACCGATGTTTTGTTCTAAACCAGGATCAATGGTTAATTGGTTATTTCCTTGCTTGTTATCGGGATAATTGGAACCCCTATTGTAACAGAGCACGGTTATTTCATGATTGTATTCTTTGTTAATTGTAGAAAAACATTAACATTACAAAACCATAGAAAGTAAACAAAACACAGATATATAACTTCTTATTCTTATTCCTTTTTTATTTAACAACTGTATATTACGTGGTGCTTGCTGCTATGGAATCTGTGTGTAGATATTTGTAATATTTTAAAATCATTCAAACATTCCGTTAATAGATGCGGTTATGGCAGAGGTTCGGAATCACGACCCATCAGGGAGAAGTTACTATGATAAGATATGCGGCCGCATGGGACTTGTACCGGTATCCTACCTAAAACGACACATAACAGACAACGAAATCGTGATGCGATATCATGGGTTAGGAGCAACAGCTGCCAAGGCAATAGCACTAGTTTTACGGGTAGGTAGATACTTTCTATAATTATCTTCACGGTTATACATGTAGTTTAAAGAGTCCAATCGGCGTATTTCTTTGGAGACCCAATTGTTCAATAACTGATCTTAATTGTTATAATCGTACTATTTGGTTGTGTAGCTGTTACTGATGCGTTGCATTTCATTCAAATCATTCAGTTAAACTGCTTTCGACAACAACCCTGTGCTAGAAATGAAGAAAAATTATCCGGATCATTTATGTCGGTTTGTGTCAACATTCGGTTTGTCGTTTTAACTGGCGAGATTGAATATCCAAGGTCTACTAGACTTTATCGTTCGAGTTTTCGTTCCCAGGAGATCAACCATTGGTATAATTTCCTCTTCATTAGTGAAATAAATTCATTCATTAACAATCATGTTTTCAGCAAATAACTAAAGTATTCTTTATTGTGTCAGCAATAACAATTTTTAACAATGATATTGGCTCAACGGATTTATTTATTTTCATACTCAAACATTCATAAGCCGGACAGTGTTTATCATATTTCAGCCCTATCGTGCGTAAAGGTACATGTTGGCTCACTGTTCATATATTACTTACATTTGCTTGGAATAAGCGACTGTCAGTCGGATCTGAACCTTAACTGTTCAGAATGCTAACGTGTACGTTTTCCCATGAACGGTCTCATAACGTAATGTCTGTGTTTTGTTATATCTTTAGGACAACATCACTCTTGAAAAACTAAATTTGCAAGGCAACTGGATAGAGGGCCAGGGTGGTTTAGCCATGGCGAGAATGTTAGAGGAGAACGACTACATCACAGAACTTGTAAGTTTTTATCGAAAACAATCGACAGTGTCTGTTCTACGATAACCTAAGAAAATCCATGGTGACATTCTTTGACCAGAAGTTCTGTTAATATCTGCTAGTAGTTTCAAAATACAGTTTGTTTGGAAAGAGTGATTTTTTGTGGAATCCTGCGATTTTATTTCTGCTTTTTAACAAATAAAACATAACATCTTTATTATTAGTCTTATTCACTTATTTACATACAGAAAGAGCCTGTATAACTTAATATAACGGAATTATTCGACTCTCCAACAAGGATCGTCACATTTAAAGTGATTAGTACACCCGTTGAAGTCTTTGAGAGTTAGGCGTTCCACAAAAAATAATCTTTATTTTCATTTCTTATAGGTATTATCAGACAACAAACTGGGTACGATGGGAGCTCAGTGTATGTGTAAAATGCTGTCTATCAACGCCGGCTTACGGAAATTAGATCTGTCAGGTAACTGCGTCCTTTATTTACAATTATCTTTTTAATGGATCAAATTAAAAAAGGGCTTAAGACGTATATATCGTTTTGTTTAACATGTCTAATACATTGAAGTTTCCTAGGAAGTTTCTGAGGATGCAGATTGTACGGGAACATTTATAAGCAATTCAACGGTTTTGTATGTTATATATCACGATCGCCTGTAATGAAAACATCTACGCCAAATTTTAAATTATTGGGGAAAAAGTCTGCTTGGCCTGCACAACTAATTGAATAGTTTACATGCATATTGTACACAGGTTGCTTAAAGATGAATAAAGATACCATTTAAGAAAAAAGGGACAGCGAAAATACAATAAGAAATATATTTAAATCTGTTACTTTTCAAAAATCATAAAAGTGTCCCTATATTTTATGTAAGACATTGATATATGTAAAGATTACTATAAATTGACCAATGGTGATCTTTTCCTAATGGAAAATAACGAGCCATCGAAGCGTAACGAATGCAATATTGAGGCGAGTACAAACACTAGACATTTCGTTGGTTTTGTACCATCGTGTACAACGTTTTGGTGTTTTTATGCACTGGTGTATTGAGCATTTTCAGAAAACAATATGAAAGTACAAAATTGAAGGTGTCTTGAAAATGTAGGAACGAATAGAGTCATTGGTCTGTATAATGTTTTGGCGTGCGCAGCGCGTCGTTTGTATGAATGAAATGTCTACAACCAAATCCAAGGACCGTTTTTTTGTCGTTCAGTCTTAACGGATTCATTTTGAGAACAATACGACGTTAAAAATGACTTCCAGAATGCCATTGGTATTAGAGTACCCATGTATCCGGTCAGTAATAGTCTAAATAAGGCTGGTTTCACTGCGCGAATGCCAACCATACGCATCCCTATGCTGCTTCACCCCCAATATAAAGGTTTAGAAAGAACCCATGGGCATGTCACATGGCCAGTTCAATTTAATATTGAATACCAGTCCAGATTTTGTGTTAATTGCATAGAAACGCGGAAGAACCTTTATATCAACAAGAACGGCACGCTTACGGCTGTAAGACATGTACATCAATTCAAGGCTGCTCATGTCCGCCCCTACTCATGCGCTATTTGCCCATTTTTCTTTTCCATGATCTACTTAGCGCGTATAACCAACGAGTAGCTGGAGACAACACTTATCGTTTGCATGAACTGATCCGTTCGATCACCTAATCTTGATTTGATAGAGCACGTTTTTGACATGCTCCAGGTACCCTTATCAGCCCGACATAAAAGACCAGTTTATACGAGGTAGCTAGCACTACTTAAGGAATAGGGCTCGACTCCCAACAGAATATCCGATGGCATATTGGCATCATGAGGAGGCCATGCAAAGCGGTTGTCAATGTACGTGGTCATCATGTGTGTTAAACAACCTAAAAGAAACCCCGCTACCCAATCCATTTTTTTAAAATGCCCTTATCCAAGAATGCAACTATTCAATGTCTAATGTTTACCCTTAAATCATTCTTGTGTTCGCTACGCATCAGTAGTTTGTTATTTTCCAAAGACATAAAGAGACATCCGAAAGTTGATTTAATAAACCTTACGAATAACATCAGTCCATTGTTTCACATGTTATGTGTGTCTTTTTTTTCCAGAAGCATTTTGTTCATATGAGCGTCAATTATCGCGTATTTTTTCGATTAATCATGTCACCATAAGCATGCTCGTCTTTACACACAACGTCTTTGTATTTATGAATGCTGGACAGCACCACTACTGAACATTTTCCCACATACATCACATCTGCAGCGCACTACTGTGAATACATCTAGGCAAAACTATTGACAGTCTAAATAAATAATTTATTATTGAATAGTCTTGAAAGTATTGCTACAAAAAAACAACAAATTATGAGCAATTTCTCCATTTGTCACAATATTTTTTAAATGCCGATTGGTGCAGATGCATCGGAATGCGTCTGTCAGTGGGAAAGGGTTAATCGAGACGTACAGACATATTCAACTTTTTCTCCGAGTAATTCATAAGATAGAACAGTTCGCCAATAAATTGTTTAATCGACATTTTGAATTTAGTAAAATATTGGCTGTACAAATTAAACATCGTGCATTGATAACATCAAGAACATTACATGGTGTTTAGATGATAGGATGTTACACACATGCAAGTTCATGAAAGTCTATGTTCGTTTTGCTTCAATATTTCTATCGTTTGAACTATTTACAGGTAATAACTTTGAAGACAAAGACGCTCAAATATTTGCTGATGCTTTGGAGGTAAGAATTGGTATATACGTTAAACCTAAGTTTGACACTCCTGATTAATAAAAAACATATTTCTAAAGTTTCACGTTAGCCGAATCGTTTTGTCAAACTAATAACAGAAGTAAGCATTTTTTCTATCCCGATAATCAAATCGGTTTACATTTTGATAAACGAATCTTGATGGAAATAATTGGTTATGATATTGTCATATTTTTTATGAGAATCTATTAAATCATTTCGACTATTTGTTCAATTTAGAAGTACTTTCTTATTATTATACATAGTTTAATAAACATTTGAGCGCTGCTCTGCGAAAACCAACATTATCGTATTTAATACACTTGTGGAAACAGACCCGCCAGCGCTTACATGCTGACGATCCAAATGGATACTGCTTTACAGAATATTCTTGAAACATTTTTAACCTTTTGTGCAGATGCTGATATGGGTCTACACAGGTCTCTTATGCCCCATGGTTGGGATTCGCAAAGCACCTTTCATTTGAAGAGCACGATTATAAATGCATATGCTGGGTTGCCCTTTAGCAAGGCGCATGTCCTAGCACGTAACGTAAAAACCCTGTAACTACAATATGATGTAATTTGATTGCAGAATGCCAAATATCTAAAGGAACTACATCTTGCTAAGAATAACTTTGGCTCAGAGGCGGGAGAAATTCTTGGTCCAGCCATTAGTAAGTATATACATTATTGTATGGTTACTATACCGATTTTTACCTTTTACTTCCCCGTTTGACAGCGCTTTTGCACAGGAGTATCTGTAAGATACTCGCTCTTTAAGGCTCCGCTTATACTTGGTATTTTACTTTGGTAAAAGCCAACAATGACAACACTTTTAGTCTTTAAATCTACTTGAACTTGAAACCCGGTTATATGTACGATTTTTGATTACAATAAACGTTATAGCCTATGCCGATGAAAATCTTTGACGGGGATATTACAATTAATGGTTTCCTATTGTACCAAATTCGATAATGTTTTATGCACATGCGCTTAATGTCAACTATTCTAAGGAATTCTCCGAATCTAATGTAGAGATTTCACCCAGTCTTAAGGAAGAAAACAGTTAAATATTCCAAAAAATAACTTGAAACTACCAAACTTGCGCAACATACTTCAAGGCTGCCCTGTTAACCTGTTTATATATTAGGCAAGTGTAAGATTAACTCTTTTAGTGAGTAACTTTAGCATTTGTGTCCAGACTGATATCACTTGCGTTTGTTGGTAATCTTTCTATTAAAAATATCTGTATTCACAATTTAATAGGGGTGAAGTAACGATATTTAAAGCTCTTTAGAAATACAGCAACGACATATGTTTACTTTACAGATTGTGTGGATTTTGGTACTTTATAATTCCTATAACCTATCAATACACTTTCATTTCACAGGTTCAAACGACATACTAGAGGTATTAGATCTAAGCTGGAATCATATCCGGGGGAAAGGTGCAATAGCAGTGGCCAAAGGAATAGGGGTAGGTAACATGCTTGAATGTACCATCCACCTCAAAATAGATACTAAAATATGATTTTCTGAAAGATGATCTATTCATTGTTGGGTATTTTCGTGTAACATCTCAATTCAGCATGAAATGTATAACGAAAGAAAAAATTATAGTTAAATGATTTATATATATATGTATAATGAACATATTTCAATACTATAGCTATGCGATTTGGTTTAAATGACACAACAACTCTCCGACGCAGATTGTTGAGTCAGACTCAATCAAAGATGGCATATTGATTTGCAAAGATATTACACTCTTTGCATCAGATATGTTAAAAAGCATATGCCTCTTAATATTTAAAAGGAGGTAAATAGTTAAAGATGATCTCATGTTGTTTGTATTGTAGGAGAACGTACGATTAAAAGTATGTAATGTGAGCTGGAATGGGTTTGGACCAGAAGGGGGATCAGCGATGGGTGAAGCATTGACAAACAATAACTCTTTGTTCGAGGTAGACATAAGTGGTAATCGATTAAATGCTGAAAGTGCTCTGAAGATAGGACGAGTTATAGCATCGAATGATAATATAAAAACTATAAAAGTAAGTAATTATTCACTCATTTTGGAAACTGAAACTTCACTTTTAATCGAGTAGTAATCTACTATAAATAATAAAACATGCTTGTGTATTGGAACAATATTAAATGTAACCCACGGTTGTTAAAAGAAAGCAAACCAGTGTCGTTGATCGGTTGGGTAATTCGCTCATATAAGTGAGCCTGTGAGAAAAGGTACGCATATATATGAGCCGTTCCACGTGAAAACCAACTGTATGGAGAAAGCGTAATGTATCGACCCAGATCAGCCTGCGCAGTCCGCACAGACTAATCCGGGCCGATACATTCAGTCTCACGGGGATATAGGTGTAGAGTAATGAGTCATGAAACAGAAAATCCACAGGAGATGAAACGTGTCTGTCCGGGTTAGCCTTCACAGTATGCTTAGGTTGATCCGGGTCGATACTCTAGGCAGAGTCCACAATGTTGGTTTTCTCGTGGAACGGCTCATGTATAAATATATTAAAAGTGTCAGACAGACGGTTCAAACTCATAACAGATGTCGTCCGATCTAATTATTTATTGAGTCTTTCATCGATCTTTGCTTTTATAGAGCCTCGTTCGTGTCGAATCGTTCCCTAAATAATTCGACAAAATATGAAACGACTTTGTAGTATTATATACAACAACAAGTGTTTAAGTTTAACTACGATGAATAGCACAGCTTATACTTATAATTATGTAGTTTTAAACGGAAAACGCTCTATAATATAAGTTAAAATCCATACAACAAACTGTGTCATTAAATTCGAAATCCCGGTTGATGGAAAGTTTTATAGTTGAATACAGTACTAGAACAATGTTAGATCGTATTTCATATACTATTCAGACGGCTGAAAGCACTTTACATTGTTCTAAAAGTCATGTTTGATTTTGCATTAACCAGGGATATTTTGTAATAAACCATTTATATTGCAGGTAGGAAATAATATTTTAACAACCGCCGGAGCGATAGCACTAGCAACAGCCATAAACGCGAGTGAAAGCAGCGAACTTGAGGAATTAGATATCACGGTACGTATTTACGAAAATAAGAACTAAGAGATTATTCGTTTTCATTGTTTTTTATTTGATCTTTTTCTTAACGTATTATAATTGATAATAACATAATGCGGAAGGTCTCATGATTTTTTCCAATTCAATTCAATACAATCTAATCGTTTATTGTTTCTAAGTCTCGAAATCAGACACACGAAAATAACAATATCATCTACAAAATATTCAAATACACGTAATGTTACGTGAAAGGGAGGATGTTCTTTTATCGCATTTACAACAGTCAATTTCGTTAAAGGCTTCATTGGCATGCAATATGATTGTACGTATCATGAGACATTACGAAGAAAAGTATTGTAAAACTTCAATGTTTTCTTTAGACAAGAGATATCTTATCTCGCTTTGAGTGCAAGTACGATCTATATATTCCTGAGCGTAATACTATAGGACTCTGCTGCGAAACCCAATCTGACCGTTAATATTACGCGTGTGGTGAAATATATGCCTGCGAATCCGTCCTACGGATACAAATTGACACTGCTTCTCAGACGTTCCTTGAAACCTTCTATGACTTACTTGCGAAAGGTGCAACGCCATATGAGTCTGTACATATGCGCTGACTGATGTTGATCTACATTTGAAGTATAACGGCTGGTTATCGCTGAGCGCCGCTCATTTGTTAATCAAAGCTCAGTCTTGTATCATGCACACACCGATATCAGCCAACACAATGTACACATCGTAAATTATAAAATGGTTTTTTTTATACAGGATGTTCCAATTGAATTCGAATTTCTACGCATATTTGAAGATATAAAAGTCCGAAAGCCGAACTTCACTCTAAAACACGGCCCTGTGTTGAGTTCAGGGAACACCGCTGAAGACCTTGGAAAGACTGCCATTCATCCGTACAAAAGGAAAGAACCCGTCTTGATACTCGATCAACATATAGTCGTCAACGATAAAAGGTTGCTAGATATTTTAAAAACATACGACAAAGGTGGCGATCACCAAATTGAACCAAACGACTTTGTGAGCGCAGTAGAGGTAAGTCGAATACTGGTTTAATTTTCTATGTAATGTAATCGTTCAAAATACGGACTCAAGGAAACAAACAATTAAATATATGTGTAGATAAAGCTTTACCTGCATATTCATACAATCTGATCCTGATTTGAGAATATTTGCCAGGAGAGCAGGGTCAGTACAACCTGAGCGAATGTGTAGGGTGATCTATGTCTACACTTATCGTTCTTTGTTTATAACTTGTAAGCGGGACATCTGTTTTTGAGTTAAACGACTTACGTGTACGTATAAATATATCTGAATTATATTATGCGAGCTCTTGATCTTTCACAAATCTTAATAGACCACGTCTTGGGAACCCTTTTTTAACCCTTTCCCACATACATACGCTTTCTGACGCCTCTTAAGCAGACGACTTTTGAAAACAATGTGGCAAAAGGAGAAATTGATCATGATGAGCAAATTCACCTTTTGCCACTATGGTTTCAACTTTATTTTATAATTAAAGCCTTTTTGATGGAGATTTTTCTGGTTTTTGCAATATATTTTCAAAGTCGTCTGCTGCATCTTTGCTGTATGTTGTAGAGGGTTAACATTTATGAAAATAAAGATCATATCGCTTGCTTGTATGGTCGGTTCTCTGGTCATGACCTTTCTTCAGAGGCTTCCAAAAGAGTTTTATGGCTACAGTTAAGAACATCATGAAATTGACAAAATGAGCGGAACGTGATTGGATCGTGAGCGTGATTGGAACGAAGTTGGAACGTTTTATGAGCGGAACGGAATTTTGCGCTCTGAACAAAACAATCATAATGAACGAAAAAATCCAATCTCATGAATGCTTCGCTCAATAAAAGACCATCACAATGTTATGAATAAGTGAACGCTTTATGAACGGAAGGGAACGTATCGGATCGGAGCGGAGCGTTAACGGTAAATTTGTAAATTTCAAGATGTTCTTACAGTTAAGAACATCATGAAATTGACACTCTGAGCTTAACGTGATTGAATCGTGAGCGTGATTAGAACGAAGTTGGAACTGTTTATGAGCGGAACGGAATTTTGCGCTCAGAACGAAACAATCATAATGAACGAAAAAGTCCATCAAATCAGCCTCTCTTATTGTTTCTTCCTATGACTATCCAGTCATTCAACGCTTGATAACACATGATGAATTGTTATGATTACGCATAAAGCACTATCCAATCATTCAACGCTTGATAACCCATGATGAAATGTTATGATCACACATAAAGCACTATCCAGTCATTCAACGCTTGATAACACATGATGAAATGTTATGATCACACATAAAGCACTATCCAATCATTCAACGCTTGATAACCCATGATGAAATGTTATGATTACGCATAAAGCACTATCCAGTCATTCAACGCTTGATAACACATGATGAAATGTTATGATTACGCAAAAAGCACAATCCAGTCATTCGACGCTTGATAACACATGATGAAATGTTATGATCACACATAAAGCACAATCCAGTCATTCAACGCTTTATAACACATGATGAAATGTTATAATCACACATAAAGCACAATCCAGGCATTCTACGTTTGATAACATATGATGAAATGTTATGATCACACATAAAGCACAATCCGGTCATTCAACGCTTTATAACACATGATGAAATGTTATGATCACACATAAAGCACAATCCAGGCATTCTACGTTTGATAACATATGATGAAATGTTATGATTACACATCAAGATATTGAGAGCATTTAATCTCGATGTATACATTTAAAGTAAACCACATAACATTGTGATATAAATTATTAAATATGACAACACTCAATTTTTCAGCAACTGTCTGTTCCTTTTAACAAAAAAAAGCTTCAAGAAGCTGTCATTATGTTAGCTGACACACAGGGTGGGAAAATTTATTTTGGGTAAGTCGATACATATGCGGACATCTTTTATATGTCATCTATCTGTCTTGTGTTTAATATCCGTTATGTGTTCGTTTCACTCTATCTGTTTCTGTGTCTCTATTCCTCTCGTCTACCCCTCTCTCCATCTCTGGCGATGTTTGTTTCTCTGTCCACATATGTTTGTCTACATATGTATGTATGTTTGTATATGTCTGTCTTTCTCTCTCCTCTCTCTCTCTCTCTCTGGAATCCGCTGTGGTCGAGTGGTTAGCGTCGGGGATTTCGAAACCGGGTGTCCCGGGTTCGATCCCCAGTCGCGGCACTACGGTCATGGTGGAGTGCCCTTGGGCAAGGCACATTTTCTCAGCCTAGTACTGGTTTGTTTACCCAGGGATCATGAATAATTAAATTTAATTGCGCGCTAAATGACCTTAGCTGTCGATGCGCCATAAAACAATATACATTCATTCATTCTCTCTCTCTCTCTGTCTGTCTGTCTCTCTCTCTATGTCTCTCTCTCTCTATCTCTCTCTCTCTCTTACTCTCTCTCTCTCTCTCTCTCTCTCTCTCTCTCTCTCTCTCTTTCCCTTCTGTATGTCTGTCTGTCTGTCTGTCTGTCTGTCTCTATCTCTCTCTCGCTTTCTCTCTCTTTTCCCTTCTGTCTGTCTGTCTGTCTGTCTGTGTGTGTGTGTGTCTCTCTCTATCTCTATCTCTCTCTCTCTCTCTCTCTCTCTCTCTCTTCTCTCTCTCTCTCATCTCTCCCTCTCTCTCTCTCTCTCTCTCTCTCTCTCTCTCTCTCTCTCTCCTCTCTCTCTCTCTCTCTCAGTCTCTCTCTCTCTCTCTCTCTCTCTCTCTCTCTCTCTCTCTCTCTCTCTCCTCTCTCTCTCTCTCTCCTCTCTCTCTCTCTCTCTCTCTCTCTCTCTCTTCATCTCTCTCTCTCCTCTCTCCACTGTATCTCTATAAATGTCTTATCTATCAGTCTTATTATCTCTCTATTTCTGTTTATATCTCTTACAATCTCTTCTCCTCTCATATTAAGTAGTATATTACCTCTGTATTTCAGTGGATTCATAGAACAACAAGATGAGTTGTTACGCCAGCAGCACGGTGGTGGTGACTCTAATAATAACAACAACAACAACAACAACGACCAATTACCAACCGAGTGATGTTTTGTTATATAGTATCGTTCTAGAACCTCCAGTTCTTGCTGTATCGGGATTGATACGACACAGTCCGTCATCTTTACGTTTAAGTGTTATTGCTAGTTAATCCAACCTTATATTACTACACCAGAGTTACAATAAAGCTCACGTTGAAGTGTTTATTTAATACTATAGAGACGTCTGCTTTTAGAAATATCTAAAGAATGAATTTACTTCCCGTGAACATTTGAAATGTAATCCTGGCACAACATTTAATACAAGTTGAACAATTTCAACCGTTTTCACATACTGTCATTGAATTATTTGTTAGACACACTACTTTACCGAGAAACGAGAGCACACATTTCGTGAGGACGAAATAAAATCGGGTTTCGACACATACTAAGTCTAGTGAAAGCAGGATTGCTGAGATGGTTTATGATATATCTTCTTAGCTGATTCTTTGTAAGCTTTGACATATAGAAAGAACACTTAAATCATAAATTTTCGACGTGAGAGGTGATCTGCGAAAACACTATTAAGCCTTTTCCAACATACATCAAATATGTGGCAAAACATGAAGACGTATCCGCGCAATATGATCTAGCTCTTCACTGTTCGCTTATTCGTCACACGAGGTTTAAAGAACTTTCTATACAGCAGTATGTATCTGGAACCTTTAGCATGGAAGAGCAGAGAGGTCTTTTCCACACTGGTAATAATTACGTTAACCCTTTCCCTCATACGGCAATTCTGCAGCAGACGACTTTGAACGTATTTTGTCAAAAAATAGAAAATCTCCATAATTGAATGGATAACCTATGACATAAAGTGGAAAACATTGTGGCAAAAGGAGAAATTGCACGGTTTGTGCAATTTCTTCTTTTGTCACTATGTTTTCAAAAAGCCGTCTGCTGAAAGGGTTAAGGTTGTTTGTTGAAGAGCACTGTTCATATATGTATTATATTTAGGGATGTATCGAAACATATTTAATTGCTCATCACTCAAAGTCGTCCGCGTAGCAACATTGCACTTTATTCGAAATGAGGGGAGAGTGGACAATAATTGATAGTGAAGACTTTGGACGCCTTTGCTGGAGACGATATTTGAATTACTTTTTGAATAGAAGGAAACATTCTCATAATGGAACCAATTGTCCTGTTTCCCCACAATGTTTTAAACTATGTATCAAACACATACTGCCAAATTCCCAGATGTTACATTGTTCCACAAGTAGACTATCTTGAAATATCATATTAATTAAATGGTTTAAGCAATACTATGTGGTGGTGATGCCTAGCATGAGTTATAATTGCTTTAAATGCGAAGTTGAACATGAAGTGACGTCATCTATATAATATATATATTGATCAATCAGTACATGTATAAAGCTTGACCAACGAGGGCCACAATGAGAATAGTGGTTATATTACTCTTAATTTAATGAATAAAAATACAAAAGTAGTTAGTTCAATTTTCCCTGGATTTTCCTATGGAGATTTTGCAACAGAAACACTTAGTTATATCTGTAACAAAAGACACATGAGCCATCCCGCGAGAAAACCAACATTATGGCCTCTGCGTAATGTATCAACCCATATCAGCATTCGCAGTCCGCGCAGACTGATCCGGGCCGACATTCCGTCTCAGGGGGATAGACGTATAGACTAATGATACATGAAACAGAAAAAACACGGGAGGCGAACAGTTTCTGTCCAGGTTCGCTTGCGCGGCATGCTTAGGCTGATCCAGGTCGATACCTTACGCAGAGTCCACATTGTTTGGTTTCTCGCGGGACGTCTCACATATAAACATGCCGATCATTTCTGAGTTAAAGTCTTTAATAAAACCGAAATGTTTTGTGTTTTACACATGGGATTTATATCATGGGATTTAAGAAGATTGCATAGACAAATAAGAATTGTAACGTTTATGTAATTGCGAGTCTCAAGGATATTGTTATATCAACCTATTTCATTTGGTGAAATATCTGAGTTGTTTAAAGAAACGTTTTACTGATACCGTTTAATGCAACTGCAAAAAAGACATTATGTTCAATGCAGTTATGTTTTAAGTGCACTTCCACTGATATTTTTCAAATAATTCACCTCATGAGCGTCTGCCTAATGCATCTCACCCATTTAAGTAGGCTATCTTATTTAGACGTAGCAATGCGACTGGTTACGTACTATTTAAATCGTTTCTGCAGCAGTTACAGCATAGTTTCATATTGATTCAGTCTTAATTTATGACATTGTCAAGTGTTTCTCGCTCAGTTACAGGCATATTGCGGTGTTTCCTAAGTTAAACCGATTACTTCTGGTACCGATATCGTGAAGCCTATGCCACCAGTATAAAATCAGGCCAGCCGACGCATCC
Organism: Serripes groenlandicus; assembly: GCA_031761405.1. Taxonomy (NCBI): domain Eukaryota; kingdom Metazoa; phylum Mollusca; class Bivalvia; order Cardiida; family Cardiidae; genus Serripes; species Serripes groenlandicus. Next base: position 58,472,537 of record JASEVX010000001.1, read on the forward strand.
GTGCGTCTGACCAAGCTCTATAGTGTTGGCTGCTCAACTCAACATTTTTGTCTAAATGTCCCTGGAATTTGCCATGGAGTCTTAAAAATGCACAGCTGGATACGTCCATTCTTAGAATCAGGATTGTCTGATTAGTTATCAGGAATCGAGGTATGTTTATCTTGTCATGTGTGTACACCGCTTATGACGCCGTTACCACGACCCTGTGCCGTCTGACCAAGTTCTATAGTGTTGGCTGCTCAACTCAACATTTCTGTATTAATGTTCCTGGAATTTGCCATGGAGTCTTCAAAATGCACAGCTGGATGCGTCATTTTCTTAGAATCAAGATTGTTTGATTAGTTATCGAGAGTCGATGTATGTTTATCTTGACTCGTGTGCACCGTTTATAGCGCCAATTTGAACATTGATATCTTTGTATCGTAGATCAAAACGCACTAGACTACATAATATACAACAACTTCGCATATATGTTTTCAGTGTGTTTATTTTCCCTTTTGGCGTGACATTTAGAGGTTGGGAGTTGCTTCTAATGCTATTTTGTTCGCCAATAATACATGCTCGGCGCTGTACGAAAACCAACCGTATGATCAGTATTGATCCTGATCAGCCAGCACGTTTGCACAGTCTGATAATGACCCTGCACTGTTCGTCAATTAGACATATATGGTTTCAAGAAACATCTGTAAAACAGCATCTATTTGGATCCTTTAGCATGGCTGAACTGATAGAGCTTTATCCAAATTGTAAAACATGTTTTGCGTTTAAGTTGATTTCCGCAGGGCACCTCTTGCTCACTTTAAGGACTGTCCAAAATGAAGCCATTTTGGTATTCAAGACTCAACCAGGTACACAATGATATCATATACACATACACTGTTAACACAATTATTATACGAGTATAAGGAAATCTCATTTTTTTTTATAACGGGCTAATACAGAAGCATGTCGCACAATTAATGCATTATTCTACTATTTACAACATGACACCAATAATTGGCTGCTGACTTACCTTCGAAAGTGGTTAAAAGACATATTTAGCATTTGAACGAAAATAAGGCTTTAAATAAGCGTCTATAAACGACAACCAAGCGGAAGTCATTTGCAATAAGTGTAAACAAGATCAGAAAGCGGATCCGCGCAGATTCATCTTGCTCTGCATTTATATAAAGTAGTATCTATTTGGGTCATGGAAGCAGAAGCAAATATTTACAAAGATGAGAGCCTCATCCACAAAAAAACTAGTCTCAAACATAATATGAGAAACTGATATATTCACACAGCAAAAATACAACAGTAACCCAATTATCAATACATAACCATGATTGAGTGTCATTACTTCATTTGTATCTTGGAATTAACCATCAATATGATTAAAAGAATTGTCTAGATTAGATTATATAAATATACCGTACAAATGTTTATAGGTTCACGGCAAAAACAAATACAAACATTACCAAATTATAAATACATTTATGACGATGAAGTGTCATTACATTATTTGTATCTTGGACTTTATCATAGGGCAGTCTCAAATTGACTTATCATCCTGAATCGAGTACTGATTTTAGATTACGCCGTACGAATAATCCATACATGCATTGGTATATCTCTGAATGACATGGCGAGGGCCGTGAATACTCTGGTGAAACGGTACATCCATTTATTATGACCTAAAATCGCTAAATCTGCCTCAAATAATATTTGTTCTAATGTTTGTAAGCAGAATAATTCCCACATACTTAAACAGGTAATATATCGCATTTAGTTTATGGGTGGTGAAGTCTCTGTCATAATCACTTGACTCGTTGACACAGTCGTGTATGTTCCTGACGGTGATACAGCAGTCACTACTACAAATATATCAATACCGAACTCTCCAAGTGAGGATGTTTTAAGCGAAAAGTTTATGTTGTTTGAAACTGTTTCCTGCCACAGGATAATATCCGCACTGTTATCAGCTGTTCCAACTGATATTTCGTAGTACATATAATATGGTGAGTCAAATACTCCTTTCCAATCTACAGTTACTACTTCTATTTCTGGACCCAAGGTTATAGATATACCATTTACGTCTGAAATGGAAACACACATGAGCCGTCCTGCGAGAAAACCAACAGTATGGCCTCCGCGCAGACTGATCCGGGCCGACACATTCCGTTTCAGAGGGATAGAGGTATAGAGCAATGATTCCTGAAACAGAAAATCCACAGGAGGCGAAAAGTGTCTATCCGGGTTATTCTGCGCGGCATGCTTTAGCTGATCCGTGTCGAAACTTTACGCAGAGTCCACACTGTTGGTTTTCTCGTGTAACGGCTCACATTATAATGTGAACCTCGTCCCATGAAAACATACCAATTGAGGTTTTACCCTTTCCCACAAACGGACGTTGCAGATTTGTCGTATGTGGGAAAGGGTTAAAATGAGATTCAGGAACAAAAACTACACACACACACAAGCTCAATTTAAATCAGATTTAAGTACTTCGCTGTGCCTATTATATTGGCTATTCAAGTGCGAAGTTTATGTCTGATTTTGAAGATAAATACCAGTCTAATTTTCTTAACAACCACACGTAACCTAACATTGGTGTTGATTTTATTGTCTGAGTTATTTGATGACTGACACATAAATCTAGCTATTTACTGCGTGTGTGTTGTCACCCAATCAGGCAACATCAACAACGAAATGCATTTGTTACATAAGAAAATACAAGACGTACCTGCTACTGCTGGCTGGTCCTTTAAAATGGTGACATTTCTGACGATGATGTCACTAGTGACGCCTATTTCATTGATTCCGGTAAGTAAACAGCTGTAATTGCCCTGTAGTACATTTAGGCCATCGAGCTTAACGAACTTATTCATAGACTCAGAATCAATTATTTCGTATTACTTGGCAAAGTTTTCACCATGGACATCAATCTGATATATAAAAGACAAAACTACTCTGTCACAAACAGGCCCAGTGGTCTGAACAGATTACTCTTTTGATTTATTGTTATATGAGCCAGTCCATTGGGAATGTAGGAGTTGACGTTTTTAATCAGTGTAGATTTAGGTCAGCTTGTACACCCACATAGTCTGATCTAGATCACTATTATGTTTTAGCAAAAGCGTGCTAGAAGCTTCGTTCAACATGTTGTAAATTCTGATAACTCTGAACAGATGTGCAGGCTGGTTTGAACCTACACTATACCGAAATGTCGACTTGTGCCTGTTCCCATGGACGGGCTCGTATCGCATTTTCTGACATGTAGACGTATTTTGTATGTTGCCGGGGGGGGGGGGGGGGGGGGGGGGGGGGTTAGTTAACCCTACTTGAATCAGTGACATACACATATTTTGACCTTAAGAAACTGCAAATATTTTCATAATAGTGCCTGTTGTTGAGGTCTTTTAATATCCATCTTAGTAATTATACCTATAGGGGCTACCTATTAACGAAAACATGCAAATTGCTTGTAAACGAAAGTTATACAGCATAATATGACCTTACATTTCGATAAGTTCAATTCATGATTTATACATGACTATGTCGTTGATTTGATTACTCGTATAATAAAGAATACAGTTCTTTAGGCGTTGCCTTTTATCTTTATAAATAGCTGAACGGATTTGAAAACTTAAAATGCGCCCTTGATCTAGACTTCTTTGCAAGTCTCTAGTAATTTCTTAAGTCATGTTACATATTAGAGGCATGCTCATTTTATATATGAATTACAGAGTCTACTTGCTTTTGTATTTTTCATGTCGATACAAACTAGTTTTGTTTTTAAAAATTACTGCAATTATGTTCAGCAAAAAAGTAGTTTAATCAGATAAATGACGTACTTGTCAATTAACAGACACGACAGTTTCAGAGAGTTGCCGTCAACATGCCAACGAAAATGACAAAGTTTTCAAAAGGATATTTTATCAATGTGGATTTTCTACGCAATGCTTTTAGCTCACCTGAGCACAGCACGCATTCTTTCAATCATCCTCGGTACCCAGGCTATTCATAAAATATATGATACCCTGGGCAAATTGGCTGTACAAATCTCGTACTCATGAATAATTTATCAGGCGAAATGCCTTTTGATTGGCCGCATGACACAAACCTTTTGAGATACTAAATTTACAGTGTTGTTACGGAGGAAATCGTGGCGCATGCTTTACGAAATTTAGCTAGCCAATTTGCCCAGGGTATCATATATTTTATGAATAGCCTGGGTACCGAGGATGCCTTTCAACGGTTCTCGAAATGGGGCCTCTGGGCTGTTTTGCCATATATTGTTATGGTGTAAACTTTAAAAAGTCTTCTCCTACCAAGGCGTCTCTCGCCCATTTTGAAATAATTTTGTCGAAATGATCCTCTATCAGATTCTTACAATTCATGTTGATTTGATTAAAAGGAAGACCCACCAAGTGGCGGGGCTGTGTTGCCATAGATGACTACAGTGAACACCTTAAAAATCTTCACCTCCGAAAGTTACTATGGCAACCGATAGAAAAAACAAATTTAACATTCTTCAACTCCCAAATTGGTTGTCTGATTCTGAACCGGTGCATAACAATTTCTTTGGTTAGTTTCTTCAAGTCATATTTATTTGACGACATACCGACAGCATAGGGCTTGGTTATTTCACCTCGTGGCTTCAGGATGAGTTATTGTGGTTTACTGTGTGTTTGGCAAAATATATGCTATTGCATTATGCAGGTGAGCATTCCAGTGTCATCATGGCAATCTTGTTTACTTTTACTATATAACCAACTATAACTTATAGGTTCATAGACAAAGGATGACTGAATTAAAAAAAGAACATATTTTCTGGAAATTGCGGATAATGTTAAAAGCAAACAATTAACATGACACTCTTTTATTAAACATAACTCCAATGGTAGTGTATCAACATGTTATGGAATGTCATAAAAAATAAAACTGTTAATTTTTTAACTGAAATTCACAGGACATAATCTGTCTTGATCCATATAACCTCCTACCTGACAGAGAGGAACACCCTTTCAAGCCTTCAGATGAATTTATAATTTAAAGAAATTATGTCACATTTTGGACGTAAGTAAAAACAAATGAAATAAATGTTTTTATTCAACAGGCTGAATTTCTAGCAGATTCGTTGTTTTGTTTCATCCAAAATTTGTTTTTGATCATTCTCTCACTTTCGAAATTGTTAATGTTGTACAAAAGTTAAAGCTAAGATGGTTGCGAACTTAAGAGTACACCGTGTACATGATAAAAGGGTTGTGACCGATCCAAATAGCTTCATTGTGTTACAAAATACATGAAGTGCAGCATTCAGTAAAAGAATAAAAGAAATTTTAAAAAGAGGCTTTTTGATTGAGCTTGTCAGAAAGCAGAAAATTGGTAATAAGAATTTCATCATTTTTTTCACTAGGTTATTTAAAATACTCTGCATTTATATATTTTAACCATATTTACTTAAGATTCAAAAGTTATTGACAGAAATAAGTTTTCGCTTGAGACCACAAAAAAACAATGACGCCATAGAACTCTTTAAATTGAAGATAACATGCAAAATAAAAAGGTCACAGGTTAAGGTCCCTCACAGAAATAGGGCAGTGTACGATACTTTGCAAATGTCAACATGCTTTGGTAAATATCGATGTATTTCTTTTCATTTTAATATTTCGAATTATTGTACGTTATGTGTATGATTGGGTGAGTATTAATAACGATCGAGTGACCCGGTTATCACACAATCTACCAAATTATAGATGTGTCCGTGCATGCATACGTTACCTTGTATAACTTGATATGATCTTCAGCTCTAAATCCGGACCATCGTAAATTGATCTCATCTGTTCGACCATGAAAGAAATTTTTTAATGGATATTGCGTTTCAGATCTTCCAAGGATGTCCAAGACAACATTTCTGGTATCAGGCGATCGCATCTTATGGTGACAAAAAGTGGTCTAGAAGTGTCGACGGAATCAGTAATTACCCCCACCACCAGCAGTTACATGTCTTTGTAATTTGGTAAAACCAATAGCAGAGTCTTAATCGTTCACTGAACCTACAATAAGTAGACGGTGAAAGAAACGAAACATTTGACAATATTCTAACCAATGTGAAAGTACATGTAGCTGACACTAATAAATCCACCAAATGACCTAATATTAACAATTCTGAACAGACTGGGCTCACACTAACCGATACACCCTCTCAGCCAGAATCTACAGACGTTAACAGGACATAAACATCTAACAAGTTTGTTTATGTAATATGTGATCACACTGAACTGATGTACAGGCTGATCTGGATCTACTCTATTCACAAAAGTAAACTTGTACGTTATTCAATTAGAAGGGCTTATACAGATATATCTACATACACACCTAGTGACCATAAGCATTCCCTTATATCTGACTCAAGGTCTTCAACATTAAAAGTGAACGAAATGTCCATATTGGCTTGAAAGTCAACATCTTCACCTGTAAAAAACCATTTGACAATTTAAACACTTGAAATTTGATTGAATGAACATGTACCTGCTTGTAAAGATAAATTCACGGCGGCTTGACTATGCAATTAATAATAATGTAAGGGTTCATCGCGACTTTTTATATTTTCATGTTCTCTAGGAGGAGAAATTAAATTAAGTTTATTCCAGAAAATGTCTTTATTAGAAATACACATGAATAATGATTTATATAATTTGTAAAGAAAATATGCACAAACCCTCATTTGGACCATCGTTGACCGCTGAAATGATAGGAGCCGTTCGATCGATCAACAGAGGATCAGAATAAATTACTGTCTTTAGATCTGAACCATTGGTTGCTATAACGGTAACATACAATGCAGTTTGATGTGGAAGGTTTATATTTGTTTTTGTGTCAAATTCCCTTTTACCAACACTTTTAAAGTTCTGTAACTGTGTGCCTCCACGAACAGTTCCTGAAATAGATAACAGTTTGGAAGGTTTTAAGTACAGCCTATATGGACAGATGAATTAATAGTACGGACTGAGTGACTGCGGTTACTTTATTTTAATCTTATTACGCTAGTGTTTGGTAGTAAATGATTCACAAACATTTTGTCTGCAGAGGGAAACTATGTAAGTTTACACTTACACGGGTTTACAACAAATCAATCGCCTGGTAGGTTTGACTTAATTACCTTCGATGGCAGATACTTAAGTAAGTAGAAAGCCTTAAGATGAATAAAACAGGTTTGAAAGAAATAACATTCTGCGAAATTTAGTATAGTATTTGTAACGCGCAAAAAGTAAATATTGCAAGTAAAATTTCTCTATTTACCTATAGCCTACATGTAACCTTTAATGCCACTCTCAAGATCTTCACATTTCCATGAAACATGTATGAATGTCCAGCCATGCAGCAAAACAGCATTTCCGATAACTTGACCATCGCCAGGGCCTATCACCTCGTCCATTTCAGTTAGCATAATGTCGTCAATGAGGACACCATTTGAATTTGACATTGTACCGATTGTGAGAACAGCCGTGTCGAATTGTGCTACAAATGTAGCGAATATCGTCTGCCATGACGTCATTGTTTTGGATTGTGTATGTCCTGGTCTCGCGTGAATTTTAAAGATGTGACGCTCATTTCCAAGCAAGGCAAACACTTCTTCTGTAAGTGCCGCATTATCAATAGACGACGGGAGATGAGACATATGAAATATTAAAGAAAATGTGTTTCCTTGTTTAATAGTCGATAAATCCTGTGAAATATGTCCTCGGAACCACAAAGCAGTGTTGCCTCCTTTAAAAATGTATGTTAACACTACAGTGCATCCCGATGAATACCAAGACGGAATAGCGTTAGTTACACATGTCCTTTGAAGTTTAAACTCATCGATTGGTATTGTAAAATTCGTTTGTTCAAAGGATGGATTGTTTATAAATTATCCCTTTTTGTAAAGATATAGTACATCAGGTGCAGTCGTGTCTAACACAACACCATTTGACACAGCCTTATCAAATGTATGCCTCGCCGCATCTGTGGCTATCACCTCACTAATTACCATTTGACCTGTAAGAAAAGAATGATATCTGCTCATATGACCAGTGTGTTCACCTTTAAAAATTATTTTATTTATGTTATAAATTGGATGTGGGATCCGTTTGCAATTTAAAAGTCAAACTGTTCATTTCAAGGGTATGTACATTCTAAACGCAACAACTTTTCCAATTGGGCTAATGTTCAATCTTTAAATGTAGTTGATTACTTCCTATTTGTTGTATGTTATTGCCAGTATTGTAAAAACTCAGCCAGCAACTGTTAAGAAAATCCATTTCGTTATGGGCCTTTACATAGAATGTTCAAAATTCACCCTCTTCCCCAAAAGGCATATGCACATTTAATTACAAAACAAAAAATCAACAGTACATTCAAACTGGCCTATATTAGTGAAAAGACAAAATAATGTTTAAACTAAGTGGTTTCTGCATACCAAAACCTAAGCAATTTCTTAATGAATAGAATGAAACATCACAACGGTTGAATTTGCATGTATGATATATATATGTTAAATATCATTAAATCTATGTATGATATATATGTTAAATATCATTAAATCTATGTATGAAAGTGTAAGGTCAATGGTGAAATATAATAATACACTTAGTGATGAATGTATTTGTTTATTAGGAGTTCGTCAAGGAGAATCGCTTTCAACTTTTTTTGTTATGTACTTAAATGACCTTGAAGATTACTTATTATTAAACGGGTATAATGGAGTTGATTTAGGTATGATGAAATTATTTCTTTTACTATATGCTGATGATATTGTAATTATGTCTGAAACCGAAGACGGTTTACACAATTGATTTGGGTTTAACACCGTTTTTAACAATTTCTCAGTGATATCACGGCGGCCAGTTCACCTACTCATGCATTTTCTGGTTTTCTCACACCAGTACTCCACACAACAATCTTCCCAAGCAACTGGCTACTTTTCCACAACGATTTACACAAAGGTCTTATATTACTCGAAAATTATTGCGATACATGGAAATTACCAGTTAATATAAAGAAAACAAAAGTTATGATCCTTAAAAAAGGAGGGAGAATTAGTCCAGATTTTAAATTTTCATTTAAAGGTAATAAACTAGATATGATCGATTCATTCACTTACTTGGGAATTGTATTTTCACCAGGTGGGTCTTTTAATAAAACGTGTGAAACACTTGCCGGTCAGGCTATGAAAGTCAATTATAGACTTAAATCTTATATTGTAAATGTTCGTGGATTAACGGTTAAACCAGGGACACTATATTACATTATATTTGTATATAGTGTCCCTGGTTAAACATAAACTCGACCTATTTGATAAACTTGTTCTGCCAATTCTAAATTATGGATCGGAAGTGTGGGGATTAAATGATAGTTTAAAACTTGAATGGATACATTTAAGCTTTTGCAAGAATTTATTAGGTGTATGATATCTAACTCAAAACAATTATATATATGGTGAATAGTCTCAGAACTAAAAGATCGATTAATGTTATCAAACATTGGCTTAAAATCATTCAGTCGTATTCAACAAAATATATTCGGAAAATGTATGACGTAATGTATATAGACTTAGAACTAAATCATAATCATAAATCATGAGCAAAAAACATACAAAGTATTTTACAAGAATTAGGTTTTAATGAAACATGGATAAATCAAGGAGTTGGTGATAGTAGCATATTTCTTAATTGTTTTAAACAAAGACTAAATGACGTTTTTATTCAGAATGTGTATTCAAACGTTAATGAATCGACAAGAGCAAAACGTTATGTGTTATACTCACATTTTCAATTACGACCATATCTTAATTACATTAACATCGATAAGCTTAGAATTGCTTTAACTAGATTGAGACTTTCGGTACATAGATTAGAAATTGAAACAGGTAGATGGCGCAGTCCAAAAATCCACATACATGATAGAAAATGTAAAGTTTGTTTGAACACAATCAAAGATTAACGTTTCGATGCATTGAAAAGTAGAGTAAGATAATAAAAAGGGTTATTATCATATGTAAATCCGAATCCATGTAGCTGGAACCAACATTGACGTGGTAGCTCGTAATTCCCGAGTGCTCATCGCTGAATCCTACCAAACTTACATTGATTGTATATTTTGACCAGGTCATCCGTGTAAGTTGTCCATGAAGGTTATCTCCATAGTCAGTGTGTATTGCAAATGTTCCTAGTTAGGGCGGTAGCTCAGTCGGTAACGATGCGGGCTGTCAATTCAGGGGTTGTGAGTTCGAATCCTGGCTCGGCCAACTTTCATACCGACGTTTGACAAAAGTCATTGCGACATGCGTCATTCATCTTACACCAATGGGCTAAGTCTATGTGGAAAAGCAGCCAGTTACTTGGGAAGATTGTTGTGTGGAGTACTGGTGTGCGAAAACCAGGAAACATATGAGTAGGTGAACTTGCCGCCGTGATATGACTGAGAAATTGTAAAAAACGGCGTTAAACTCCAATCAATCAATCCTAGTTAGGGTGTAAATGTAATACATATTAGAATTAGGTGAATTGAGATCCCCGCCAAAATGAAAAAATTGTAAAATAATGATTAGATCAACTTGGTATGCAATATTCTAAACAAATATGTAGCTTTTGTGGGTCGCCTCTAGAATAGTTATTAGGCTTTTCATAAAGAATGGATGAACCATTTCACCGTTTTTGACGCCAAATAATCAAGCATCGACCTTGACCAAGGACTGAAGGTGATTACTTTCTAACGATTTGCATTAAGATTGGATGAAAAGCGTTTTTGTAAAGTTTGACCAAGTGACCTATTTTTTGACTCAATGTTCTTAAGTATCAAATTTGGGCGATAATTGAGTTGATCAATTTTATAATGTTTTGATGTAAAATGAGGCTTCTATCACAAGGTTTTCGAAAATTTGACCAAGTGACCTTTTCTTTTTGCCCCAAGTGACAAAGTTTAAACTTAACTGGAACTTGATGGAGCTGAATTGTCTGAGGAAACGCTTTGATGATTTGAACAAAAGAGAGGTTCTGGGAGTCTTTACTTAAAACGGAAATAGTTTCGTTGACCTTGACCTTTTACCCACTGACCTAAAAGCGAAATTGATAGGTAACTCTTTGAGAAAGTTACATGGAAGTGGAATGAACATTTTGACTTGCAGATTTTTGCCAAGGTACAGATAACGGACATACTAAGGCATAAGCTATTAGTAGTTTTAAAGAAGACCAAAGGGACCCTATATCGGTCATCTGGCTGTCATCAACAATCACATCAAATGTGACCTGGAGGTCGTGATTAGAAAACTAGTAGTATATGCTACGTTCAGAATAGCAAAATGTGTAGTTTTATAAAATATCTTTGAAGTTTTCCCCTTATTAGCCAATTTGAAATCAAGTGACATCCGAGCAGGGTAAATTTTGACCCGGGGTCATTATTTGAACAATCTCCCTAGAACCCTAAAGGACAATACTATATGCCAAGTATCTACGCTGTAAGACCTGTTGTTTAATAGATAGTTTACATCAACGTAGTCTTTCCTGTATAAGCCTTTATAACATACAGTTTGACAATATTTACCAGGGTTTCATGATTTGAACGATCTTGGTAGAGGTTTAGTATGCCAACCATATTAGTGTTAAACCTTGTGGTTTCAGAGAAGAAGATTTTTAAAGATTTTTTATATATAACGATCATATGTAGATAAGATGTAGCTCGTAGCAATCAAGATGGTGTGTATCTTTAACGTGATGGAACGTGATATGCTCATAGGGTATTCGTTCGCATAAGAAATCTCAGTAGCTGTTTACATATTGTATTATCGTCGTAAATACTACTTTTGAGATATATAATGAAGAAATAATATAACTGTCGTTTAAATTGTAGCTTACCTGTGTTTTTTTGTATCTATTTACACACATAAGTAAAGAACTATATTGACATTTAACTGATTATTTTAGAAAAATGAGTGGTACTTCGGTTTTAAAAGAAACAGTAAGTAAATGTGTGTGATTACATCACACACAACTACAAACGGTAATGTCAATAATAAGATGCAAATTAAAGGTTCGAAATATCAAAAGCATAAAATACCGCATATGCTGTTCTTGAGTGTAGTATTATGTCATATGGATCGGACACAGTAGACAATTAAGAGCATGTGTACAGTTCTGCCGGCTTGAAGGTCACAATTTGAGCGTTTCAATATTCTTATAGTGGGATTAGACAACATTTCTAGCAAGTTGTTCTGTATTTATCGTCAAAGTCATATTCAAGGTAAACTAAAATATATTGTTGCGATATCTTGGAGAAACGGTGTAAAAGATTATTTCTTTATGAAATCCTATGTTTGAATATGCACTAAATATCCCAGATTAACACACGTTTGGAATAATCATTCGTTGTCATCAATTTGAATACTTGCAAGCATAACCGTCGAGTTTGATTCGCCGGTAAAGTATGTGTTGAATTTGCAACCTTTTATTCTTAATAACATAACTGCATTTGTTAAAATACATAAGCAGCTATTCTTTCGAGATCTCCTTATACTTGATTGATGATAAATATTGATTTCGAAAACTTAATGTACTATTTACACTATCTGTTTTGTACTTATTCTACAGTGTTTTGGTAACATTCCCGAAATGTCACCCTCTGTTATGAAGTGGATGTTTGTTAGAATAACGTACAGAAATGCGGCAAACTTAACTGGTATTGACACGATCAAAGTTACTCCCAGGGATAGTGCAGGAACACTATCGGACATCGTCACAGTATTAATATATAATCTTGAGTTTCCTTACCTGAATGGTGGGATCTGCTCAGGTAAAAATAGGTTTAAGCGTTATGTTTACATAGTTTATGTTTCTGTAATATGATACATGTATATGTAATCTATGTTTCGATCTACACATGATTTCATATTAATTCTGGTATGTTTCTATGTTTCACTGTACTTTCTCGGAAAACGTTACTATAATTATATCGAATGATATTGACGGATTACAACAACTGTATTTCGACATACATAATAACAATTGTTTCTATTGACAGAATAAGTGTAATACAATATACCTGCAAATGCACAATTCAAAATGTGGTGTCAAAACATTGATGATAATACGATACTGTTTATGGAATATAACTATAAACATTAATGAGTGATGTCCTTGGAATGTTGGTGCCATGTCATTTTAAATATCTTATTCCGCTCCTGATTTATTGTATGTTTTTTTACAACAGAAAAATATGAAATACCATGTGTCGATCCGAAACGACTGACCAACTTTGACGATAAGTACAGTTGTGTTTGCCCAATAGGATTCACTGATATACATTGTGGTACGAATGTAGACAAGTGTGTAACATCACCCTGCAGTACCCCTACCGCCTGTAACAACACACCTGGTAGCTACTCATGTGATTTCCCGTTCTATTTTATCATTCTGCTTGCTGGTGTTTTAGTAGTCGTTCTTATTGTGATTGTGAAATTAATCTTGTGTCGCCATAGGCTTCCATGGTAAGTACAATTAATACAATACGTTCGAGTGATTCTAATAATATGGCAGTTTACATAATTAACTGTTTTCGGGAAACAACATGCTTAAACAGTTAATATCTCCCAACCTGTCTTAAAAACAATGCGCCAGTTCTGCTATTGTTATATTCGGTAAAACATACCTACTATTGTATTTGGACAGACTAAAGATGCAGGAATTTAAGGTATTTTCTATTAATTCTTCATCTTTAAAGAAATTGTACTGACTCATTATATGCCAAATCTTAGAGGAGTTCAGTTCTGAAGCATTTTGTAATTTACAAATGAAATTTGAAAGCGATAATTGTTTCAAAACAATATCAATCGCTATGGTGTATTAGATGATAATATATACTTTTAGTTTAAGGTCGGAAGGCCAAGTCCAACGACATCGTGATCCTGTTCAGGTAAGTTATACTATAATCGATGTAACCTTTCAACATTTCATTGTTCATGTATAACACACGTTACCACAATAATTCAGTTTGGCGCTATTTTTGTTATTTAGCAGTCCATGTAACAATAAATGCCAGAGTGTCTATAATTTAAAAATATTGATTTGTTTTAATTCAGATAAGCAATAATCTTAATATAAATCAAGGTATCCTAGTTAATCAATTGTGTTCGGTGGTAAAAAGATATCTGTTTTGAATTTAACTTAAAAGACAAATGTATGTCTAGTTGTTGATAATTCGATGAACAGGTTAGGTAAATTGAGTATTCAAGAATCCTTTAGACAACATATTTCGTATAAGGTATTTAAATAAAAAAAAGTTCAAATATTTCATTTAATAAATGAAATAGGTAATAGTGTCAATTCAACATTGAGGATACCATGGAAACACTACGAAATCGATCATTCAACATATACGGATAGTTAAATAATAAATAAATCTACTTTGTGATAGACATTATCAGGATTCAGACTGAGTATGTAAACAAATATTATCAACATATGCAGCTACAGAGAAACTCTTTTATTTTTGGAGAGTAAACACTTTGAGCGTATTTGTTTAAGACCTGTTTTGTTACCTTTTTTCGGCAATGTAATTGGAATGTATAGAATATTATGTTACAAGAGTTGCAAATACATAATGCTTACTTTTTGTGTAAAATGCATTTTTTCAATGACGCAAATAATTATAACTACGATCTTGTGAATGGGTTTAAATATTTACGAGGTGTTATCCAAATTTAATTGGATTTTCTTAGTAACTTTTGTATTAATTGATACACATTAATGACATGTTTGTTTACAAATATACCCCATCAGAAGATAAAGAAAATTTGAATTACATTACTTTGTTGTTATCTTGGTCTTAAAACAAAAATGTAATGTAATTGTTCAATGATTGCCATCAGAGTGATAAAGTTGCTTAGCGGCTTGCAAGAACGTCAAAAAAATGCTATGTAGTAAATTATATTACAACGGAGACAAAACAAATCTTTGGAATTCAGTGGAGTTCTTCAGGAGTCATGCAGTCATAAGCGATGAATACAAACACTTACTTTCGTGGTTGGATAAAAAAAATCAGTGGGAAATTAATGTCACCTGCAAGAAAGCTTGTTCTGATGTTGAAAGGAACAGTGGCAATGTCGTTTTTCACCTTAAGAATTGTCATTTGTGAAACATCTTATGCAAAAAGTGCGTTGATATAACTGTTATTAAACAAATTATTAACGTTTCCAAACCAACTTGTTTTGCTTCGAACGACGACGTATGAATGAAGTTCATAACGTATCCCAACCCCATGGTATCTACAATTTTCATATTCTGATAGAAAATGTAATTTTGAACCAATTATTGTTATAGTTGTCATGTACATGTATGTAAAAGAAATGTGGACTTTTAATAAAATCAGATTTATTTTCTACAAGTTTGTCAACATTATAATGGGCTAAGTCTATGTGGAAAAGCAGCCAGTTGCTTGGGAAGATTGTTGTGTGGAGTACTGGCGTGAGCAAACCAGGAAATGCATGAGTAGGTGAACTGGCCGCCGTGATATAACTGAGAAATTGTTAAAAACGGCGTTAAACCACAATCAATCAATCAATCAA
This sequence comes from Serripes groenlandicus, assembly GCA_031761405.1. NCBI lineage: Eukaryota > Metazoa > Mollusca > Bivalvia > Cardiida > Cardiidae > Serripes > Serripes groenlandicus. The sequence goes on from JASEVX010000001.1 coordinate 58,488,117, forward strand.
AGTCAACATTATAACAAAAATCCTATTACTTTTGGATCACCCCTCGTATATCATCATAAGAATTGTTGTGGTAAACTATATTCAATTCTTGAATTATATGAACGAAATTTTGTAAAGTAAAGGAAATAATGTTACAGCATGCCGAGACGTCGTTTTCAAGGAATCCACATTTTAGGACTCTTATCTTGGAACACAAGAGGAACTGGTACAACTCTGAAAGTAAGACGGTAAGTTCAAGTCAGTGTTTTAGTTGTAAAGTGTAACGGCAAATCAACTAAATATAAGATGTTTTATTTCTTTTTAAAGATAATTTGATCATTGTTTTCTTTCAATATGTTTAGAGAATAAACACACACTATTTCGATCAAATTATCAATATTTATATCTAAATAGAGGGTACAGTGTAAATAATTCTATATGATAAGTAACTGCTATTTTGTATTATTTTACAGAAATTTAACCATAAATCTCGGGCACATATTACATAACATGCTATGTTTATTCAGCCTGTATTATTGCAGACCAGAATAAACCAAGAGGTTGAGGAGGATGTTTATACTTAATAATATACCATGAGATCAACGGAAGATTAACACCGTTCGAAGTGCCGACATGGAAAAGCGAATTGTTAAAGACGTTTTAATATTGCTGGAAAATTGAATTGACTTTTAATATTCTGACAATAAAAAGTTTTTCGAATTTGACACGTAAATTATTCCTTATGACATATTGTACACACTTTACTAGTACAATTACTATTTTGATGCATAACATATTAGTCATATTAGAAATAGTTGACCAAAAGGTAAAGCATTACCATCGAGGGACATAATACCCTTTACTGTAATATTACATCTTTTTCAAATCACTTTCAAATCTGGAATTTAAAATGCGCTTGTTCTGATTTGCATTTGGAAGAGTCCAGATATAACTGTTGGGTTAAGCAGTCAACTGCACAGCATACTGGTGGCACAGGTTTCACAAAGTCAGTTCCACCAGTCACAAGGTTAAACGCTAAGTCAAATGGTTAGTGCATATATGTGTGTTAACTATGTAAATATAGCTTGGTTCTCTTGGTTCTCTTGTTCTCTTAATAGTTTAACTTTACTACGGGAGGTGTTTAACTTATATTTGAGCACATTGAAATTACCACAAATAATACAACAAATGGTTAATTTGAGCTCAAGAACAATAGTATATCATTCAACAACATTTCGACTAAAATGCCTAAAATGCCATTGTTTCATTTAAAATATTTTGCTCACAATTTCTCCACTCATCTTTCAGCGCAAGTTTGAAAATGTTATGGTGTCGATTTTCTTTCTTTTGTAAACTGCGTTTCAATATCCCTCATATTTAAATAAAAACTTGTTGCTGTATCGGGTTACTTCGGAATCCATTCACTGGGCGAAATTTACTTCACAGTTTTGACATTGATGTACTGAATGAAAATTGTCGCTGAATCTTGTTGAAGCACCATCTCCTGGGAATGAACGTGGCATTTCTTTTTCAAAAAATGTACGAATCTATTTATCATAGTACGTTGAGTTCATTTATATACATTTGTCAATGGTCATCAGTCAAGTTGCGCTGCTATAGCATTTACCGGCCCATGTCATGATAACCGACGACGAAAACATCTCGCTCATCACACTTCAAGTCAGGCCAATCTTCGAGACACTTTCTCAAAAAGCAGAAACTTATTCTACCATAACTTCTACCTGTGTAGAATCTTGCCCCATCAGAGGTAACATGAATTTTCCAATAACCATTCCGCAGCAGCTAAGGTTATTGATTTGCCTGTGTTTTAGCTGATGAACACGGTACGTTTTCCGGATTTGGGCTGGCATTTGTTTTCGAAATAAAGCGTATGACAGTTGCAATGGAGACACCCATCTTCGTTGTCTTTCACGTTGCGTTATTTTATTTGTCATAGATAGTGTGGAAACGATATGTTAATATCCACCTAAATTGATCATATTGGGCGTTCTTTTAATCCGGGATTAATATTTCGATGTTACCGGCGGAAGAAGGCATGGCTCCAAAAGGTAAATGTTTATCATGAAGGAGACATTACGATACACGGTTGAATATCGAAACTTAAAAGAATATTGCCAGCACAGTGACATTGGATGTTCCGTACTGTTAAAATATAAGTTGAAACCTCTCGTATCAGTCTCATTTCATTGTTTTTATTCACTGTGATTTTGTTGACAAATCCATTGATTCAGTTGATTTATTCTTCTGTGTTTATCATTGTTTATTAGTGTGTGAATTCATACCAGAAATATTATTGATACACCTTCAATTCCATAATTCAGCGCAGACATGATGTCAATTTAAAACTGAATAATTACCATTGCTGACCAAAAAATAATCATTAAATATCAACGAAATTGTCATGTTGACGCCATCGACGCGAATGGTAGTTTCGAATGATCTGAACAAAAAGCATTTTTATGCGACGGTATTTTGCTGTCTGATAACATAGAGACCGATCTTATTCAACATGTGTATAGCTCAGTCTGTAGCGACAATAGCTACAAATCAATGGGTATGTGGTTCAAACCCCGGATCGGCCATTCATTATGTCCGATGATTGAGAAATGCCATGTTGACTCACGTTATTTGTCTTCAATTGATGGTTGAATAGTCTATGTGAGAAGGTACCCAGTAGCCTGGGAAGAAAGGTGTGTGAAGTAATGGGGAAGTAAGCCAAGAAACAAACGTTTGTTGAACTGACCGTCGTGATATTACTGAAATACCGTTAAATATGACATACAAGTTCAATAATCAATCAACATGTACTTAAATGTCTGAGGGTTTCAGCTTTTTAAAAGTGTTTTAAAATACATGGTAATCTTAGATTTTCGGCCTGCAGTATACCTCTCGTGTTAAAGGTCTGAGTTGAAAACCTGAACATAGGCTGTATATGATAATACAAACTATTTCAACTATGATTGACCTCCCCTCATTACTAGTGTTGATGATTCCAGCTAAAAGGGAATTGCATTTACACAAGTTTAGCTAACCTGAGCATGCCATGAAGTTTCTAACCTTGTGAATACAGTGTATTCGACAGTGTCAACCGATCTTAATAAATGTATGAAATACCATTCATCCCTATCATATACCGGTCAATTTCGAAACTGGGCTTCTATGGTTAAATTGTTGGTAACATAATCAGAACTTTCATTTCCATCAACAATGTTCGAGTAGTTGTTAATGTTGTAAATTAAGGGTTTGGTGTTAGTGCATTGTTAACTGATCGGATTATAGAGCCATTTCCTTACTAGTACAGATTATTCAATTTCCCAGACGACTAGGAATGGGCTACTGATAATGACCGGCACATCCACAACCCTTAACCCCTGAGCGCGATTGTTATATGTTTTATGTAAATAGCTTAGTTTATATTGTTAAATTGTTATATTTCCTATCAACCTCAGCAGGGCTGTACTCATAGCTTTTGGGAAGACCCCACAAACTATACTATCAAAATGTAATTTAGTACAGTTGCAGTTCCAATTTAAATGCCTTGTCTTTGGATAGGGCTTTGATATTGTAATGTCACCATCGCTTTTTCACAGCCTTGTTACTTTTGTCATTTGCCTCTCTAAAGGATAGCAGTGATAACTGTTTAACCCTAACTCTTATTGATATGTTACTCTTTAAGATAGGAATTTGATGAGAATTTAAACTCTTCCATAACCTGTGATCAGTCTGAAAATTGAGGGAGAGAGTTGGCTAGGTCATCTGGTGCTTGCAAGATAAATTATTCCATAACATTTCTACCCATGGTTTGGCACCCTGCGATGACCTATAGCCTTCAAAGGGACTAAGTACCCTTTCCTTTATGTGTGTGTTTATTTGCATGTAATGACTCTCTTAAAAAGGCACACTTTCACACCTTCTTTATCTCTTGTTTTATTAACTGATAGTGTCAGTTTCTCTGTGTATCCACTATCCTGATTGGGTAAGGTAAAATAAACGGAACCCCATTGATTGTCTTAATCATGTACCCTATAAAAGGATATGTTTATATTCATTTGAATTCAGTCCTTTCTGGTGATATGCAGTACAGTTTGGCAGGCTCAACTGGTCATTACAGATTATGACACATAAAACACTTGCACTAACAGACCTATACGGGCTAGCATATTGTCACATTGACATGTTCAATATATTCTAATGGTTGATACGATATATGGATTGTTTGTATTTATTGTATTAATAATTATTATAGTTTCCACAAAGTAGTAAAGTTATATCTATATATAGAGAAAGGACATTTGATATAAGGCATTCCCATAAAATCTTTAACAATGTATGAAACGTAGGAGTGCTTGGGCTCATTTTAATGATACTTTGAAGCTGATTGCAAATATGTATTTTCTTTTTTTATATTTTGGACAATAGTAGAGATATTGACCGTGGCTAGTTTTGACAATTCCTATTTGAAATTTTACTGTCCTGAAAGGGGCGGGGCTTATCAGTCTATATTTCACTTTTGGATGCTAACCACTGTCAACTACTAGGATTATCCAATCAAACTATCTTCTCATTACTTTTTAATTAGCAAATTAAATTTGATCCCTTGTCACTATAAGATATGCTGTACCTCAGAGTTCTGAACTTTGCTGCAGCTTGAATCAACAAGACGTCCGCATGGTAGAGTACTTGTGGGGTGCGTGTTTTTCCTAAAGCCCACCCACCACCCTTATAAAGACCACCCACCACCCTTATAAAGACCACCCTTATAAAGACACTTAGATAAGTAGATTTTTTCTATTTTTTATAACGGGTATCTCATTTGCATATTAATGTTATTCTTTCCTTAAAAGGGGGCTAATTACGGAATGAATCGCATACTTGTGGGGTGCACCCCACAAAAAACATCAAAGGAAATAACCCCAGAAGTACACTCCCATGAGTTCGTCCGTTCACACAGCACTGTATTCATAGTAAGAATTTAGATATTAATTACTTGAGTTATTTCTGATAATTATTGTTGTATTTTGGACTTAGGAAATTTGGCATCTTCTAATTAAGGACTTGTGCTTTTTACTCTGCTGTTTTAGAATGTTTTTAAACATAACTATCGCTGTGTTTTTTAATCTTACAATAGACTTTGCCATTTTGTCTTTGAATCTTATAATACTTGCAACTCCGGCATACATCTACTCCTACGAAACACAGTCCTCTTTTACTGCTTCAGACTGCAGGGTCATTTGTAGAATATAATTGATGTCTTGCTATAAAGCAAACAGTTATATTTGATTTACATTCTACAACTTCTAGTTTTATATGTTTAGGTAATTTGGATTATTTGATAATAATTATTCTTTAATTTTATGTTTGGTATTTGTTATTTCTTTAGGTCCTGGCTTTCTCCATTTCAATTTAGCCAGTAGTGTCATCTTGATAATTCGTAAATTCGCCTTATCCTATCCCAATATTGAATAACCCTGTAAAGTCTGATCAGATGAATCATGTTCACGACAGTAACATGGGGTCAAAAACTAGGTAAAAAGGTTACATTTTAGAGAAATCATTGAGACACGATTTCATCTTATTCTATCAACGTTCGCGTAGTCGCTGTAGCTCGTTCGGTTACGCTTATTGCTGTCAATCTAGGTTTGAGGCTTTGAGACTTTGAACTGCATCTCGCCAAGTCATTACTTGTCATGATTGACAAAACGTAATGTTGACTAGTGTCCTTCGTATTCCAGCATTTATCTATTTAGTCCATATGGGGAGGTATTCAGTTGATCTGGAAGAACGTTGTGTAGAGCATATGTGTGAGAAAGCCAGGATACAGATTAACTATAACCGTCATGATAGCGATATGTTGAGAACGACGTTTAATTCCAACACGATACAGTTCAAAACTAAGGACACTTGAACTCGTACAAACTACATGTATATAGGAAGTATATAATGTACAAATATATTCCACCGATTCAAAAACCCTCTAAGTCGTATTTTAATGTTATAACATTACACTTTAGAACTAACAATTATCTTGTTACTTCTAATTCAATTTTATTATTAGCGCTATCTACATAACATATATTTATTTAATCAATCTGACATCGAAATAGGAATTTATAGCCGTAGATTTATAACACATTGCAGTTACGTTCATGTTTCTCTTTGACGATATATTCTATAAAGTACATAGTTAAACAAGAGTTGCTGCAAGATGCAGCAGTTCGATGTTAGCTCGGGAAACAGCATTTTATGGCTAAAGAAATACTGTTTGATTCGAAAAACACGAAACCTGCTGATATATATGATAACAATAGATTTTTAGTTAAATACGTAAAACGAAATCAAAAATACCTTTTCCCAACGTATTGACCTCGATCTCCTAAAATTATTGTAAACATGTGTCTGCGCATGCGCGTCCTTTTTTCCCTTAATATATTCTTAAAACCGCAAAGTTTAGCACAAAAACTTAGACTCCGCTCTGGTATACTGCTTGTGTTCAGTTGTGTGACTTCGCGTCGAAGTCAAGAGAAAACGGGGGGAAATGTAACGGGAACGGGTATAAATATCACTTCTACAGCCTTGCTTTGGAAGCCGGCTTTTATAGCGACGTTGGTAGAGTGGTTGACCTTTTCGTAAAGTTAAGCGACGTTCATCGCAGTTAGTGCCTGGATGACCCGCGATGGCTTAACGCCGGTACACATTAAAATATTGTTTTAATTTACATTTTAATTATAAAAAAACTACTCGCATACAAGTGTCAAAGTGATATGAAGGAATCGATAGATCTCGAGCTATTAACTCGTCAATGCGACTAGCAAGAAGTTTGCTTTTCTGAACACTGTAGGTTAGAAACAGCCTCTTTATCTGGTCCGTCTTATCAGAATAAACACACGTTGACATAACTTTTTAATTAGCCTGCGATAGGTACATGTACATTGTATATGTAAACAATGTTTATTTTGATCAGACTGTGCGAATATAAAGATCGCAGTTACAGATACAGAGGTAAAATGACATCCATTTACCCGCTATCATATTATCTTAACTTAGCTATTACCACTTTTATTTATTAACGTTAAATAGTTTAGGTACTCTTTACTGGTTAATATTGACACGGTCATGTTATTTGTCTTCTCTGAAATGTGGACAAGCGTGAACCGCAACTTTGGTTTAAAAAATAATTTAAACTAGAAACAAATACAAACGATCCAAAAGTGGGTATCCAGATCTCTGTGTTTACATATGCCTGCAGATAATGATCTTGTTTTATACAGGGATACACTCGGCGATATTGAATCCTTCGATTTAACGCAAAACTCAGATCGTAATATGAAAATAGTTAATCCATTGTGTCTTCGTTAAAAATAATAATGTTGTGTCTTTGCAACAGGTCAAATAAAACGACTTAACTAAATATTCTTCGCGTTGTACAAGACGGTACACAAAGCATGTTTACATACAAGGGTAAGAGCAATAATAATACTGATTATTCCAATCACTGGCACAGTGTTTCAAGCTAGCTTAGGAGTGACCGATTTAACGGTTCGATTATATTTCGTATGCATTCGCTATATTTAAATCGAGTGCGTCGATAATGATGCTTTACAATAATCACGAGTTTCAACCATATCAATATTTTGTACCATCTAAGCGAGGTTTGAACCTAAATCTCTGTTTCACGGCAGACAATTTAACCATCGCATTTGAAAAAGCCCTTCACAACATACAGCTACCGCGCATGTGTGAATTTAGTGCGCTCTTGCAATGCATGTTTCAGTTCAAAACCTGTCGGATTTTCCCCGTATAAAAAGTCATTAAATGTTATAAAGAAGTTATTGTCGGGAACCGTTTCTTACAATTTGCTGATGATTTCAGAGAAATAACGCATGGGTCGAGCGAAAGTGGATCTGAATTGCATATTCTGTTTTGGCGTAACACTTAGTGGTACGCATTTAATAAACCGTTGATAAAATGATATTTTATTTAGTAAACGTTATGTGAGTGGTGTCAACGGTAAGGCATGTGCAACCAGTACAGATCAGCAAGTGCAAACGTATGTTACATACAACACCGATCACATCTATAACTGTATACAATGCAGATGGACAGTGAGACAGTGCATATTCATTTTTTTCGCCGGAGTTGCCATTGGTATCAAATGCAAGGATACACATCTTCCCTTAGTATATAGGTTGATGTTTTACCATGTCGATTACATACGTGATAGTTCAATTGTAAAATAACTTTGCCTGTAGTGCTTGTATGTAAGCGAGTTGTTCCTCCATTAACTATAAAATACACGTGACAATTAACTTTCAATTTTATTCACACATGAAACAAATAAAAAACATACATATATAACCATACTTTTGTTACGCGATATTCATAAAAAGTGTGTGTTTGTGTGTGTAATTGGCGTACAGTAAGAGCTTCGGCGCTGTGTCTACATACTGTCTCGACATATCCTCGAATGAACTCCTAACGCATTTCCATTAGTCTAGTGAGTTACGCCCATTACATTTAGAACTATGCACATTTGAAAGTTGATCAAGATTGATCGCCATACATGTAGTTTCTGAGCAACAGAAAATAGACACAATAGTTGTATGCATAAGCTCATTTGAGTCTTCTTTGTTCGAAGATTTTACAATTCACAAGTGAGCAATGGATAAGTCAGATCCACATGTTGATGTTTTTAAACATTTTGAAATTGACTTAAGAACAGAAAGCGTAAATCAGGATCGATATGAATTTCCATTTCTGGTCACCAACACGAAATGAGTTCTCTAATTTAAGGGTTCAAAAACGTTCATACCTTTAACTTCTTTTTCGACTAAATATTTTCGTTATTAATGTGTTATCAAGGCTCACCCAGGTACAACAGCTATATCATGTATAAAAACTTATATTTAATTAAATTGGACATTAAAAAATGATTATAGGCTTTCGTTAAAGCATATCACACAATAAACGCACTATCGTTCATTTCACACCACAACACCAATACTCGGGTGCCTTTTCACTTCTGAAACTGGTAATACGACATCAGGCATTTGAAAGAAAACAAGTTAATTCGTTGAATTGAGATCCCCCAACAAAAACTGTTTAAGAATTTTTAGACCATCTTGGTATATCAGTTACTAAACATATATATCTAAATGTTGTGGACTACGTGGGGTAACTTTTCAAAGATCAATTTGACCTAGTGACTTAGGTTGCACCAACCTGACCAAGTTGCAAATACGAAATATACCTGATTGAGTAAATGTTCTGATGAACCTCCAATAATACTTGATACACAATGACGGATTTGACGTGATCAAAAGGATTTCTAAAAATTGACCCTACATGACGCTTGACCGAAATCTATAGCAGATAAATGTTCTGATGATTCTTTGATGAATATTGGGTAATAAATGTAGCCACTAGTGTATTCATATGGTAATTGAGATAAACTATTGAATTAAGGGAGCTACATACTGTCTGATTAATTTATATTTAAAAACGAGTTAATTCCCTTCCATTTAATTTAAATCAGATTTTTAAAAAAAATACAAATTCAATTTGATAAAACTCTAGTGTTTATGAGGCAATCGTAGTGACATTTGCTGTCTGAAACTTCCCTATGGTGTTAGCATTTCCATGTAGTTTTAATCATATCATCCGTTCAACCATGCCTTATGACGGACGGACTGAAAGATGGAAGGGAGAAAGGGCGGACGGACGACATGATGGAAAGACGGATGGAAGGACGGATGAAAGGACGGATGGACAGCGCAAAACTAACATCCCATCCACATTTGGCGGAGCATAATTAGCTAATTCCAAGCGGAAGGCATCTGCGACTAGTGTAAATCAATATAAGTCGGAAGACCCTCGCAGTCTGAACTTGCTCTACACTATTCGCCAATTAGAACAAGAAGTGTAGCAAAACCTGCTATAAAGCAGTATCCATTTGGATCCTTTAGGAAAAACCTTTATTTTTCTATATATCTTATAACATATCTTAATTAAGGTAAGTTTGTTTTTTCAAAGCACCGTTTAATTACAAAGATGATAATTTCATCGCTTGATACAGGTTTTACCACACTGTCTCATCAATGAAGAGGAATTGCAAATAAACAACTGGATGTCAGCCTTATCAAAAAAGTCTGGTCTCAAATCTACTAAAAATAAAAAAGAAAAAAAAGTGCAGTTTATATTCAAGAACATTACAAATGGAACATTTACGATACATTATCTTATATTTCTTTATCTGCCTGGTGCTATGCCTACTGGGGTTACACCACACAAAAATAACGTCTCATTTTTGTTTCTGTTTAGAAATATTGCTTCCAGTGTGGTAGGTTTTAAACCTATTATATTCTTAATGTTAGCATGTATACTTTTCGTTTCAGCTGAGACACATCAAAGAATGCCTTTTCTTATATAGTTTGGCATTCCTGAATGAAAAGCTGTTTCACTCATTCAATTGCATATCGGCAATACAAATGTGGCATCTTTATGATGTCGATAGTCAGGCCAGATCATTCAAAAGCGAATTATATCAAATCATCATTTTTATATTCGAATATTGTAGAAATAAAGTGAACAAAGACATCCTTATTTGCATCAGAGCGAGAGAAGTGAGATAGTTTTTTGTGGTTTCACGTCGTTTTCAACAATCTTTCAGTCATATCACGGCGGCCAGTTCACATTCTTATGTGTTTCCTGGCTTTCTCACACCTGTACTCCACACAACACTATTTCTAAGCAACTGGATGCTTGCCAACATAGACTGTATTACTATATTCATTCAGAGCGAGAGAACAGAATACCTATATTAATTGAAATGTTATTAAACTACGTGTAAAGCTACTCGTTTAAATAAAAATATATACAGAAATATCTACTAGAACTTGAATCAAGTCCCTGATCGACATACACAGAAAAATAAAATAGTCTTACACATATTGTGAGTCAATGAGATATAATCACAGCAAAGCAACACACACAAATTTTATCAAATTATCATTTTTTTACCATGATGGAGTTTTCAATACCTTATTTGTTTCTTGACATGTATCACATAGCAGTCTTTAAATGAACTATCAAACTAATTCAATGAATTGTCTTGATCTTACAATATGACTATACCACACATGGGGTTTAATTAGCACAGGAGACTCAATTACATGACTGGTCAAATTATAAATACATTACCATGCATATATTTATATATGTCTAAATGACTTGAATGATTTGAAAACGGACCTTGAATGCTGTGGTGTAACTGTACGGAATGTAGTCACATGCATGACAATCAAGAACTGCCAGACACGGCTCATATAAAAGTATTATCATATAATATTTACTGTACTGTTTGTAATTAAAATGGTGAAAAGATACTTAAGCAGTTAATATATCGTATTTAATTCAACGATGGTGTAGTCTCCGTCGTAATCAGTTGACTTGTTGACAGTGTCGTGAATGTTCCTGAAGGTGATACAGCCGTCACTACTACATATATATCGATACCAATTTTTCCAAGTGATGCTGTTGTAAGTGCAAAGTAGATTTTGGTTGAAACTGTTTCTAACCACATGATAATATCCGTACTGTAAGCAGCTGTTCCAACGGATATTTCGTAGTACATCTCATAGGGTGAATAGAATACTCCCTTCCAATTTATCGTTACCAGCTCAGTTGTGGAATTCCATATCATCGACAAACTGCTGTTGTCTGCAATTGGAAATAAGGTATGAAATATATATCTGGAAATATTCTATATTATATTATAAAAGGGTGTGATGTTGTTATAGTCTATGTATAATTGTGTTTGTATATACCGTGTTTTGGTAATTAATCAAAATAAAAAGGGAGCCATTACTTACCGCGTGATATCGACGTGTTTCAGTGATCGCCGTATTAACCTTTGTTTTGACAGCTTCGTAATTTATTTATTCAAAAGTGTTTAGAATGCGATAAAGTGATGAAACCTGACGAAAACAAACAAAACAGCAGATACAACACTGTTGTCCAAAAGGAAGTTCCTTCCAGGATATGGGACGTCATATTCGAATTATAACACAGACGATTTATCGATGACTACTTAATACATCTATTGGTTTAGATCAATCATTGTTTGGTTTTAAATGAAGAAAGTACATGCTTAAAAGAACAATAATTATGGTATTTCAGTGGTACACCTGTTAATGTTGTTTCTAAGTATAAATATATGGGAGTTCATTTTACACCGACATTGGCTAGATCATCTACCCATGAAATACTTGCCATTCAAGCGCACAAAGCTATTTTACTATTAAACAGTATGAAAAACCATTTGGATATTTTCTACCTTATGAGTATTCTAAACTATTTGATTCAATAATAAAACCAATACTATATTACTCTTCCCAGGAAGGGGTCTATTGTTATACTAGTACTATACTAGAACTATAGAAACTGTTCACCTTGATTGTTTGTGAAAGAATCCTAGGTGTAAATCATACTACCAATAATGTTGTTGTCTTAGGCGAATGCGCAAGGTTACCTATTTGTATTTCTTGTATGATTAACTGTATTCTCTATTGGTTTAAGCTTTTATATATGTCCGACTCAAGATATCCTAAGCAAAGCAATGCTATAAAATGTGGAAACGTCATGAAGACAATGGCAGAATGAATTGGCCGTCAAAAGTCAAAGAATTACTATTTATATATGGATTTGGATTTGATTGGATAACACCAGAAATTGGTAATTCCGCATTTTTTAATTGATAACTTTTCGCAAGATTGGCATAGTGATATTAATTTATCTAGTCAATGTCACCACTATAAGGATTTTAAATCATTGATTTATGTTGAACAATACTTAGAGTTAAATCTACCAAATAAATATAAAAGAGCCATGATAGTGGTATTAATTTATCTAGTCAATGTCACCACTATAAGGATTTTAAATCATTGATTTATGTTGACCAATACTTAGAGTTTAATCTACCAAATAAATATAAAAGAGCCATAGGTTGGGTATTGAAAATGGTTGACATACCAACATTACTATAGAAAGGAGAATATGCATTTATTGTCAATCCATTACCAACAAAGAGGTAATTGACTGTGAATATCATGCTTTCTTCCATTGTCTAAAATGTTCTCTTGTGCGTGAGCAATTTCTTCAAAGTTGGTATAAAAAGGGAACTTCTTTAGACAACTTTTATTTTCTTATGAGCTATGAATCCGAGACGAATTTTTGTATATCATGTGTTTTATATAAATTGGAATATTCATATAACACACTAAGAGACACAGCATGTATTATGAATGTATAACATAATATTTTGGGCCGGAGGCCTTTATTATCAATAAATGTATTGAATTGACTTGACTAATGCAAGCCGCGAATTTGAAATTGCAGACAGTGGATAATTATATATCCATTGTCACGCTTGCATGTACAAGTACTTACCGATTACCTCTGGGGAATTTCTAATGATAGTGACATTTCTTGTAATATCATCACTTCGCATGCCTAGTTCATTGACACCCTTGAGCGTACAGCTGTATTTGCCAGGTTCCATATGAAGACCATTAATTTCGAGAAATGTATTTACTGTTCCGGAATCTACAACTTCAAATGATCTGGTAATCTTGTCCCCAACAACTTCAATCTTATCAACGAAAAGTGTAATTATAAAAAGAAACGATACAATTTTCAGACAAAAATGCAAAAGTTAGGCTAAGGTTTATAACGTTCTACTGCATTTGTACATATTTTAAATACATACTTTTAATTGTAGGAGCGGTTATGTAGTTCAGACAGCATTGCAAAATATTAACTATTGTTTACCTTGATTTAGCCGTAGAGTTTTATTTGAACTTAGAAATATATACATTTAACGAAATGTTGATACGTTTGGATGAATACTTGTCTGAGCATTCATGCTACATTAAGGCTAAAAAAGGTGATGTTTTATAGAAGCTTCTGGAAATCCTACAGGAAAATATGCCAAACAGTCTAGACCCAGATCAGACTGTGGGACCTGGATATAAACTGTAGCATAAACATTATGTTGGTTTTAGCAGAGCGCCAATCACATGTAATTGTAAGAAATATGAATTTATAACCAATAGATAATAGGTATCAAACTTAAAGTCAAAGTTACCTGGTAATATTTGATTTTGTCGGCAGTTCTAAAGCCTGACCATCGTACGCTGAGTTCATCTGTTCGACCATGATAGAAGTCTTTCACTTCGAACTGAGATCCAGACGTTCCCAGAATGTCCAAAACTACATTACTGGTATCCGGTGGTGACAGTAATATCTGTACTCCATCACTTCTCCTTTCAGTGGTCAGTCCTACATTATTAACACATCTTATGGTGACAAACATTGGTCTAGATGTGTCAAAATCTTCAAGCACTTCTCCACTGCCAGCTGTTAATGTTCTTTCCAATTTTGTAAAACCGATCATTGAGTCGTAGAGGTTCAATGTTCCTTCAATAAATATATAGAAGTTTAATGACAAGTCTAGAACTACTTTTATCAAACATTTTGATTACAGATAACTTTAAACGCGACTCACTTTACATTGGCAACGTCACGGTATGTTTAACCCACCGTTTCGGTATTTCTTTAAGGTACATATTGAAAAACTAGTAGGGCTACATGTATTTATGTTTGGGAGAAGACACATACGACCATAATACTATATAACAATACGGCTGATAGTAAAGGGTCTTTGCTGACAAAGATGCAACGATTAATCAGAATAATAAATTGAGACTCTTATATTCCAAAAACAACGAAACTGTCATGCATAGTTTATATGCATTTATCTTCCATTAAATAGTTTAACATATATAATTAGTGTATACTGACCTAACGCCCATGAACATTCTTTTATTTCGGACTCAGGGTCTTTTACATCAAAAGTAAATGAGATTTCCATATCTCCTTGAAAGTCAACATCTTTACCTGTAGATAAATGTTATTTGAAGGCGGTTAATGAAGAACAATTTTAGTAGGCAACCTTCAGACAAACATGCACGAAACAAAGTGATTTAGTTGTGTGAAATGTACACATTTTGAACATTGTTCGAGACACAAAAGGGTAGTCATTCTGAATAAAGTAATTAATTTAATAAATCTAAGAATAATCGACATTTGTTCTACTGGACTCGGCCATTTACTGCCCCAGTCATTGCCTGATCTTTGATTGTGTCGCCCTCAAAAGACTATAAAAAAGGACTGTATATATCAGTCAAACAGTATTATGCTTTTATTTTACAGCTGTACCTCGTATTGGTCCATCGTTGACCACAGAAATAATTGGAGGCGTTCGGTCGATCAACAAAGGATCTGAGTACATCACAGTGGTTAGATCTGCACCGTTAGTTGCTATAACAGTAATAAAGATAACGGTTTGATGTGGTAGGTAAATTTTCGTGTTTGTGTCAAATTGTCTTTTACCAACACTTTTGAAGTCCTGTAATTGGGTTCCTCCAGGGACAGTTCCTGAAAGTATTAAAGGTTGATTTAATGTTTTGAATTTTGAAAACCTCTAGACAAAATCGCATTGTTTATGCACTATAAATGAAAGAAGTATCATTATGAGCCAAATTACTCCGGTTTCACAATTTCTGTTAGCTTCTAACATCGGTTTAGTCTGTTCATAACACTATTTCCTATCTATGATAAATATGTTGTAACATAATAACTAGAGCTAAATACCAATAGTTGTATTTTGTGGGGGCAAACCTATATAAGTATTGTTTATATTATGAATCTTTAGAACATAAAATGATAACCATTGATGAGCGTTGTGCAAAATAACAACGAAATGCGTCGATTACAAATAATACGTTTATCTGCGTGTTTTTCGGCGAATAATACAGTACTTGGAAACGATATATAGATTAAATAATTGATTAAGTGATTGATTTGGGTCTTATCACAGTTTATCCAAACAAATAAGACCACAATGCGTCCAGATTAGCTATAATCTATTCCCTAGGCATTAAAAGTATATGATAAACTAACAGTCTCTGTTTCTCGGCCCCATGCTTCCTTCGTTTTTTCACAAAATGTTGAGACCAGCTCTAACAAGAAATTGTTTATTATATAATTGATCAAGTTATAATTAGTTTCCAACGATTGTGAGGCATGTTTTACAAATCGTCTTTCACAATAAACTGTTAGATCTTTCCCAGATGGCGAATCATGCTTGTCGCATTGACGTTAATTGAACGTCGGAAAGAATGATGGCTGAACTGGGGTTCGAACTCACAACCAATCGATAAGTAGAACATACGCGTTGGATATGTTAGAGATTTGATCGGTTAATCTAAAGACACAAAGTGCTTACTTACTAAATACATGTACTTCTACCTTTATATATGAACATACCTATAGCCCACATGTAACCTTTAATTCCACTTTCAAGATCTTCACATTTCCACGAAACATGTATGGATGTCCAACCATGTAGCAAAACAGCATGCACAATAACGTGACCATCGCTAGAGCCTATCAGCTCGTCTAATTCAGTTAGCACAATGTCGTCAATGAGGATACCATTTGACCTTGACATTGTACCGATTGTGAGAACGGCGGTGTTGAATTGTGATACAAATGTACCGGATATCATCTGCCAAGACGTCATAGGTTTCGACTGTGTATGTCCTGGTCTCGCATGGATCTTAAAGACGTGACGGTAATTTCCGATCTGAACGAAAGTTTCCTCGGCCAAGGCTGCATTAGTCAGGGCCGGTAAATGAGTAACATAAAATACCAAGGAATATGTGCGCCCTTTAGTGAGTGTTGATATCGACTGGGAAATGTTTCCTCGCAACCACAATGCATTGCTTCCTTCCATAACGCTGCCTCTTAAAACCAAATAGCAGTCTGATGTCTCCCAAAGAGGAATGATATCAGCTATGCATGTCGATCGTGGTAAGAACTTGCTAATACTTTCTGTGCTAAGTGTTTGTTCAAACGATGGATTTTGGATAAGATTGTAACCGTAGTCTCTAAGGTTCACTTTATCAGGTGATGTTGAATCTATAACGACACCATTGGAGATTGCTTTCGGTGATGTGTGTCCTGCCGCATCTGTAGCTACCACTTCACTTACAATCTTCTGACCTATTTTAAAACAAAAACATATGTAAGGATACCTTATGACTTGAATATCCCTTCTGAAAACGAAGAAAGTCCACAGTGTTTGAAATCCCGTATTAGTATATTTCGGAACATAGTTATTTTTAGAAAATGCGTCACGGAGAATTTCCATTTTTCAGTTATATCCCTTTTTAATTGTTTTGACTTTATTACACGTTGTTCGATATATGACTTACTTATCGTTCAAAACATTGACATCTCCAGTGTCATTTATACTTCTCAACACATAACAGACCAAGCGGCACAAGTATATACATGTGACAACCATATGAAATTCTGGTTAACAATGAAATAAATCTTAAAACTACATATGTACCTCTGAATAATAACAGTAAAAACATAATTATTTGTCCGAACTAAACGAAGTTCATTAAGAAATGTTTTACGAACCACCGCCTTTCTCGATTAAGCAAAATTATGTTTGAAAAATCAAACACGTCGAAGTTAACAGTTTTGTTTAAAGGTTTAAGAGTTCGTAAAAACGATACCTCTCGGAAAGTCCACAATTCCGTCATTGCTTTATCTCCAAATCGCTTAAAACACATGATTGATTCTCATGTTTGAACAGGAATTATTAAAAAAAAGACGACTGACGTGGACGTATCACATTATGCCCGGTTTTACTCATATTAAATGATACTGTCGTAAACACAAACTTGCGTCTTTAAAACGTTCGTCATTATCCTACAAGCGTGTTCTATTTAGGTGCAAATACATTTTATTTCCGTGGAGACGAATGCTGATATTATGTTGGATAAGATTTATACCTACCATTTTTTATATTACTTGGCAAAAGCGTTTCCATATTTGTTTTCATTCCTAGTATAGTTAAAGGGATAACATCACACGATCCTTCGTGTCCAGCAGTAGAGACACACCATGTGTAAGACTTAATGTAAGAATGTAAATCCACAAATCCATGCCAGTGTGCTGAAATCGTCTGAGATTGGTTTTGATAGTTCATATCAAGCAAGCCTATAATTGTGAAAAATACAGATTACTAAAATTCAGTTGGAAAATATTAATCTAGTATAAACCATAACATTACTGTAATAATAAGAGGTCTAATCATATGACGTGTTTTAACTTAAACTGCATCGATGGGGTAGTAGTAAAGTGTCCGCCTCGGGCGTGGGAGGCCGCATGTTTGATCCCCGGTCGGATCATACCAAGGACTTTAAAAATGATAGAAATTTCATAATATCCTATAAGTTCATTGTTATTTGGTTAGCATTAAGACTGACTCGCCGATTTCAGGATTAATGCACCAGTGGTATTGGTAATATATCCAGGAGATATACACACAAACAAACACATATAAAAATTTAAGAAATTATAGGACATGATTTGATATGATTGATGGTGTTTGTGAGATATTTACTTGGGCCATCTTGAACCACTCCAGTCCTTGGAAAGTCCATGTCTATAACAAACCCATCTGATACAGCAGACGACTGTAAGCCCGATAACGTGAATGCCTGTACGGTACTGTAGTAACGGACACCTTCATGTAAACCATAATCTGATGGAAGGATTGCTAGGTGTGTGGTTGATGCAGGAATACCGTCGAAGCTCTGACGGGAATGACCTGTTGAAGTGAACAATAAATAGTATGCATAACATCGTAATTTTATTATTTTTGTTTCTCTAATCCATCTTGAATCTGAATAAATCAATGAGGCACACACAAAGCTGCATACTATAATGCCAAACACAGCATGCCTTGTTATCTATAGGGTTAATTGTCGTATTGCAATAACGATTGAAGGTGACACGAACAATCTAAATATTGGTAGTAATGACATTTAAATACAGATAACGAACTTAGAAAATATTGAGCAGTTCCGGATTCTGTTATATATAGTATTGTACCTCCTGGAGTAGTGCCGAGATGTACGGCATAGTGTGATATCGTCAAGGAAGTGTCTTTGAAAACTCCCTTCCAGTCTATGTTTACTGATCCAGTTCCGTTTGTAAAGTCGATATCCTCTCCATTGTCTTTAAACGATTCCCTTACCTGGTTAGAGTTATGTAGAAAAATACACAAACGTAAACAACAAATGGATGATTAGGGTTAATGTTGTTTTCGAAATCTGTAAATTCATTTATGTTCTTACAAGTATGAATACGACTGAAGAGAACTGTCTTAAACAAGTGTAGCATGTATTATTTAACCCATTTGATTAAGAAATTTAATATATATGTTCATGTTTATATCCATAACGAAAGATATATGACAGTTAACTATTAGTTATAACAAAAGTTGTAAGTAAAGAGGAAAATATCTATATCAGTCTACGTGCTATAATAACCATACAAACATTTCAACCCTTAAACTGATCATTATATATTATGTCTGTAGCGTTGTTATAGACTGCCTTCAATAGACACTTAGTTGTCCAGCGAGATACATTCGCTTTTAATGGAAGATCTCCAAACACAATCAATCTTTTTTGGCAATTGTTCAGATTATGTCTCCACGGAAAACGCAGTGTATGTTAAATATTACTGAAACATTCCAATATGGCGTTTAATCGATCAAATGTGTATCAGTTATGCCATTATGTATATATAATAACTCAATATAGAATAAATAGATGTAAATGGAGGAAACTTACCGCACTTCTAAATAAGTTGGTTGTCTGCGGTTTCTGTGATCGAACAATGACTCCTTCACTTTTAGATATGGAATAGTTAGTTGCATCATACCAGGACTTTATAAATACCGAATATCGTTCATTTTCGTGCAAATTATTGCCTAACAAAACAAGAAATAAATGGAAATGAGTCATTTATTTGTAAACATATAGTGTTAGCTAGAATATCTCAACCTAAATGTTAAAACAATACGATACATTTCAGATTCATTATTTCAATACGAATGATAAGGTATAATTATTATTGTTACTGTCCAAAAAGGATTGTTTAATGAAAGTTGTCATGACTCACCTGATATAATCAAAGCTCAGCGTTATTAGATTCATAACAACTATTTAATTGTTTGCATCTGATGATGTTGTAACTCAATATGGTAAACATGAAACGGTTATAATACCTGCAGTAAGCGTGTAGACGACGTTCTGTATTTGAGAAGCATCGTGCCAAATTCTACCGGTGCTTTCAAATATTCCCTGTGGTTCTAATTCGTCTGTAAGACCTACGCTCCATTCATACCTAAATATGGAATTATAAACGTAGTAGAACGATAAAATGTGGCTATATTACAAATTGGGTACCTTTGTATACTAAGCGTTATAGACAGTGTATTATATGCTTCAAGAACCTAGTTCTGAAGGGCTCGAACAACTTAGATAAACTACTTTGTGTGTGTATTTTTTAGACTATTTACTATAATTTAGGGTGTCTATAATGATCTATACATATTTGAACGTAACAATATGCTCAGCTACTCATATACATTGAGTACGTTATTACATTAATACCAACACATATGTATTACCTAAATATAATACTTATCGGAAGCCATTTTACGGGTATGAACATTCACGCTACACGTCAGAATGATACTTTCAGGGGAGCAATGCGTGTGAGGGTTTATCCTTCTTCAGGCCTTTGTGTACTCAGTAAACTAAAGGCATGTTTTCAGACAATTTGTAACTCGCCCTGACAACGCCCTTTACATTCAGGATCAGTTACAGACTGCCCCATGTCAAAGTGTTTCCATGGTACTTGTCATAATTATATCCGTGCCCATATGACGACCCGACGCTAAATTTAACATATCGTGTTTACACACCCGCAGAAATGATTGGTGGATTAGCGATCTCTACGAAGGACACAATATCATTTTTATATTGGCCAACGTTTCAACTTTTCTGATTTACATCGAAACATTGGTGTTTGTTCTTCACAATAATGCTTTCACTGGCAATGTTATCCCCAATCGAATGAGGTGAATGTTCATAAATTGGTATGAAGATGAGGAACATTTTAATGTTTTAATATATATATATATATGTCTAAATACTTTACAGTAGTTCATTAATGAGAAACGAAAACTTGTTCTTAAGTTTAAATTCTATATATTTAAATATACCACTTTGGCTGTATCTTTTCAAAGTCTGTCACAGTCCAAACAGCGGCAAGCATCGTATTCGTAGGCGTATACAAAATGTCGTTGTCGCTTTCCGAAGGATTTATCGAGTCATTGACTTCGACTGCAGTGTAATCCGTGTCTGTTGATTTATGATATGATATTCCAGTTAGATATTTATAGATTTGTTTGAAGATCTGCTTTTCAAGTGACCAAGTATTTAATCGATCAATATTGCATTCTTAATTGCGTACCAATTGAAATTACAAATCATAAAGTGTTAGATTGTATTCGTTCATCCACCAAAGCATACAATCATTCACACGAGTATTGTATTTTATAATGTGTTATACTATGTTCTTGGTAAACGTATCTTCACTGTTAAATACTTTTCTATGTTTAGAGAACTTTGTACATGTGTTATATTCTCTACTGATCGCAGCAATTAAATGGTACTTACTTAGTTACATATTCGCATTGGTTAAATGTAATCTTTAAGGTTTCGAATTTAAATGGGAATTCGTCTGCCTTCAGTCATATATTTTCCAGCATAATTAAAATCGTTCTTTTGAAGGCAATACTATCTGTATGTCAACCTTACAAGACTGGTAGATTCGACGAAGCAAAATAAAAAAAACACACGGTATAAACAGTGCAACCAGACCTGTAGATACATCTAAACATGCTTTGATACTTGAGTCCGTGGAACATTTTTGGTCTTTGGCGGCACAAACACAATGTCCTTGACACGAATAGGGATCACATCTTCGAACAAGTTCCATAGCACCACCAGGTATAAGTTTGAATTGCGAATGGATAACTTCGCTTCTGTGTCCAACCTGTATTATAATGCCGTTAGAAGATGGTTAATAAATAATCATTTCTTGATGAGAAATTCATTTAGATCGGTTCACAATTATGCAGTTTTTGATCGTTTTAACCTTTATAGAACATATGCAATAAAGTAAACATTCGAAATTCAAAATATTAATCTGTTTCAATTCTACATTCGAACATTGCAAAAGTCTTGTTGTGTAGGTTATTTTAATTCATTTACTATTTAGCAGCGCATTGATGTATTATAGAAGACCAAATCATGGCAAAATTAACTAAGCGGTTTTAATCATTTATCTTGATGTTGAAAACAAATACATGCTTACTCCGTTCTCGACCCAAACGGTCACAAACAGATGTTGGTACTGTGTCAGATTTTTGGTAAAAACTATGAAAACTTGAACAGATCCTCCGTCGTCTGATGTTATTGTGTCGCCATCGTGAATTAAGATACCATCGTCCTGAATAGATAAACTCCATAATGTGAGGTTCATTAATCAACAAAATTCACTGCGACGTAATTGTAGAAACGATGAGATAGTAAATCGGGACTCATGGCGTTAGTTTGCAGTTTAAATTCTGACGAATAATGTTAAGTTTTCTACTGATATATAATCTAATAATATTCAGTACACATTTAGAACACTTTCAATGTGAATCAGACTGTATCAACACAGACAAACGATTATATTACATAATTCATTGCACACAGCAGTGGACAGAGTTGTTATTATAGTGAAACCATGAATCTCACCGTGTTTAGATCTGAATCCATGTAGCTGGATCCGACATTGATGTGGTAGTTCAATATTCCCGAGTGCTCATCGCTGAATCCTACCAAAGCTACATTGAGTGTACCCGTTGACCAGGTCATCCATTCAAGTTGTCGATAAAGGTTTGCTGCATGGTCAGTGTGTATGCCAAATGTACCTATTGGTTGTAATTACATTGATAACTACAACTCACCGTTTGGTGATATTCGAAAAATGAAACAAATTGAAATATATACAATGTTCTACTGGTCATTAAATTATTTGTTTAAACAATCAATAGTAAGTTATATCTATTTGAAAGCACATATTAGACAATGCACTGCAAACAAATGCAAAAGAAACAATTTGATATTACACATTTATCAAATATCTCTGTCTAAATACGTAACATGTTTCTTCTTGAATAATTGCCTTTGAGCAATCGTTTGAGGAATACATTGCCGGGTAGTTTACATAGCTCGTTCATATCTAATTACCTAGTTATTGATTTGTATAACAGGCACTAACAATTATGATTATATAACATACATTTCGAGATCCCAACTGTTTCGGCATATGGTATAAATGCATGGGAAAGAGACAAATATAGAACACAAACAAACATACATACATACAGATGGACATACAGACAGACAAACATACAGACCTATAGGGAATTGATTGAGAGAAAGAGAGATACCAATAGCTGTCTGAGGACAGCGTGCTCGACCTTTTCATGCTTGCCAATGAAACAAAACTTTTTTGGTGGTACAGAAAACATAACCAATTACTTTATCATACATTTATATAAGCAAGTACTTTATAAGTCACTAAAGGGTCATAATTCTTACAAAAAACTTCACTGAATGATGCACTCTTCGCTGTTGGTAGAGGTTATGATGGTAAAAGGATATTGTAAGTGTTAAAGCTATATCTCTAATTATTTAAAAAAAAAATGGACTTCGTATGAATAACTTAGCCAAATTTCTATATCGAATAAGCGCCAAATTCTTAAAATAAAACTTGACATAGTTATGTACTCTTGTCTGTTGATGGAGGTAACCATCATAAGTATCATATTATTTATAAGCAAAGTACTTTATAAGTCGAAAAAGGGTCATAATTCTTACAAAAACCTTTACTGAATTATGCACTCTTGGCTGTTAGTGGAGGTAATGATGGTAAATAAATATTGTAAATGTTTAAGCTATATCTTTAATTGTTTTGAAAAAAAATGATTTGGTATGAATAAATAAATCAAAGTTCTAAACAAAAAGTGGCCATAATTTTCGAAATAAACTTAAAAGAGTTATGTACTCTTGTCTGTTGATGGAGATTATGATGGTAAATAAGTATTGTAAGTGTATAAGCTATATCTATAATGGTTTTGACAAAAAACGTGAATTGGTTAAAAAAACTTAACAAAAATTATAAGTCGAAAAAGGGCCATAATTCTTATATAAACCTTGACAGAGTTATTTACTCTTGTCTGTTGATGGAGGTAATGATGGTGAACAAGTGTTGTAAGTTTCAAAGCAGTATCTGCTATGGTTTTTAAAAAAAGGTGAATTGGTACACAAAACTTAACCAATGTGTGACACCAACGTCGACGCAGACGCAGACGACAACGCAGACGCAGACGACAACGCAGACGCCGAGGCGAGTGTTGTAGCTAGCCTTTTTTTTTCTCGAAAAGTCGAGCTAAAAAGGAATGTAAAATGTATCTGATTGTATTCGCGAAAGTATTCAAGCATTTATTAACATAAGAACATTCCTAGAGACCGATATCTGCTTAGAACAATATCATTCTTTGCTTTTGTCCAGTGGTACAATATCGAAATTGTTATGAACTTTTAGTCATGATATAGACATATAGGGATCATGATTAAGTGAACTGTCGCCGTGATTTAATTGAAATTATGATGAAAACCGCGTTAAAACCCCACTAAAACTTACACACATACATATATAGGAAAACCCATAATGAATAGTGATGTAAAACAATTAATTAAACATACCAGCAGTAGGCGCTGTAGAATCGACAAGTAAATCATGTATAGAGGATTTACTACACAGTTTAGCCGTATTGCATGACCACAAAATAACATCATATGAGCTTCCGTCGTGAAAATGGATGTCTGTAAAGGTATAGTCTCGTTCATGACCAGATATCTGAAAAGTATCAGATACTTTAGTATTAATTAGGCCTGTATTCGTTTACATATATGTCATTATAAGTACGGAAAAAGTGTTACATTTGAGTACAACATGACGATATGCAGAAAGAACACAAAGTACTGTCCCGATAACTGCACTCCAACTAGCAAAATGTTCACAGACCATATTAACGAAGCAATTTGTCTTTCAAAATGTCAATGTGTCAAAATATACCTGTATAGAAACATTAAAATCTTCTCCTATATGTGACACGATAGACAAATATTGTTTGTCTATAAAAGAGTCATCATCTTCGACCTCCCACGTAACCCTTAGCATATTTCGGAGGACGGATGTGGATTCTCTCAGTGAGCCGATGGACGACTGTGTTAGGGATGAAATAAAACCTGGTGGCGTTTCGTCAACAACGAATCCGTTTGAGGTTGATTCTGACCACATGCCTGGAAATATAGAGTTGCGGCTTTGATACACTCATGTTGCATCAATGATATTTATTTTCACTTTAAATTAATATGTGAATATATGACTAATTATAATGAGCCTGACCAACATATATTGCGAGACTAATGTAGTATATTATATATTTTAAATAATTCGAATTACATAAATAACTATGTGACACCTGGCAAGAATTTTGTATTTTACTGAGTCTCGGTCCAGCGTATATTAGGTAACTTCTCGTGAAGGATTTTATATAGTATTTTTTAAATTTTAATAATCTGCTATCTTACATGTGGAAAATTGCTTATAGATTAAAATGGTCGTATCAATATATATTCCAGAATTGTTAATATAAATCAAAACGCTGAACAAAGCAAATGTTCAAAATGAAAGAATACGTTAATATTAACATTTAATTAAGGCATATATACGAATCTGTAATTTAAAAAAATGTAATTTGTTATTGCCAAGCTCCAAACCAAAGCAATCCAGGCAAATGTAAATAATGCTTTAACGGTAGACTTTCTGGATCTAAATTGCGGAAAAAACCATATTTATATACAAATATTTAACAGACAAATAGCACTTTCTTATGTCTTACCTGTTGGATTGAAAGCTTTAACTGTCGCATAAAGTCTTATACCCACTGGTAAAATATGTCCTAAAAGTGTTTCCATATTTGGTATCACCACTTCGTCCACCAAATGAACATTTGTCGTGGATACAACATCTTCCGCACCTTTATATGTTCCGAGTCTCCAAGTATAATGGGATATGCCTGACTGAGCATCGACAAAATTCATCCATTTGTTTGCAACATAGTTTCTGCAATACATTTTATGATAATATTTCAAACGCAGTTCGATCAAGTAGCATTTAATCAGACTCATTTATAGTAGGACATTTTCCGTTTTAAATCTACGCGTTAAATTGCACCATACAGAAATTCTAAATATTCGAAATACATATACAAAACAAAACATGTATGTAAAATATATACATTTGAATACGTTTACACGAGGTGAAACTCAAGTATTGCCGTTCGGTTGGTAGTTTTATTTAGGACTAGTGACAATCTGGTATTTAGTTGAAGATAAGCGTCCAAACATTTTAATTGATATACAACTTTCCACAATTATTTATGTGGAATGTAAATTTGGAATGTACATGGTCTTTTCAAATAAATGTATTAAATAACAGATTTTTCACCGTGAACTTTGATATTCAATATCGTTTATCTCAGCACCGTCTTCCACAATACCGGGTACAGGTGGACTTGAGTCTATCAGAATTCCATCGGAAGTCTCACAGGAACAGAGCTCTGCTGTATTACACGCGGTCACAGTTATGTAATAAATATGACCTTCCGCTAAATGTAAGTCATCGAACACGATTTCTAAAATTAAAGAACAATATCAAAAAATAAGTATATTTGGTTGTAATCTATGGAATAGCAAACCGTTAATTAAGACAAGTTATAACTTCTACTTCTAATTTCGAACCTTATTCAACATGACGGCAATTTTAAGCTGAAATTACTTCAACATGAACGTTTTATTCCTGTAAAATGTATTTATTAGATGTTTTAAATGATAAATGTCCATACCTTCCGTAGTGCCGACCGAGTGTTTCTTTATAACAGTATCTGTATCTTGTTCAGTACCAACCTCAACATAATACTTTTCTATGCTTGTATGTGGGTCATGAAATCCGGACCAGAATGCTGACAGACTATGTTTGTCTGTTTGATAGTCACTATCCTTTCCTGAAGCTGCAGTTCCATCAAATACAGAGCCTGTGATCGGTGGGGAATAGTCCACAATTAAGGCCCAGGACGATGTTGTGGTGGAGAGACCTGCACCATTGTAACCCTTTCAATAGAAATATATCCATGTACTCTATGTGTAGCCGCGGAAGGTGTTGTACAACTTTTAAAATACATATTGGCCCTAATTGTTGAGTGTATAAAACAGATATATAATGAATAACTCTCAGATGACTTACGTTTTGTAAAAAAGTTTATACTAACCCAAAATGGCGACTCCCATGATTATAGCAAGTTTCATTGCTTACAATTTCATGGGTTATTGAAAAAATGATTCTGATATATTTAATAAATCAAACCAATCAATAACAGATATGCAATCTGTGTTGATGTATTCGATGGATGCATTAGTATTCAGAAATGTTTAATGTATGACCCTTTAAAACTATAATTACATAAACTTTACTTCCGAGATTGATAGCAATGACTTCAACAATAATTTTTCAAAGACGTTGAAAACACCTCTTACTTGTATAGATAGGAAGTAACCGTGTCCTTCTTCCAGTGAAGATAACTGTTCTGTGTGAATAGTTATACATTCTTCTGATGTTTGTGTTAGAACATGATTATCATCATATCCAGGTCTAGTCCCAATTGAATATTCGTAAAGAACCATTCTACTTTCTTGATCCGAAAAAAGTCCCTGCCAGCTAAACCAAGAAACACCGAATGATAGTTGTTCGTTCATCGTAAAGGAAAATAAGTAAAAGTATTTAATAGGTATGACAATTGATGTATGGAGAAAATGAATAATAATGATGGTTATAACTATTTGTGTGTTAACTTATTGTGTGGTGTACATATATTTTAATCAAGAATAAGAATGTACACATTGTTAAAAGATCACATAAGTTCAGACTTGATGAAAACATGTATGTCATGATATATCTTTATTTATCTGTTGTCAAAGGTCAGGACCAGATTGCTCAATAATATAAATAATTCGCGTATTTTATAACCAAATTTGATTCACGTATTTCTTCGAACCGAATACGAAATATACTTCTTACCATACGTTAATGTTCTCCCTATTTGATATATGCTTTTCCCCCGTCCATAGTGTAGTATCTGATAGAACTGGGGGTGTAGTATCTATAGTGATAGGAGCTGAATATGCAAATGAGTATTTCCCTGTGAAATCATATCCTGTAGCAATAAAAAATACCAACTATACTAATATGTGTGATTTTAATTAGCATATCTTATTTTCGAATTGTCTTCAATTTATATATGGGACTAGCTGTTTAAGAAATATCGACCCCTGTAATATATTATCACTAAGCACTAGCTGTTATATGAAGAACACAATTTCCAACTAGAAAATTGAAACATAATAATGAATGAAGTTTGAATATACCAGGCTTTGGAGTTAGTTCACACATAAATTAATTAATAATACTGTTCAAAATGTTGATAACAGCAGTTCGATTTCTACGGAAATCACTTGATTGATTAACTAAGACTTTTATTTTGTAAAGATATTAGTAAATCAATTCATTTTCTGTCGCAACATAAAATTGTTTGAATTAATGTTTAAATTATCTTTCTTTGGGCAGATGTCAGGTACTTTACAGTACATGTCTTCTATTCGAAACATAAATATACAAAAATTAAACTATTTTAAGATGAATATTAAGTTTATTGTCTTTATTTCTACATTTTTTGTGGCAACAGTTCAATCATTTATCTTTTTAACGCACTCAAAAGAAATGTAATGTAAGAGCAACGCCAACCCAGCAACCATGTCATTATACAAAGACAGGATATTGTTACTTTAACGACATTTTCCGACAAACAACAGGCACATTGTCAACATTGATATGGACTATACATCGAAATATCTCCATGTCCCAATTATCATATATATTATCACTGATCATATTATCATAATCATCCTGACACTTCTTCATCGCCGTTACAGGATAAACTGCACAACCCAAGACCAGCGTTAGTATTCAGGCAAACTTGATATAATTCGTCCTCCTTAAAGTAGTCTTTAGTTCGAAAATAGTCTGCTATTGATCAACCTTACATCAGACCATACATAAGAGCAAAGCGCCATTGATATTTAGAAAGCTTTTGTGTAAAGCTATGGGCTTACTGCCACTTATTTAACTACATACGAGTTAATTGTAATCTATGATTTCTTCCATGTGACGCTGAGAAATAAAATCTTGATACTGCGTGATAAAAGTTCTTTTGATTAAATTAGTTCTTAAATGAACCATTATATTGATGTGTCGCAGGCTATACAGTGTATGTATTATTATATAGGAAGATCATTCATCTGACATTTGATAACATAATAAAGCCTGGAATTCGAGACTGACTCGGATATTTCGTCCACATTGTATAATTGCAAATTAAACAATTAATATAACAAATGTAAAGTTAACTTCATACACTTAAAAATAAATTTTATATATTTAAATCAAATAGATTTGAAATTTGATAGGATTCACAGGTTCTTATTCTATACATTCCGATTTCAAGTTATATGATTGTACACTCTAGCTAAACATTTACCAACAATTTAAAGAGCAGAAAGCTTTATTTTTAAATTAATCAAGTATTTGTTTATAGAATACAGACGTTACCTTTTAAAACAGCGTAATACGTTTTCCCATTTTGTAGCTGAAGATTGTGAAATATGTAGTGGTTAGTGATGTTTACATCAACCCAGTCATGGATATCCCTGTGCCCTTGGTGTGTACCTGGTAGTAGATGAAACTATTGTCTGATTTCACATGCAAGATAACAACAAGACGTTCATGGAGTTTGGTCCAATAACAAAGTCATACTTTGCTATTTTTTCTAAGAAGGAGTAATAAGTATATGCACATATGCTTGATGGTTTCCACATTATTCATGTGCCTTCTGTATGGCTACCGAAGTGTATAAATATAAGTGCTATGTAGAGTTCATATTATATTTTACTAAATATAATGATAATTTACAAATAATTTATTTAGTTATTAATTATGTACATACCTAAAGCTACATTGTAGTGTGTTATACCAGTTGAGTGTGCAGCATTTGCTAGTTCTTCAACATCGATAAACGTTTCCCAAATAACGAGGAGTTCTGTCATTGATTGCTAAACAAAGTAAATGTTTATTATTGTAAACATAAAATATATTAATTATTAGATAATAGTTAAGCAATTGTTTTGGAGAAGGTACAAGTTTTCACTTTTGAGAGGTGCAGATGCAGACGATCCCGTTCAGCCGCAAAATCTACAGTCTTAAAATATTACTGCCATAAGCTTGTTAGAAAAGTCTATCAGTTTGTGTAGATTCTGATAATCCTGAGAAGGTGTACGAGTGGACCTGAACCTAGACAGTTCGGATTTTCACTCATAAACTGGCTATGTTATATTAAACATATATATGAAACGTAATATCATATCTCCCTTGTTAAGAGGTTTAAATATGTAAGATCACTTTAGTATTCTAAACTTTCAATGATGTCAATATTCATATTACGAATATATCTTGTAATCATGTCATGCACGTTTTATCTCTAAATGAGTCAACTAAGACGTGTTTGATATGTTGAGGTTATTGCAGCCTTTTTTGGAAAGTAATTTAGAAATACCACACCTGGTACATGACGTCAGGTCCATTTATGAATACTTTCCCTGCTGTTGGTGGCGTAATATCGACCGTTATCCCATCTGAACAAACACTTAGTTCTGGTAACTCTTCCTCCCATATCTCATAGTGATGTTTAGTAGCATAGGCGTATATACATATGGCATATCGTCTACCATTGACCAGTTTATGGTGGACATTTAGGAAGTTTTTATCTGTGATATAATGGTTTTATAATTAATGTGAAAATTATCCATACATATCAGTTTCTAAGCGGCCTTAATTTCAATATGCTGTGAATGATAAAGTCTACAATCAATGAACATGGTGAAAGTTGTCGACACTATTGTCTTACTTACCACTTAACTTATTTGACAGTGAAATGTTATATTTTCTCTAACAACAAACGAATTCAAGGCATGAATAAAAGTACATAAATCCAATAAAAAGCAGAAACTGCATTTGTTCGGACAGGCCTATTTTGAATAAGAATAAGATAATTGCAATGCTTTTCATTCGTCGATTACGTATTTTCTTTCATGTAAATTGGTATACAATCTGAATATATTTCCGTTTTTTAATTATCTTTTTGTATGAACATGTGTACGTTTTCAGTTTATCGCTTTTTCATTTGTCAGTGAACATTGACTTAACCCATTAAATGACCCTTACATGTATGTTTACAAAGTTACCAACATTCATCAAGTTTTCAGTGCACATGTAATTTTGCTTATAAGCACATGTAAATTGAAGTCTTCAAAACAATGCTTGATCTATCTACGTAGATGAAGTTGTACATTGTTACGTGTATTCATACCATGTACAAGTTAAAGACACATATTACACAATATATGTATATACCAGATATACACCATTTTACATGATATGTAATTATTGGCCTTTCATATTTGTAAATATGCTTTGATTTCTACGTAAGAATTATTTGCAGTTTTCTATCTTGTTACAAAAATGTGTTACCTGTATAGCCACATTGAATAGAAGTCGAGGCTTTACAAATACTTTGAATATCGATTGATATACTTTCTTTGTGAAATAGTATTGTGTCTTCGTTGTTTTGCTCTATAACTGCGTATTCATACTCCTGATACCTGTAATTAATATTATAAGGTTATTTGCATGGTAATTTCGGTATATGTAAAACGTGTATTTTCTCCTATGCCAACGACTTAATTGTTAGGACAATTATCAAGTGAACATCGATATCCAATTCATCACACACTTCCATGGAGTACCATGGAAAGTCTTTGAACTTTCAAGACATTTCTAAACAATAGTTTTAATAAGATTCAGATGATATGGCAACTCGCTCTCAATATTAATACACTGAGCTCACATTTTAGGATGGCTCATTAACATTTATTATTTTCTGTGTGTGTCATCAAATTCAGTCAAGAAACAAGAAGCTTGAACGTTTTTCTTTCTAACAAACAAATATCGGTATTAAGAAATGTATTCTTACGAACGATGTTAACGAATAAACAAATGTGATTGAAATTACCAAATTATGTAAACTAAGCATGTTTAATACACTACTGGCAAATTCTATTTGGGCTATTGTTTAAACTTACCGTAACTTTGGCCACGCCGCACTGAGTATATTGTCGTATGGCGTATAATCGTTGTCTGTTTCTTTCCAATGTGTATTTGCAGAATATTGTATTTCGTCTCCATCTCCGGAACCATCTAGATAATAGTTTACATACTTCTGAATGCAACTATATATATGCTACGCTTTACAGGCAATGTAAATTCAGAATGTTATTAGCTATAATCGAGTAAAGTCAGAAGAATTAGAACGCTTTCTCAATTTCGAAAATTACAATCAATCGCCATTAAATTACACGATATCGGCTTACAGGAAACGACTTCTTTTGAATTTATACTATTTGAATTAATCTAGTATCGAGACGCTTCATCTGATTGTTTGTGTGTAACAAGCGCCTTTTTAAACTGACCCACTGGACATATATTCGATCCTACATACTCGTACGCTGTTACTTAGGAAACTCTGTATACTAACCCCTGAATATATAATATATCATACATAATCTAACACTGTCGGTTAGGATACCTTGTTAACGTATTTACTAACCCTCTAAATATATACTCGATACAACACTGTCAAACATTGTTGGTTAGGATACATTGAATAATAGTTACATAACATATACATATATATACGTTATCCTACACACTCAACCAAAGATGGTTAGGATACCTTATAAACGTAGTTACTTACCCTTTAAATATATACTTGAACACTGTTGGTTACGAACCATTGTATACGTAGTTACTAACCATCTAAATATATACTTGATCCTACACAGACAGACATTGTTGGTAAGGTTACGTTATAAACGTAGTCACTAATCCTCTAAATATATACTTGATCCTACTCTGTCAAACATTGTTGGTTAGGTTACCTTGTATACACAGTTACCAACCATCTAAAAATAAACTCGATCCTACACTGTCAACCAGAGTTGGTTAGGTTACATATAATACGTCTTTACTAACCCTCTAAATATATATACGTGTTCCTAAACGGTCAAACACTGTTGATTAGGTTACCTTGTATACACAGTTACTAACACTCTAACAATAAACTTGATCCTACACTGTCAACCAGATTTGGTTAGGTAACCTTGTATACGTAGTTGCTAAAACTCTAAATACATACTTGATCCTGCGCTGTCAAATACTGTTGGTTAGGAAACTATTTAGACTTACCCTCTGAATTTGAAATCGGTCCTACACAATCTAAAACTGTTGGTTCTTTTACGGTACTCTTGTCACCACAGTTGTGAATGTCTTTTGATATGGTTGAGTAAAGTGATACTTTATTGTGACCACGAACATTGATTCGCCAGCAGTTGCTAAAACTTACGATTCCGAGGAGTTGGATTTCGAAATAGATCTGAAAAGATACCTAAATCATCATGATAATGAATGTATTTCATGTTTTATATATGTGACACTCTTAACATTATTCCTTTTGACGGTGTAACGGATAGAGAGTGTGCTTCAATCGCGTAGAAGCATGCGTCTATTCGAGACTTTGTATATGGTAGATTTTACTTTTTTACATTCAATTTTGAAACGACTTCATGAACAAAATACAATGGTGTGTCAATATATATGAAGGTCATATGTTTACAATAT
This sequence comes from Serripes groenlandicus, assembly GCA_031761405.1. Lineage (NCBI taxonomy): Eukaryota > Metazoa > Mollusca > Bivalvia > Cardiida > Cardiidae > Serripes > Serripes groenlandicus. Next base: position 58,522,134 of record JASEVX010000001.1, read on the forward strand.
TTTTGAATGCCATACTAAAAAGATTGTTAACATCTGGAAAAGGTGAGTTTTCATGTACTTCATAGTTCGTTTTAAATCGAAGAACTAATGTTTTGAGTGAGTTCAGGAATAAAATTATGAATCTGTAAAGTAATAAAATATGAGTGCCCCATACCTGTTGTTCGTCTATTTGCACTATATTCGTGACGGTGGTCCATTTGTTAAGTGAACCCCTGTCTTGATCTGATATAGTCCACTCATAACGATCCATTATACCAAGGGCTTCTCTCGGACTTTCGATATCAGGATCAATGAACCTGTCCATGGTTACTGTCAACTGTTGAAATCGATTTTAAACTAAGTTTGATATGTTAATAACTATGTTAATAGAAACTAACAGCAATGTACAGAAGGGTCTGATATATTTCATTGGTTTTGTGCTGCGTTATTGGGTTACTGTAAGAATTCTTTAAGTTGGTTAGGAATCTGAGTTTACAATTTCAATACTGAATGACGTTTTTAACGGTTTACATTATCAAACACTTAGCTCGACTAAGAAAGAATTCGTGTACCTTCGTTCCGTCGACTAAATGCTCATACTCGACGTCAATGGAGCCTGGCGTCGGTGGAAAGTGAATTACTGTCACGCCGTCAGTATACAGGCTGGGAAAACAAAACTCACTGGCACAAAACCGTAACACAAATCTGTATGATCTACCACTTTCGAGGAGGATTACCGATGAAATACCAGATGAATAAGTGAATGCATGTATTTCTTCTGTCACGTTCTCCCAATATTCTACAAATATAAACATCTAAGTTTAATCTATACTATTTTGTTAGAACTAATTCCAAAGATCAAAATCGTTATCACGAGACAAATATAGGCTTAAATTAAAAGCAATTCATTGGAGTTTAATGAAGATGTATATCAACTTTTCATCAACTAAACCGATCAACTTTTTGCATAAACGTATTTCTGATAGAACACCATAGTAGGCCCATTACATTGGATAAGTAGTGCATGTAGAAGAGCATTCATAGTTTCCATTTGTATCAAATATGTATCATTTTAATTTCGGAACCACAATAACAGCTGTGTAATTATGACTTTCATGTATATTGTTTGGCACCGAAGTTGATGTTAATTTCCATGTAGGAAAAAGGCACTGGTGGTTCTTTCTATAAAAGCAAGTTCTAATAAAACATAAATATACTTTGAGTGATTGCTGGTTCATTTATATTTGTCTGATTATCAAGATAACTTCATAACACTTTGAATTGAAACTAATAACAGTAAAACTATCGTATGTCAGACATCCTTGAAATGTGTTCGAAACTTCATTAATCAATGTTAGGTCATTCTAGCTTGAGCTGATTTTTGAACGTTTGCCGTGGTTTGGTTATCGACATATATCTCAACGGATTCATTTCTTGGAGAGTTTCTAAGCGTGTGCTTGATAACAAAAGTGAAAATCATTAAATTATTATGATGCAAAAGACGCTCAGATAATCGTTCTTACATATCATCTTAAATATTCAGATATCATACATACAGTTTAATTCAATTGACGTAATGCCTACTTAAATCAAATTGATCGTTTTCATCTTTTCAATTTAATACATAAATACAAATTTAATATTTCGAATGTTAAATAACATAGATAACGCTGTGTTTTACCTGCAACAGGTGCTCGTTGTTGAACCATCCAAAATATATCCTTTGTGAATGGTGAATATTTCTTTGGAATAGTCCAGTGTGAATTTAAATGGCTCGTTGAACGTTGGAAATCAATGTCAAGAGGGCATGACACATTGATATCCTAAATAGAAACAGAGAGTGTGTGTGTATACGTATCAAGGATTTAGTGTTGTAAGTCATTATGATTTTATTTATAAACTCGATCTTATATTAGGATCAGCTATACCTGACAGTGAAATTCACTCAGGGACATGTTTCTTGTAAGTTCTGGTCCAAGTGGTACTGTTAAATATGTGACTCTGTGCATAAATAGGAGCATGTTACTGCAAAGAACGGTTATTGTTATAGCTTGAATTTTATAACAAACAATCATATCCTAAATCTGTCCACATGCAATAGAAATCTTGGGATTTTACGATGTATTTCTAAAACTAAAATTAATTCATTCCGTTTGAAATATCTTGGGACGAAACAGCTTATGCCAATAAGTATGTATGTATTGCATCTCACCTGGTCATGATGACTCAATCTATCCAGAGGTAATTCTAAAAGGTAAAATAGCATTATTAATAACGTCTGTATAGCTAATTTAGTAATTTGTAGCAATATTGTTGTACGACTGTTAACAATTCTGCAATTTAACAAAAGTTAATAAATTGCTTTTGTAGTTATTTTAAAGATCTGCGTTGTGTGGTTCTCACTATACTATTCTTTCAATCTAAGATGTCACGTGTCAAAATTAATGACATAAACATGCAATTTATTTACTTTATGTTTCCTGAAAAATAAAATTACTATGCATGATATAATGATACAACCTATGAACAACTCATTGTGTGTCGCGCCTTTAACGTTTCTAATATGATAAATAAAATATGTCGATGTTCTACACATCATCAAGGTACGGTACAAATACTTATTCAATTATGGTAAAAGACCGTATCATGTCTTTAAAATGGTTGCATAATATAATTACCCTTCTGTCCATCGCAGTTAGAACCGTCGTAAAGAGTAATATCACTCAGTATTAGGGAGGTGTCTATGGGCATTATTCCGTCAGAGAAAACGGTTGTACATCCACCCGATGAACAAGCTATAACTGCTAATTGGTAGACCTAAAATGGTTATACGATAATCGTGTGTGTATAATTCATATTTTATGTACTAGACTTTGATTAAACTTGACGACTTGACGACTGACTAGCATGTATACTATTCGAAGCTTAATCTAAGGAAATGCGATACGCTCTTCATAATCGGTGATAATAACTTACACTGAACCAATTGTATTATTTCTGCTCTGTGAGAACCAATAAATCTGCA
>JASEVX010000001.1:58530137-58640510 GCA_031761405.1 Serripes groenlandicus
CTTTTTAACATTTTTCGCGTTGTGTCCAATATGTGCTTTGGAGCTGACCGTAAAGTGCTATTGTAAGATTACAGGTCTTTAATACGATCTTAATTAGACTATGCATGTATAGTCTATGATTCAGCAATAAAGCCATACGTTGCAAACAACAACTTAATACCTTTCACCATCAGCGTTTCAATGTAGCCCTTTTTAGAGTATGAAGAAGCCAATGAACCATCCTTATATTTACACCGAAACATACTAGCTATGCAGTATTGTTTTAAACTTAAATCCAACTCATAGAATTATGTATAACCCTTTATACACATAATTGGCGGTGTATCATTTTACTGACTCATTGTCTGCAATGCAGCCACTTCAGAATGAGAAAACTGAATGTCCAATCATTCTGAAACCTCGTACTTCTAGTTAACTCGTATTTCTACATTAATACCTGTTAGCTTGTGTTGGCTCCCTAGTCATATGGGCATCATTCAAGATAATGAACAAGCTGACGTGTTGGCAAAATCTGCCCTTTTACAAAGTATTTTACATTTTGAAATACATGCACCATATTATGAAATTAAATCTTAAATCTTCGTTTTAATTCACGTAATTGGCAAATGACGAAGTGATTAATAAACTTCTTTTAATCAAACCTATACTAAGTGAATGGCTGCCAACTTTGAGATCCTTTTGCCTTGAAGAAATCACAAAAGACTAACACATGCGTATTTCTGAAAGGGGAGGAGGCTCCTGAATGTATTCCGAGTTTTACCCAGCTGTCAGTACAGCACATTCTTCATGGAATTTCAAGTTTTGCTTCAATGCGTGTCAAAATATGTCAGGCTCTAAATATGCGTTAGCTTTTTGGGTCTGTTAAATCTGTAATAGTTTTTGGATTCAATAGGGAAACTAATATTTAAACTAAGATGTGATTATTTCTTAACCATGTGTTTTGCATACTCATTACTCATCATTACTCTGACTGATCCTGTTTTGCATATATTCATATATATGTTTCTATCTTTAACTTAAATATCATATAGTTATGTTTAGGATGTATGGTCATATCTTATTTTAAGTATCACATACATCATGTTTGACTGTTGTGCCTAATAATGTCGTGGTTTATTTTACAATTTTACAATCTCACAATTTCATAATATCATCCTTTTCATTGTAAGATAATTTTATTAAGCTCCCAAAATGTCCTTAGATGTTGACGGGCCTTTAAACTCCATGCAATTATTAATTTATCGGTAAATGTATGTACTACATATGCAAGTCAGACAGCTAAGTGATTGAATCATACTACTACTAAACATTGTGTGACACAAACAAGGGTCAACTTATTATATAGAAACTTACTTGCAGGATTCAGATGGTTCTTCTATAAACTGTATTGTTCTGTCTTTGTGAAGATACCACATTTCATCACCGTCCGTTTTAATTGGTCCTGGATCCGTCGATGCCCCGTTAACACTAACCTGGGAAACAGTTGACATGCTTGCATCAATTGTTATTCCATCTGAACAAACAGCATCGGAATGGGCCAAAGCACGATTGTAGGCTGCAACGGTGACGTAGTATGTGCCATCCATAGGTACGGTGAATGAAGCAAAGTGAAGATAAGTTCTTGTAACATTCTGAAAAATAATGTTATACCCACAGTATTAAGATATTAACTATTAAGTATATGAAATTAAACAAACGAAATTGTTCTTAAATACTTCATACTTGCTTTTTAGCTCACATGAGCACGCAGTGCTGCGTGAGCTATTGTGATCATTCGCCTTCAGGCATCCGTTCACATTTCCTACAAACAACTTCTCATCCTAAACAAACGAACCAAATTGTAGCGGCATTAAAAAAGGCGGGTAAATGCTAAAACTTTACAAGTCTTTATTTTAAAAGAACTAGCCCGATTTGAAAATAGTGGTGCACAACTATTTCTTGTTTAACCCTCTACTTATGTTAAAAAGATTATTCCGATATGTTGAAAAGTATTGCCGTCAGGCGTGCAGTGCTTGCTTTCCTTATATGAACAAATATTGAAAACTTGATGAAAAAACTTCTTGTCAAAAGTATAGGCCTGATTTTGAAACAACGTTGCACAAATATTGCTTTGATTATCTTTTACCAAGACATTTGAAATTATTCAGATGTGTTGAATTACATGGCCGCCATGGGTTATTGCTTGTTCTCCTTGTTTTTAGAGAGTAAGATCATTGAAAACTATTTAAGATATAATTAATCAGGTGAGAGATACAGGGCTATCATGGCCCTCTTGTATTCAATAAAATATTTATGTTCAAGATTTTAAGAACGAAAAAGATACTTACAGTATTTATAATATCGACTGTAAATATACTTGAGTCTAAGCAATATGTTCCAAAAATATAATCATAAAACAGAACTCCACTTTCTTTATCAAAGAAATCTTTCCAGTGAACATGGACTTGTCTGTCTTGTTGGAAGTCTAGTTCATCAATCCCGGACATCCCTTCAAGAACTGTGCCGGAGACTGGAGGCGAAGTATCTATGGTTATCTGTTAAGAGATAGATACACAGTAATGTTAAAACTAGATTTAATTAGTTAGCACAATTTTGATACGCATGTCCAAATTATTAGGAAAAAAGAAAACATGATCTACAACTATCTTAGCTACATGTTCCAGCATGTTGACCTATTTAATTATTTGATAAAGATGTGTTGATTCGAAATGGAATCTGAAAATGAATAATATATGTACATGTGTGATTCAACAAGTTTATTATATACATGTAGTTATGTTCATAATTTAAATAGTTCTGACCTTATAAACAACTGTTGTTTTTAACATGGCCCGATTGACTGTTGTTACTTCTAAAAAGTAATCGTAATCATGAATTCCAATGTGCCTATCCGGAGTTAATCCATTTTTACCCTCGATATCTATCTGTGGCTTCACTTGAAAGTGTCGATGGAAGCATCCATCAAATGGTGTACAATAACACTTTGCTCCTCTAGGGTAAGTCTCATAATGTTCTCCACACTCTTCCAATGACTAAAATGAAATGTAATACAAATATGTATTAATTGTATCTTAGCACTTTTATACTTTGTACGTGTTCATTCATAGTGATTTAACACCGACTCTTAGAGTACGTCAATTAAACAACGTCGAACACAAATCTTCATGATAAATCCGTGTCTAGAAATGTGTCTTGCAAACTGACACTTGACACTGTCCACCATCAATCTACATACAATATGCCATAAACAGATTTTCCACGTATGCTAGTATGCATGCAATGCACTGAACATTAAAGTTTAAAATACCCATTGACAGACAATATGAAAACGGTGACAGAGCAACCAGATTTTATTTCTTTTTGCAGTTTAATCAGATCAGTTTTCAGATATTAAAATGGGAAGTGTGCGACCATTTTCAGGGCAAACCCAGATCATTTAATATTATACATATATGGGAATAAATGTTTGTAAATATCGAAATATAAACCAATAATAGCTTTAACCTTTGTAAATATGCCTTGTATATCAGTAACTTATATTGGTAATGCTGTTTTGGCATATAGTCATGTACGTGATCTTAAATGTATAAGGGATAGTCTACAATGGTACAATAAATTCATGACATCTCCCGTTGAGACCTATAGATGGGTAATCTAAGTCAGGTTGTCTAAATAACAGGTGCATGTGTCGAACTAAAGATTGTGATTTCGCCTACCACTGTATTTCCTTGGAGTGACTCAAATGCTGTCCCATGCACAATCTCTTCACCAGTGTAATTGTCATATATACGCCAGACAAGAGAGTAGAGCCCGCTTTCGACATCGTAGGTATCCCATTCAATCCTGAAATCGTTTCGCAAAAACGTATAACAGTAAAACATTCTGGCTAATACAGGTCATAGTTTGTTTACCTTAAATAGTGTTTAACGTATATTTAACTAGTATTTAGGTAAATCCATGGCTATTCCTCGGTAAATTACTACTACTAATGGTATGTGTATCCTGACATCGGTGGATTTTACGAAATGCTTATCACGTCAGTATCAGCGCAAATGAGAGAAGCCAGAGTTTCTTTCTTTATAATATTTGGTATGACAAAACTCAGGATCGAACCGTGATCACCTGCTTAAGAGGCGGATTCTATTTGGTATGACAAAACTCAGGATCGAACCGTGATCACCTGCTTAAGAGGCGGATTCTCTGTCCGCTACCCAAGGAAGTGGGTGTGTTGTGATGTTAAATAAGCTGCAATTAAACTTTGAACAAAACTGTAAACTTTGATATGTACACATTCTTGAACATTAAATTTATCCATCATTCAGAACTTTATATCTATTTTTTTACATGTAATCAGCTCTATTTACTAAAAAGAAAATGACGAAAAATAAGACTTACGTTAGTTTAGACAAATCTGCCACTTCATGAACTGACACATTTTTCATGTTTCCCACTGTCAACCACAGATCGTTTATCACAGGTGGTGATGAGTCTACTTTAACAAACACGTTTTCGTCAGCAAAAGCACCGGTGATGTCTATAGCTCTTAGTGTTATGTTAATGCCCATACCGTCTTGCAAAACCTCGTTAAACGACGTGGATTGCGCGTGTATATCGGGTATATTCTGCCAAGGAAATGGTGTTATCTGACCTTCAAAGATGACTTCGTACGATACATTGAAATTAACAATACCTGAAAGGGATCAAATGGGACGAACTGATTAATATCGTTGTATGTATAACTGAGTTAAAATAGTAAATTCCAGATGTGTGTGCTACATATTATTTATCACGCATAATGCGGATAACTCGAAATATGATCGTATATCCGTTATTTAATTACACTTGTTTAAACCACAATGAAGGTTAACAGTATGAGTAATCCTGATGTATTTTAGCTGCATGATTTTATATTTGGTGGGAGGTGCATGAAAGTTTATCCTTGGTGTATGATATACCAGACCGCATAATTTATGATCATGATATGCCCTTTACCATTATCGTCCCTAACATATGTGCAAAATTCAATTATTCATAATCCCTTCCTAAATAACGTTGTTACAAATTCTTCTAAGAATATCGACAGAGCAACCAATAGGGACCTTCGGCAAATAACAGACATTTTTATCAATGATAGTTATCAACATGTATTCCTTAAAAAATGGGATGCTCAATATGCTTATGAAAAAAATAATCACATGCTCATTCAATATTGCACTTAAACCGATATTCGTCCAACAAATCCGAGATATCAACTGAGCGATTAAAATTAATATTGTCGATTATATTGCACGTAGTCATATCAGATCATCGTGTTGTACCAACATATTTTCAACTGTGCTGTTTCATAGACTAAAGAGTACTATGTACATGTGCTCCACTTCATTACATTTAAGAAACAATAAGTATGTTCATCAAAGCCAAGACCACCAGCCGTGAGTATCTAGGCGATCAACATGACGTTAAGGACGATGGATATATCCAACGTTTAGAATACTTTCCTGAATAATCATACGACTGAATAAGTCAGGTTATACAATAGTTCCTAAATCATACCCATGCAATATTCGAATTTTGGATGTTTTTGAAAATATTTTATAAATGCACGTAAAACGGCCATAAACATTATATAACAAAGAATCAACCCTTTACCTAGTATGTTATCCCTTCTTTGAATTTGTCTTTGACCTTCATGGTCGTCCAGCGACGAGTTGACATAGTTCAACGAAGAAACCGCATGTAACCAATGCCCGACGTGATGTCTCGTATTTATGAAATAATCTTTCCAAATTATATGTATCGGTCCAAACTTTACAACCCAATTACAGTTTGCATTTGGATTAGCATTAGATATGATTGGCGAAGCAGGTTCTTGTTTCCAGATACATCTTCCATCATTTCCTGCCATGACTGTTCTAATACCTTGTTTGTCGACCTTCGATTGGTTATCGAATATCAGAACCCGTCTTGCTGCTCGGTGATTACCCGCTTTATCAAACGCCGCAATGGTGATGGAATATGGTCCCTGACTTTGCAATGTCAATTGTGTCTGAGGGAAGTTAATAAATAAAGACACATGATAGCACGAGACGCTCGTATCCAGAGCACCAGATAAAATAAAAGTCACATGAATAGCAATTAAAATATATTATCAAAAAGGTAATAAGAATATATAAATATTTCTAGTCTGCAAATAAACCACTTTTATTGTATATTTTGATATTTTTTCTTCTATTTTCCATTTGGAAAAAGGATGCAGTATCCGATGCAGTATCCGATATTACACTGGTTGATATTGCACGTATTGATATTGCACTCTGATATCTTTTCACGGGCTGCTTAGGACGGAACGATTTCCAAACATTAGCTTTATAAAGAGCTCTTATCCAACCTTTGATAAGTTTGAGCCCAGCTTACTTTTACTTCTACTTTGTTACTGGCTAGGGCTTAGTGTATCGCAGGCAGGTGCCGCCATCAACAAGGTAAAATCAACAAATTAGGCATATTTACAAATACAAATGAAATAAAAAAAATCTGTGTTGATTTAACTTGAATAAATCTACAGATGTGATCTGCGTAAGGTCCTGGTAGTCCTAGGAACAAACTGTGCTTATGTTGTTAGTAGTACAGTGTGTTGTTTATCGTTTATATATGACACGTAGTGAAACATATTTAGACATACAAACAAGAGCTGTCGGAGGACAGCGCGCTCGACCTTTCCACCGCTTATTTAAGTTACTGAGATATGGACTCTTATGTAGTTGCATGCAAAACATTAACCAGAATTTCTCAAAGGGGGATAATTTGCATTATTTTGCAGGATAGAGTTATTTATTGTGATTATTGTCATAGGTGTGATGGATGGAAAGGGTTATATAACGTTTTAATGGAATGCATCAAGTTTTTACTAAGATATGGTCTTTTAATGAAGTTGCACGCAAAACTTTAACCATAATTTCTAATTAAAAAAAGGGCAACAATTTGCATCATATGCAGGATAGAGTTATCTTAATTGGTTGCGTATATAGTTTTGAAATTGGGAAGGGTTGTATAAAATTGTAATACAATGCTTTAAATAGTTACTGAGATAAGGACTTTTAATGTAGTTGCACGCAAAACTTTAACCAGAATGTCCAAAAAGGGCCATAACTTTCCATAAAATGATAGATAGAGTTCTCGTACTCAAATGTTTACATATGTGTGATGGCTGGGAATTACTGTATAAAGTTTCAATGTAATGCATCAAGTATTTACTGAGATATGGTCTCTTATTGTAGTTGCATGCAAAACTTAAACCATAATTTATAAGTCCAAAAAGGGCCATAACTTGCATAAAATGCAGGATAGAGTTATTTAACTTAAGAATCAACATATATGTGATAGCTGGGAAGGGTTCTTGAAAGTTTCAAAGCAATGCATTGAGTAATTACTAGGATATCGACTCTTAATGTAGTTGCAAGCAAAACTTTAACCAAATCTTTAGGTAAAAAAAAGTCCATAATTTGCAAAATATACTGGATAGAGTTATCATACTTGATAATCTACATAAGTGTGATAGTTGGGTAGGGTTGTATAAAGTGAATTCTCAGTAAAAAAAGGGGCCATAACTAGCATAAAATGCAGGATAGATTTATCTAACTTGATAATCTACACAGGAGTGATAGTTGGGTAGGGTTGTAGAAAGTTTCAATGCAATACATGTAGTATTTAAGTACTTGCATGAAATACCTTAACCAATGCGTGACCAGGACGCCGACGCCAACGCCGACGACAGGGTGAGTAGTATAGGTATCATATTCTTTGAATAGTCTGGTCTACTTATAACATCAGCTGTGTTTTTAAATACCTACGTAGTTTCAGACGTAATAACGAGACGTGAAGATCAATAATATTGCTCGACTGTAAGGACGTACGCTATAAAGTTGGTTTGATTGTCGTTGACGATCTATAATAAGTGTATCTCAATTACACATGAACAAAACATAACGAGGGATTCATAACTGCTAGGTTGTATAAGCAAAATATTGTTTTAAAGGTTGGTCTTCTTATTTGTTTTGTCATCCTCAGATGTGATTTTTAATAACGCAGTATATTAGGCGTGTGTTAGCTTTACTGGATATACTTTGAGTTCAAAAGGGGCGTCAAAATCGTAATAAAGAACAGACATTTCCAGACGTCAATACCAGAATAAGATAATACACGATTTCTTAATGCAAAACACTGTTAGAAAAAGCTTTACACTGATTTTATCTAATCAATCCAAAACGATTGTTATTTTTTTAAATATTGCAGTTTTTAAACAAACAGAACGACACATTTTAAATAGCCAATATCAAATTATACAATAAAAAGGTTATTGCATGATTACGGATCGAGCAACTCAGCCGAAGGAACTCGTCCAACAGAATATTTGCCCATAAAGATGCAATAACCTATAGTATTATAGAATCGAAAAGGATTATTGTATGATAACACTGCTGATATCGATGTCAATATCGCACCACTATGAAGGAGAACAATAGCTTTATTACAACTTAATTTAGTTGACAATATGGTTATAGTTTGACCGGATGAATGTAATCACATCAATACATTCAAGTGCGTCTCTAAACATGACGTTAAGTTGTACCTATCGAATAACAGACAACACTTACTTCTGCTACGCTGCTTAGAACGTTTGGAGCAATTGCACCAGTGACCTTATCTCCGTGTGTGAGTTCACTTGTTTCTTGTGTACCACTTGATCGAAGATGAAATACTTCAAAATGATAGGAGTCGATTCCGGCAAGCTCGTCATACCATCCTTGCCATTTTACAAAAGTGGAGGGCTATCAATTACAGAAAAACAGTTTACGTTTGTTTCGTTAATGTTCAGTTCCATGATATACTGACGTTACAATTTCTATCACTGGAGTCGATTATGTTCTTTAACATTAAATATAACATTTAAGACTATACAAAACCTCATCGATTTTGCGGCTTTGTGTTTTCTTCAGGATAATACAAAGATCACAATATATTTATTGTCACATGTTTATATGTACGATTAATGTCTCGGTGGTGTAGAATAGTATCTGCGTCGTCTGTGCATGATCGTGTGTATAAGCGTACGTCATAACGCCTTTCTCTGTTTCGTGTCTGCGTTATTTCTTTGCAACTGTCAGAAAGAGTCTTCCAAATACAACTTGATTCTTATTTTCAAAGCAACCACGGCGAATGGCAAATTAGTTTAATGTTCTCCATTTGAGAAATATCAACACAATTTAGTTATTACAATTTAATCGCTGACCATTGACATTGTTTCTTACTGTTATGCATGCGAGTTAATTCGAACTGTTAGAAGTGTTTCTCCGATAATTATTAAAATCCAACGCCTCTCTATCAGCTCAATTAAGTTTAAACGATAACATCGACCCGACGTAGGCACTTATGATTTAAATTTATTTGACCTTGACATATTCCTGGATTTAAATAGACAGCAATTGTTTGATTTATATGTATTGCTAAAATGTGTTCGTGTTTTAAAATGTAGTACACGGTCATGATTTAAAGTTTTTTTATGAATCAAACAATTTACTTACAATCACAGATACATCTGTTACATCTAATGGCGTATTATCACACTTGTGTAAAAGTTTACAGTGTAGTGGTAAGGCTGTATCAATAAATATATCAAAAGTGAATGTTCGGGTCGCTCCTTGCAGGTTATATTTTACTTCCGCGTTGTTATTTTCTCTGTTATAGGTGGTGATGTATCCTCCATTGGTTGCAAAGGTTTTGAATTCTATTCTGTTAATTACAAGTCATATCGATTAATTATACAGTTATATATTAAAATACGGTGATACGTTATGAAGACATATTTATAATTTTATTCATGTTTTGAGATTATCTCTAAGTCTGGAATAACTATTATAGGTATCCCCGTATGTAGCAAGACACAACCATGCTTTTATCGTTCTAAAACATAATATAATAAGTGCAAATATGTTGCTATTTCTTCACGGAAATAGTTTGTTAAGGCACTATTAAATTATCATCATGTATCGAATGTTTTCTGCTTGTCAGGTCAATTTGTTTCATACCTCAGTAGTACTTCATAAATAAACCAAACCATGCTGGCATGAAATCGGTTTCCGATTGCGTTGTGTTGAAAAGCAGAATATTTAATTGATATTGGATGATATGACAAATGGTACTCGTCTTTGCCATGAACCTTATTATTTTGGACGGTTATAGTAGTTTGATTGTCGAAGACGTTGTGGCTATATAGAATCAAGATGAATTCATGCTGTAATGATAACATACCAGACTATTAATAAGCATGTAAGGGTGACCGAGGCGTAAAGCCCCGGATAAAATAAAAAGGGACTCATAATATTCGGGTGCGGTTTCAAAAGCGCATTCAGTCGAAGCTAATCAATTTCTTATGTCTGTCATTCTTCCTTATTTATACATAAGTGTACAAACTTAAATATGATATTATAAATGTATTATTCCCATTAATTGATTAAACTTATTTTTGAAACTTAACATGCACTATCCTCTTTATGTCTTCTCCTTAATTCCTCCAAACCGTTGAATCATGCAACATTTGGGCTCAGTGGAAGCCGAAAGGAACACACTTTCAAAATCTTCTCATTTGACACTCTGTCGATGATTCTCTAATAAGTTTGTACATGTCTGCATGTTCTTCTGGCTACCTGTTTTACCAGGTACTTTCCAGCAACGAGTTTGGAAAGAATAATATAGTAGCCAAGATGCAAAGCTCCTTTGTTTCAGTATGGTTTAAGTGAAAAAATTAAATATCCTGTTGAAAGGGTGACCCTCTACAAGTTATCTTCCAGCCATGTTGATTGGCCAAACAACTTGTCTTCCGGAGCGCAAGTCTTTTCGACCCTTAATGTTTTAAGTGCAGATACAAAGGCCCGATTCTAAATTGATTTTACAAAGCTATTTTATCCATTATGTCTGCAAAGAAAAAATTTAAAAATCTTCTTTTTAGAACATTATTTGCCTGATTACAAAATGATTTCATAGATGATTTCATAGATGAGTTCATATGATCCCATGCCTAACTTCTGCAGGTTCCTTCAAACCTTGTAACAACAATGTACACTAAACACACTTAAGTAATCCATCCAAATTGTTGATTTACTTTATTTATATGCGAAATCATATGGTATTGATTAAAGTAAATCATAGTGTTGCACTTAATTGAACGTCATGTGAGTAATTGCCCATACCCATCTAGGCATGCAAGTTTTTGTAGGATTCTAGTCGTTAAGTCAATTGAACTGAGAGATGTCTACAATGCATACACAAGCAGTTAGGACTTTATGAATCAGAAAAGATTACGTTTGTTCCTACCTGTCGCCGTTTTGAAAGGGCAAATGGTCTGACCAATCAAGTTTCAAATTGAATGTGCTGTTACATCTGTAATTGTTTGAAACCGGGTGGTCCTTTGGACAATTCTTCGACACAGCATCTATATTCGCTGAACCTGGTAAATGTAAACGCATATAATGGATGAATGTATTGAAACATATCTACGACTCTGAATCATATAATGACATGTTCGGTGCTATATGGTATTTATGAGACGAAACAAAGCAAGCTGTCCGATGATTTATTTACACGTAAACTTATATGTATTGCCTATTAAATATTGATAATAATGCATTACAAAATTAAATTGATATAAACATATTCAGACAATATGTCATGTATTTGAAAGTTATCATCTGCCCAAGTTGGATTGGCGTTGTCTGTCAGCCTATTGTTTTTTCATGCCGTCTTTCCGTCCGTCTTAAGCCATATCTAGTGCTTTATTAAAACTACATCGAATTGTTAACCACCATATCGAAATGTCAGACAGCATTAACATTGCCACAAAAACACTACAGTTATGTCCAATTGAACTTTAATCGCTTATTCTGTATCTCATTAATTAACATGGAAAGGGCAATAACACTCTTCCAAATCTTACTAATTTAACACCAGTTAGCTCCCTTAAATATTGGTTTATCTTTGTAATCAATAAAAAACACTGGATGACACTTGTTTATCCAATCTTCCTTAAAAAAAATATTAGCACGTTGGTCTTCATTAGATCTATGTCAAGCTTTAAACCGAGTCATAAAGCGAAGATACTTGGTCAGAGGGTCAATTTGAAGAAAACCTTTTGAACACTCAAGAGGAATCATTGTTCATGTAATATTCCTGACAGTCCATCAGAAGATACATTTCCATCAAGTCTAGTTCATATTTGCAACTGGTTCAAGTTGGGTCTAAAATTGCATTGTATGTCACTTGATCAAATTGAACACTGTAGATATCACATATTCCACAGATTTTAAAAAACTTTTTCTTTTGGCGTGGGTCTCAATTCAACGAATAAACTTGTTCCATGTTGTTTTATTCCGCATTCAACGGTAGTTCGGTCGTAAATCGTACAGGTTACTAAACCCTGATACCGGTGAAAAGGTACACATATCTATCCCCGCAAGCTTGAGCCAAAAAAGGAAATGTACCATGACCAAGGTTAGTGTCTTTGGCTTATGACTTGACTCGGGATCGGATACGTGAATCTCGCACACGTATTTACTCTTTACCGTTGAATACACATATAGCAAAATATTTACCGGAGAAAAGAACATGTATTTACTCATTTGTATTACATCGTTTAAAGTAAGCGTATAGGATTAACATTTTTAATGTTAATGATACTGCATTAAAACAAATAAAATTACCTCTCACAAGAGCCAATGACACTCCACCATTAACAATTCCAACCAAAGAACCCTCATGTTTGACATAGAAATTATCAGGAGTTGTTGGTAGCGTTTTAACATACTGAGCGTCAACGTAAGCTTCAGCTTCATGTAGATGTACGTTATTAGTGTAGACGGGATCTTGTGGAGAAGGAGCAGTAATATTACGAGGTGCGTCTACTAACTCAATCGAATCGCTAGTCTCATGTTTAAATTGTACAGAATTTCCGAGAATTGGCGGCTCCTCGGTTACTACAAAGTAAGAAACAAAAGACTTATTTAAACTGTGGTTTAGACAATTGAAAAAACGGATTGCATCAGGTCTCTCGCCAAATCGACATTATCTGATTAACCTGTCTCTTGCTACAAATCGCTCGGTTTCTAAAGGTAGGTTAAGGTTGTTCAATCATTTCTTCATATTGTTGAATTCATCCCTTATAAATAAGTTATGGTCCGTTTGTAATCTGTGAATCCCTAAAATCGTGACCCCCTCGTTGATGTTAACCTCAAGCTAATGTTTCTTTATCCATGATTGTATGAGCTATCGGTATCGTTGCGATAATTCGTATCAGAACACACCTATCATTGTCCGAGGTTTCTGATTATAATAATGCTCACTTGTTGTTCACTATAGTTACAAGCCCTAATCTTTATGGAATACTACTTGAATATCTCCCTTTCCATATCTTTAAGATTAACTCAAAGAGTATTGTACTTACTTGAAGAACAATCTTTTCCACCAAATCCGGGCGTACATGCACAAGAAGCTACAGTTTTATCACTGCATGTGCCTGGATAACACCGACTTCCTTCTCTCCAAGAGCAGGCCACTAGAACATAAAGTACATAACATATACGATGCAGAGGACAAAGTCAATAATATAATTGAGCCGTCCCGCGATAAAACCAACATTGTGGACTCAGCGTAAAGTGTCGACCCGGATCAGCCTAAGCATGCCGCTCAGGCTTATCCGTATATACACTTTTCGCCTCCTGTGAATTTTCTGTTTCAGGTATCATTACTCTATATCTCTGTCCCCCTGAGACGGAATGTGTCGGCCCGGATCTGTCTGCGCGGACTGCACATGCTGATCTGGATCGATATATTACACAGAGGCCATAATGTTGGTTTTCTCGCGGGACGGCTCATATGCTCAGATAAGATTGTTGTATTTGACATGTTTGGATGTAATCATTCCTTGTATGTTTGATACCACCGATTATATGTTTCATTGTAATCCGGGAAATGAAGCTTGTACAACATCATACAGGCACACACTCAATGACAATACAATATAGAACGAGTACTCACGTTTACAGCTAAGACCATTGTCAATCCATCTCGTGTAGGCCCACCATCCATACTGTGCTGGATCGTCCTTAACAACTCCCTTACAATACTTACACACACTGTTGGAAGGATTAGTGCATGATGGATAATGGCAATTTGGAATCTCAGTACAGGCTGAAATTAATCCAAAGGAGAAGGGCGTAGAAGACATTTCCTCCATATGTTTATATTTATTGGAAAGAAGGTTTTGGTTTTATGCGAGTTAAAACATTTGATGTGTTCTCTTATGGATATTTGTGTGAGAACAGAAAAACAATTATAGGTCATTAACTGTCAGTCTCCAGCTTTACTTCTTGTTACTGTATTGCGCAGATCGGTATACATTTTTATATAATCGAAAGGAAATTCTTCGTTTGTTTGTAGGTTCTAACGGCATTACAAAAAACTCCGTCATTTCTCCTTAATATGTATATGTTTAAAATGGCTGAAGATCTTCTTCAATATCCTGGACACTGTTCTGGTTTATTTACAATTCATGGCATTGTTTATGTTTGCTTCTACCCTGGAGAGCACAGTGAAACGAAAATGGAGATGAATTTTAACATGTCCTTAGAAATTATTCGGACTTTATTACACGGATAGTAAATTACAAACCAGAGGGTAAAATGGAAAGAAACATCATGTTCCGCACTTCAAGGTCGGGCTTAAATCATTGGCACAGAACAGACAGTAGTGGAGGTCATTTATTGCTGCACTATACGTCAGAAAGGCGTAATGGGGGATATACCAAACTGTTATTCAAATAAAAGTTCTGACCTTTGACATATGCATTCTCTGTGTGTATTTATAACTTTGTTAAAGAGTTAAGTGTTCAGTCATGGCTTAATGTTCAATATGGACTATACTGTTCTTTTTCTTTTCATAAATACGTGTAGGTTCAATTGTGTCCTTTTCGATAATCATTTTCACCAGCATTTAGTAATGAAAAGAATGTTGCAGCTGGTGCGACAGCCTTAACGTGTTGAACTAGAATGAGACTATAATAATAACAGATACCTTTGCAATAGCTTCCACCTGCGTAGTATCCTGGATTACAATTCTTACACTGGTTTGGTGAATAACATGTTCCTCCACTCGATGTGTACACTGGTCCAGACGCACTCACTTTCACGTTGCCTTCGATTAGTGTACATGCATATGGATTAACTTTTGTATCACATATTGCTGAAATAGATGGATACGTAAAATTACTTGCATGGATATTGTTATATTACATTTTCATGATCCTTGGGTAAACAAACCAGTAGTAGGCTAGGAAATGTGCTTTGCACAAGAGCATTCAACCATGACCGTCGTACCACGACTGAGCATCGAACCCGGTTCTAAATACCCAACAATGAGCCTTGTTTTCTGTATTATAACGTACCACCGGCATGTATTATATTAGCTGAAACAATTTGCATCTAACGTATATGTACAATATGATTTTATTAATATTGTTATTTTTATGATTATCATTGTTATTATTAATATTATTACTATTATTATTATTAATTAAAAACAAACATATAACAATGCTCAATCATTTTAAATCATATGCATTTAACTATATTTTCGACGTTGGAAAGAAAATCGAAAATTGATTGTTTTATTTTGTATCAAAGTAAAAAAATACAGTGTGAAAAGGACAGACAACAATTGTTCAAGCTATTTTGATATTTTTCTTACAATGTTTTCCAAAGAATTCGGCTAAAGTGCTATCATAACGTGTATGTAAGATGTTTTAATCATGAAAATATCATTTACTAATTAACACACATATATCACTGAAGGAATGTACCTGTCACCATTAGATAAATAGCCAATAGGGGCCATTGATCATGTAAGGAAGAACGTGCCACTAAAGAGCGGATAGTAATTAAGAACTCCGTCTGAACTAAGATAAGTACACCATCCATAATTTCACTTCGCGCTCAATGTCATATTATCGAAATGTTCCAACTACATCTCGTAGACATGCACAAAGCATGTGAACTCTTTTTTACATATCCAATGTATTAAACTGGCCATTCACAATTACTTTCAGTTAAACATTGTTTTTTTTATAACGGTTTGTTTTGCTATACATGTACTTACTCTTTATAATTTAATCGTATTTCATATTGATCTTTATCAGTCTGTTTTATCCATAGACAGTAGTTAATTTCAAACATATCAGACGGCACATAAAATAAGCATCAGGTTCTTAACTCCTTTACACGTACTATTGTTTCACAAATCTTCTGTGTCACTTTGGTAAAACCACTATCTTCATTACGATAATTTTCAAATGAAAAGAAAATGTCATAAATCATACTCGTATAACGTACAACGTACCTTGATTGCAGTTGGTACTGACGCTTCCTGCCCAGCCTTCACAACAATATGCTTCGTGACTATAACTGTAGATAAAATAAATATCCGATGAAGATAAGTATTCATCCACCTTTTACTTTTCGTTTGAGTCATCATTATTTATTTGTTACGTTTTGGAAACAAGACTTCATAATATTTTTGTCTGTGTAGAACGAGACAGAATATGGTTAAAAGGATAAGTATCGAATCCTCCTACATTCAAACCAGACGTTACCTAAATTAGAGTTGCTTCAGGAAAGCAAAGTGCATTTTTTTTATCGGGTCAAAAAAGAAAAAGTATCTCAGCTGTTGCTTTAAACCGTATATGCATATTTTGCGAACAGTGCAGATAAATATATGTTAGACTGCGAGGATACACATGTTGATTTTCGCAGAGCGATCAAACATTTCTCAACAAATAAAGGACATTTTAGGACTTGATTAATCTTACCGTGCACATCGTCGCCTACCCCATCTCCTTCCACATTTATAGTAGCTTGTTTTAGTACGGTAACAGACAGCTGACCTGCAACGTATAAACACATGTTGTAATCAGAATATGATACAATTATTATAAAATTCATTGAATGCTAAACAATATTCACCACGTTGCATTGCTTTGCAGTTGTAAACGGCATAGTTTCCTGACTTAATGATGAAGGGCTGTCTGCCGGATTAGCTAACTTTCCTTGTGTTCCAATTTATGTTCGGTCGATCCATCTTACGAATGATTGACAGGGATCATTGCAACCATTCGTTATCCACCAATGGACTGAGCATGAGATTATGGAAGAAGGTTACACTTTACTTTGGAAGATTGAGTATGTGTGAGAAAGCCATAAAACGCGGTTAGGTCGACCTGCTATAACTGATATACGGTTTAAACAGCGTATATTCATAATCAATTAATAAACTGAAACATACGAAAACCAGGAAAATGGAAGGTAGATGACATATGGCTTACGAGAACTACGTAACATAGAACTAAGGGTTATTGCTTCAGTAATTAACTGACGTTTGGCGATTGTATTAACTATATCCCGTAGACACAAATCTGCTGCAGACGAATTTGAAAACATATATATAAAGATTAAAGTCGATTTACCCTTAGCATGGCATCAATTGTTCGCTCATTTGTGAACAAGACATTCCCTTTTACAGTTACATTATTTAGTATACGGTCACATTTTTAAAGACAGAATGCCGGTTTTGATAAATATATTCGGACCAATTGTATCATATGTTTTCCGAGTTTTACACTCAAATATATTTGATCTACAAAATACTTACAAGCTGACAATGATAAACAGACAAAACGCAAAAAGGATTAACTGTTTCATTCTGTTAGACTTCAGTTAGACGGGTAGCCTGAAGAGAAATAAAATGTCTGCCAATGAGAATGTTTGAATGGTGTTGTGTGCCGATTCATCTGTAAAATGTAAATTGTACCTATATTGGCCGCAAATTTCTGACTTTATTTTCCCAAGTGCCAAGATCGCATGTCGAATTGACGCAATCACGTAATAATCAAATCAACTCACTGTATCATTCATTGTAAAACGTCATTTACTCAACATTGGTGACGCGTAATGTAATACATAATTGTGACTCAATGTCAATTCATAGTATTTAAGTGAGTTATACACCAATGTGATGAACATTTGAGAGCATTGAGGAAACAGTAGAAGTTCCTATATGATGGAGAGGGTTGACGAGATTGGATACCAACAAACAACTCCATTAGTAAAGAAGTTTTCCGACTGTCTACATCACATCGATATTTTTTCAGATCACTAAGGGCTTCTTCAATCGAAAAACGGATTGAAATAGGTATACCCTTCGCAGTAGTGGTGGTGAAGGGTGTCATTGTTAGTTTAAACATATATTTTACACATAGAAATGAAGCTTTTTAAAGTAAAACATATTTTTATTAGAAAATACTTACCAGTCATTTAATACCTGATATATAGTCTCTACACCCTTAATTCATCCAGAAAAAGAACTCGCCTTGCATATTCCTCACGTATATGTAATATACACGGTCGCCCGAAAGTGCGGGCGCGCACGTGATGCCATGTCACTTTTATTTCGACGTTAAGTGTTGGGTGACGACGCGGGATGGGAGGCGGGACTCTATAAATGACTGGTAAGTATTTTCTAATACAAATATGTTTTACTTTAAAAAACTTCATGTTTATGTCAAAAATACATTACCAGTCATGTTTAAAAATATCTGATGACTTTGTAGCATCGGCTGGGAGGTTTGGCCAATACTTACTGTCGTTCCAGCACCTTGTAGTATTATATTATTTTCTAATTTTTATTTTACAAAGTATTATGAACCCAACAGTTATAAAGTAGGAGAAGGGATTGACGAATGCTTCAATCAGTGTTCACTTTATTGATGTGTTGGAAGTAATTTAGCGGACAACTCGCTGAGAAGCCCAGAGAGTACAGGTTTTCTGTCTGACCAGACTTAAAACGTAAATAGCAAGATGAAACAGTTGACTGAGTTTTCCAAACTGCCGCGCGAAGAATCTCTTCAAGGGGAACATTGTTCGGAAAAGCCAATCTTGCCGAGAGAGCTCTAACTTCATGCTGGCGTATCCGCAGAAAAGAAAGATCTCAACTTGATAAATCTGTGTACGCTAATTTAATTGTAATAGATATCCAGAGACAAATACAATCTGCTGATATATCTTTACGACCTATAAGAGGGAGAAATAACCTCTTTCTCCGACCCCTATTCCTCTCAACTCTCTTAAGGTAATATTTAAGAGGTCTGACAGGACAACGGGATCTGTCCGAGTCCGAAGGACTACAGCTCGCAGAATGACTAGGAACTGTAATCGGATCAGGAAGGACCGAAGGTAACTGGTTCTTAGCCAGAAACCCCGGTTGACAAAGTAGAGTAAATGAGCCATCAGATTCATTGAATCTGATGTGCCCCGTTTCTACAGAAGGGCGTGTAATTCGCTCCTTCGACGAGCTGTAGTGAAAGCTAACAAAAAGACGGTTTTATAAGTAAGAAGCTTTAAAGACGTCGATTTAAGATGTTCGTATGGAGCTCTTGTAAGCGACCAGAGACGCAAGACAAATCCCATTTTGGAGTTAAACTCCTACAAATGGGTTTTCTATTTCGAATGATCGCATAAGTTCAGAGAGAAACGGATTGGAACCCTTTGAACTTAAGCGTATTCGATAACATAGAACGGTAACCTTTTACCGTACTAACGGCCAGATGTTCAAAAAGAAAAAGAAGGAAATCGGCAATCCTAGTTACAGAGGAACACTCAGGATTGACCGACCTTGTACCACACCAATCTGAGAAGGCTTTCCACTTGGAATCATATACGATTCTAGTGGATCGTCTTCTCGACTCTGCGATGCGAGAGGCAACTTTCTTAGAAAAGTTTCACTCTCGGATAGCACGCTTGATAAAGTCCAAGCGTGAAGATGTAGCACCGCCAGGTTGGGATGAAGACGCCGACCTGGTTGCTGAAACAGTTCGTCTTCTCGAAGAGGAAGACGTATTAGATTTGCCGAGAGGCAGGCCAGGAGGTCGTTGAACCAAGACCTCTGGGGCCAAAAAGGTGCTATCAACGGTATTCTGCACTGTTGAGAGCGAAGAACCTTTTGTAGAACGATTGGAACCAGCATGAACGGGGGAAACGCATACCCGAATAGACGGTTCCAATCGAGGGTCAGTGCGTCCACTGCCAAAGCTGCAGGATCGTGCATCGCTGACACATAGAGTGGCAGCCGATGATTGACTCTGGTGGCGAAAAGATCCACCAAGAGTGTCCCGATCCGCATGAACACTGAGTTTAATACACTCTGGTTCAACGTCCATTCCGCCGGAAGAATTTGTTTTGGCGGGACAGACTGTCTGCTAAGACATTCAGATGACCGGGAACGTGTTTCACTACAATTACTAATGCCTTCGCCTGGCACCAAAGGAGTAACTTCCAAGTCTCCAAAAAGAGAAGATGGGAGTGCGTTCCTCCTTGCCTGTGAATGTAGGACACAACAGTAGTGTTGTCCGTCGACAACAAAACAGTTCTGTTCGCAACGGAGGCAGCGAACTGATTGAGGGCTAGCAGGACTGCCCTCAACTCTAAGTTGTTTTATGTGTAAACAACGTTCCTCCGCTGTCCACATGACCTGGGCTGTTAAGCCCTGTGGCTCTAAATGAGCTCCCCAACCCCCAACCCGCAGCACTGGCATCTGTAAAAGGGTACAGATCCGGAGGTGGTGTGAGCAAGGGCACCCCTTGTAGATATATTAACGGATCCAGCTACCACCGAAGGTGTGACTTGAAGAAATCCGTCAGAGCTATCTCCTGTTCCAGTGAATCCACTGATGGACGCCACCGGGACAGAAAAAGATACTGAAGGGGTCGCATGTGGAGCCTGCCTAGACTGACTAGGTCGGCTGCTGCACTCAGAAAACCCAGAAGTGACAGCATGGATCGGGCTGTTACCGTAGCCCGTTCCAGTGTGAGTCTGATCTTCCGGAAAAGAGAATCGACTCTGTCCGAAGGTACTCGAATAAACGCTAAGTCGGTAAGAAATGTCATACCCACGAACGTGAACCTCTTTGACGGAACTAAGTCCGACTTCTGCGTGTTGGGTATTAGCCTCCCCGAATAGCTATTCAGATGGAGCGGGTCGACTCCATTTTAAACTTCTCGACCGGAATCAATAGATTTAGAGCTGATAAATCTATAACCGGTCTCCACCGACCGTCTTACTTCGGGACGAGGAAAATACGGCTGTAGAAACCGCGAGAATTGGGGTTGAGAATCCTCTCTACGGCCTTCTTTTTCAGAAGTGATGAAATCACTTCTGACATGGCCGGATGACGTGACGACATGTCGATAGGCACGCTTGTAAGAGGAGGAGAAGAAATGAAGGGAATTAGATACCCTTCTTGTATCACAGATAAGATCCAACAATCCTCTGTGATACTTTCCCATTCCTCTATGAAAAACGACAGGCGGCCCCCGACTGTAATTTCCAGCCTTGGGACGATCAAAGAGAGGTGCGCATCCCTAGGGCTGCGGCCTAGGGGTTGTGCTGTACTAAGAAGGCTGCCGATTCTTAGCCCCTTGGTAAGGGGCCTTCGGTTAGCCGACGTATGACCCGTGGAAGTCGGTTGTCTCGTCGTAAACGCCTTAACTTCCCATTTATGCTTCTTTGCAGGGTAAGGCTTCTTAGTTTTGCTCTTAACCGCAGAAGACGCAGAGCGTTTCTGGCCCTGTGCAATGCATTAACTGCGCTCGCCGAAAGGCTTCAGGGCTGTTCTGAAGCATCAGACACAGTCACCGCAGCTATCCTTTCACCAAAGAGGAGCTTAGAGTCTAAGGAGTCATTATCTGAAGGCAACTGACTTCCCTCATCTTCGTTACACGAAGAGCTGTGAGAGTCTCTAATCCTCCGACGTAGTCTAACTGGTCTTACATCCGGTTGATCTACATCTGACTCAGACATGGATTGATCAGATGAACCCATGTTCTGTTGAAGATCAAGCGGAACGGACCTTCTCTCCGCAGCAGAGAGCGGTCGTGCTTGATCAACTTTCGAGGCCGACCTAACTGTATGGCTTCGACCCCCCTTTTCCATAATGAACTAGTGTATTCTGGTCCAGGGGTTGCCTTTCTAAGGACTGCCTATTATATAGGTGTCCCTCCGGGTGCAGTGAAATCCCATGAGTTGGGTATTGCTAATCCCGGTAGGCTTGGTACTCCCGTATTTTACCGACAGGATCCATTGAAAGGACTGGTGGTTGGTATTGGGAAAGAGTGTCTTCTTTAGCGAAGCACACAGTTCACTTTGGGGAACGGAAGGATTTCTCCGACCGATAATTCCCATACCCGGAGCTAGACGGATGCATATTAGAGTTTGGTGCGTAACCTACGCTCTGAATATTCGTAAAACCACTCTGTTGTTGACCTGAGATAGAATGATAATTGGTATCGATTCTGTCAGTCAGTACAGAGCCCGTGCCTGGTCGTGCCATGTTTACATAACCGACAGGTAGGCTGGTCGCGTCATTACCAAATGACTGACTATTGCCTGGTCGTGTCATGATCACATGCGTGACCGGTTGGCTGGTCGCTTCATAGTTAAATGCTAGACCTCCGCCTTGTCGTTACATGGCTACATGTGTGACTGGTTGGCTAGTCGTGTCATTGTAAAATGATTGACTGCCCGGTCGTGTCATATCTAAATGATTGACCGTTTGCCTGGTCGAGTCTTACCGACCGGATCCATTGAATGGACCGGTGTTTGGTATTGGGGAATAGTGTTCTCTTTAGCGAAGTACACAGTTCACTTTGGGGAACGGAATGATTTCTCCGACCGATTATTCCCATACCCGGAGCTAGATGGATGAATATTAGAGTTTGGTGCGTAACCTACGCTCTGAATATTCGTATAACCACTCTGTTGTTGACCTGAGATAGAATGATAATTGGTATCGATTCGGTCAGTCAGTATAGAGGCCGTGCCTGGTCGCGTCATGTTTACATAAGCGACTGACTGGATAGTCGTGTCATTGCCAAATGATAGACTGCCTGGTCGTGCCATGTTTACATAACCGACAGGTAGGCTAGTCGCGTCATTGCCAAATGACTGACTATTGCCTGGTCGTGTCATGTTCACATGCGTGACTGGTTGGCTGGTCGCGTCATAGTTAAATGCTTGACCTCCGCCTTGTCGTGACATGGCTACATGTGTGACTGGTTGGCTAGTCGTGTCATTGTAAAATGATTGACTGCCCGGTCGTGTCATATCTAAATGATTGACCGTTTGCCTGGTCTAGTCGTAGCTAAAAGACCGCTGACCTGTCGTGTCACCGCTAAATGACTGACTGCCCTGTCGAGTCATGGCAAAATGACTGACTGGCCCGGTCGTGTCATGGCTAGATGACTGACCGGTGACTAGTCGCGTCATCGCTAGATGATTTCCGGTTGCCCGGTGATCTGTCGCGCCTCGGCATTTGGGTTTTGCTGTACAGCGCAAGCATTACCCGGTTGACTAGAGATAGGTAGTTGTGAAGCTGACCTATCAAAAGTCTCCAGAAAACTCTGTCCGCAGACATCGTCATCCAGCACACTGCAGTAGCCCGAAGACTGCTGAAGCTCAGAGTGTGGTGTTGGTATTGACCAGCTCGCCCGGTTTCTCTGCAAGTGATCTGACAAACCAGTCCGCCCGGTTTCCCTGCGAGTGATTCCGGCATGCCCTTCTTTCGAATGTTGAGCCCCAACACCAGGCGTCAGATGATGCCGTTCAGTGGAAGAATGGTCCAGCTCTTGAGCACATTCGACACTGTTTCCGTACGGTGTCTGGCCCAAAGGCTTTTGTTTCCCGACGGAGCAACGAGCATCCAAAGCTGCCATCCGCTCCTCCGTGTCTCTCACTAGACCAGACGAATCCAAAGGAGGTGCGGTTGTGTTAAGTGGCTTAGGAACAGCTCTGACCTTCGACGCACTCAACACGGTCGCGGAGTCCGATTGGGAGAACCCCTCGAGCTTCGCTCTACTCGAAAATATTAGAGAGACCTTCTTAGGGGCCCTTTTACTCTTCCTGCTTTTGCTAGTCTTACTTTTCCAAGCCTGTTTCCAAACGGACACAAATTAAAAGGAGCAGTACTCGCAGGGTGAAAGCTGTGTGCACTTGCCCATGGGTCCACCGCATGACCGCACGAGCCACGCCTCCGTTCACCATTATGTGACATAGACATAAATACAATTTATACGAAATGAATACAACAATAATTTGTTCTACTTTTTATTTTTTCTACACCGAGTGATCACACGGAACGTATATAATTGACAAAAAAGTTTTACAATTTTTTTTACTAATTGTCTGTGTTATTAATACATGTAATGTACAAATAAATGATAATTAATAGTATCGTTAAAGGGGTGGGGAACTAGTCGTTAAATGTTAAGTCGGACTCAGCATTTACGTACTTCCGCACCCGATGACGTTAACTGAAATAATGGATGGGGTAACCCACTCGTGTCTTCTCAGTTATCTGTCTACCACAAAAACAAACAATTACAACAATGATTTAAACAATTTAAGTCGTTATTTATGTCAATATAGTTGAATATGAATGAAAACAACTTAATAAGGCAATAGGCCTTAAGAAGACAAAGACAAATAATTTCTTAGCCTGCATAGCTGGTGGGTCCAGACAAACAGCGACGTGGCATCACGTGCGCGCCCGCACTTTCGGGCGACCGTGTATATCACATATACGTGACGAATACGCAAGGCGAGTTCTTTTTCTGGATGAATTAAGGGTGTAGAGATTATTAATCAGGTATTACATGACTGGTGATGTATTTTTGACATAAAAATGGATTGTTGTGAAGGACTGTGTCACCCTTTACAATAGTGATACCCTTCACCTGTATAAAATAGTACGAGGCTTCCGGTTGGACGAGATTTTTCGCATCATCACCTGTCATAACTTCTAATTGGTCATGCTCGATTCGTGATTAATGAAAATTAAATTAAATAATGATATTATTATGAAAGAGAAAATTGCACAGAAATCGTACTTCGTTGATCCTCTACTCAACTCAATTTGTTCAAGCCATATTGATTGGTTTCACAATCATAGCAATCAGGGGTCATCACAAAAGTGATAAATTGAACTTTTAGTTACAAATGACAACTACTACTATTCTACTGAACCAATTTCAACTAAACTTCATAAAAATTATTCACCAACATTTTAATTTCTTATCTTCCAGAATCCGTTTGTCTGATTCCAAGATAATTCTGTTCAAAATATGTTCAGGTCATATTGATTTGTTGAAAAAAAGGTCAGCAAAGAGCATGGCGGTATCAGAAAAGGGGAAAAATGACAAAACTTTATAATACTATATTTATTAAAGTTCTTGTCAGATTTCAAGAAATTTAGCATAAATGTTCCTTTACCAACCCTTTACATATTTGTTTCGGTTAACATAGATAGCCGCTGTGTGGGATCAGAAAAGCGGTAAATGAATGTTTAGCTTTAATAGACATCTCCTCCAAAGCTATTGGACCGATATCAACAAAACTTCACAGGAATGTTCCTTTAGTTGTCCTCTTTCAAATTGTTTAAAGAGTTAATGCCTTATTACAAATGGCCTTTACTGATAAGCTATATCATTAACTGTTCCTTACAGTATCATTTGAACTCCTGATCAAATTTCCCAGATATTTACTACCACTCAGGTGATCGATTAAGGGCCATCTTGGCCCTCTTGTTTAATGATCATATTACCCAATAGTTGACTGTACTGGATCAACTGATGCATTCAGAGTATGCAAGCTATTATGAATATTGAACATTTTTACCAAAACTTCGTATCGACGTTTACTTAACCCTTTCACATATAAAATCTCATAGGAGATAACAATTCGGCTAAAGATAACAAAAGGTTTTGTTTATTCTTCTTTGCTTCGATAAGTCGTGTAACCTTCTACGCCGTCTAATCAAGGCTGTAGAGCATATGTATGATATGTTTTACGAGTCCTCCGCTTTTAAAATATCTTAGCAAAGTTGTACTTAATTCTGGGACATTGGAACAGTCTTGCCAGAACTCTGTGAACTAGGGATTTGCTTGTTTTGAACAACATTCCTTTTTTGTTACGGTACCACTGAGGTACCGTGCATCGAAGTGTGGCATTATGAAAAACATACAGGAATTGGCTCCCGGAATTGGCAAACAGAAATACATAAACAATTCGAGAACCAGACTCCAAATAAGTCTCAAGCTAAACACCAAATAAAAGAAATATCAAACATCAGTCAAGATATCTGAGTTTTGAAGATTAACATTGAAACTGGCAGCGTAAGTGGTTTTTGGGTGATGAAAATAAAAATGCATTCTTTTACATTTACACATATTGAACTATTGACCTCAATGCCAGACCTGCGTGTAAACAATCGTCCACCTCGTGACAATAAGGTATGTTCCGATATACCGGTAAATTGCAATCCACTTCTGAAAAATATCGTTTTGAATCAGAAGGGTCTGTATCAGCTGTGCGTTGGTTCAAGTAAGAATCAAATTGTTAAACAAATCATAACGTAAAACATATTAAAAGTCTCGTAAAAATACGAGTCTTACGATGTCTAAAGTCTGGAATTTCCATTTCGGATGTATCATGATCTAAGAGTGGTAACTCTTACGAGATCATAATGCAGACATTGCAAGAGTTGTCTGAACCGGAAGAGTGAATACACAATAGTGACGTTTCGGCTCTCAACATGTTAAATGAAATAACAAAGATATCACAAGATTGCAATGCCGGCCAGTTGAATGTGTTTACCCGCGCCGTGCTTAATTGACTATTTCATTTTGGCGAGCGTAGTTGTAAAGATTGTAAATCTAGCATAATTAATCTGTTCAAATAATTTATAAAGACAAATTATACGACATGCTTATTTCATTCCGTGTTGATGATATTCAACAGGTTTCTGTTTTCAACAATATGTCGTATATGCTGATTTTCTATACAACAAATACAAAATGGAAGGATAAACAAATACACACTCCGAAAACAGCATGCTTAAGTTATGTTAATTGTGCAATGCACATCTGGAGGTCATATTAAGTTACCTAAAAACCAATTGAAGAATGGATACAATGGAAATTAATTGAGACAATGGCTGAACTAAATAAGGAAAAATGGAGATAACTAAAATAAGCAGAATAGAGTTATGTATCAAGTATTTTGTCGTTCTCCTGATCACAATGTATAAGTGTGACTACTTTGAAATGAATCTGCCAAACAGAAACAACGTTTTGACCAATAAATTCAAACCATGACTGACGGGTGAATGCACGTGCAGACAGACAGCACATAAAGTATTGATAACAGAAGACTGGTTTCGAATCGTCAAAACACGTCTGTGTTTAGAAAAAGGTAAAACATGTTGTGGTATTTGTAAATTGTTATCACATTTAAGCCGCATCTAGCAATTTGCAGTTAAATTGACAAACACATATTTAGACTGCATTCTAGTTTATTTGTGAACAGATAACTCTAGGACAAGGTTACACATTGACGGATGTTGAGTATTCAATTTACGCAAATGCAAATACATTAACATTTAAGTGCAGCAATCGGTAGAAGCGCCTCACATTTTAAATAAATCTTGACCTTGAGGTTATAACTTGTATGTATGCTGAAATTAATCTCTAATTTGAAAATTCTTTTCCATCGACATATGAGAACATTCAACACAAAACGCGCCCTGTTTTACCCCCCCCCCCCCCCCCCCCCCTCCCATTCCCCAAATGGAGTAGCTGCGAGACCGTATAAACAGTAGGACGCTCCCTCTTTTTGGACGACTAGAGCGATAGTGCGTATGTAATAACAAGTGTACATGGTATGATATGGTAATAGTCTTCCTAACCCTTAACCACATATACTAAATATACAGCGAACAACATTGAACATGGCTGGGCTAAAATAGTGTTTAAAACATTGTGGAAAAAGACAAACTTGCTGATAATCATTCATATGTTAAGGTTAGTCAAAATGTGTCTAAAAGGGAAAAAGGTCAAAAGAATAAGGCAAATGTTTTTGTTAAGAATATTATAGAAAAAAACTTGATTAATGTTTCAAAGCATTGTTTGAAAAGGAGGAATTGCTCATTGTCAGCAATTGCTCCGTTTCCAAAAATGTGTTCAATATTCGTATGTAACCAAGTAGCTATAACGGAAACGGTTCAACCCTTTCCCGCTTACAGCCGCTTTTTGACGAATGTGCAGCAGACGGCATTTGGATACATCGTGACAAGAGGAAAAATTGATTATCGTGACCCATTTCCTCTTTTTCCACAAAGGTTTCAACTATTTTCAATAATTACTGTCCATATATTCCCCTAGATGTAAGGCAAAATTGCTCATTATCATTCATCTATTTCATGTTATTCAAAATGTGTCTGAAAAGGGTAAAGAGTAAAAGAATGTCTGTAGTAAAACGTTTTAATATATTAATTATAAAAATAATTAATGTGAAACGGGTTTGAAAGCCTTGTGTGAAAAGGAGGAATTGCTCATTGTCAGCAATAGCTCCATTGTCCACAATATTTTCAATATTCGATTGCTATAGTTTTACGGAAGTGATTCAGCTATCATGTAAACGAGTTAACCCTTTCCCGCTTACAGACGCTTTTTGCCGTATGTGCTGCAGACGACATTCGAAAACATCGTGACAAAAGGAGAAATTGCTTATCGTAGGCACTTTCTACTTTTGCCACAATGGTTTCAACTCCTTTCAATAATTAAAAATTTGATTTACAGTGATTTGCATATGTCTCTATATGTATTCTAAGTCGACTGTTGTAGAATTGTTGGGGTCACAGCACGGTCTAAGTTAACTAAAAAGACCGACATTGAGGTGAATCATAGTTCAGAGTGTGTTTCACTCGTTGGAACTCTTTTGACTCCTTAATGAAAGCGGGTGAATGGTCGTTATTCTGTCGAATCAATGACATCCTTGTAAACCAGATGGCAAATCAAAACTCGACTTTCGCGGATGTATAAAATTGTGCGGCTTAGTTGCAGCCGTAAGTCGACTTTTCGAAAAGTATGCTAGGGTTTGGATATACCCTATCCCAAAAATGCAACAAGTAAGTTTGAAAGACATTTTAATCAGTGAAATTGATATCTGATCACTGTTGTAAAATATGGAAATCTCAAAAAAATAAAATAATTAATATTTGAAACAGTTGAAACCACTCTTGCAAAAGGAGAAATTTCTTATGATAAGCATTTACTGATGTTTTTCAAATGTAGTCTGCTGTCTATGTGTCAAAATGTGTCTGCAATCGGAAATTGATAACAATTGTATGAGACATATATTGAAAGCATTGTTGGAAATCGAGCAATCACTGAAAATCAGCCACTTCTCCTTTTGCAGCAATGTTTTCGAATGTCCTCTGCTGTACATGTGTCAAAGTGCAGGTTGGATTGGGTTAAGTACTATATACAAGATTTTGCTTAATCCTTACCCACATACAACAATTCTACAACAGACGACCTAATCAATATATATGTAAATTATGGAAATCTCTAAACCCTTTCCCACATGCAACAATTATTAAATCAAATTGAAAGCACTGTGGCAATAGGAGAAATTGCTCACCACGAGTTTCAACATTTTAACCAAAATGTGTTCCGCTTCAGATTGCTTGTATGTGGGAAAAAGATGAATGAAAGTATAATTAATGAAAAGAGTTTCAGCCATTGAGACAAAAGAAGGAATTTCCAAACGATAAGCATTTCTCCTTTTTTCCTCATGATGTTTTTAAATGTGATAGCTACTGCCACAGGCGAATATATTGTAATGAAATATTGTGGGAAATAAAGCAATTGCTGAAAATGAGCAATTTCTCCTTTTGACACAATGTTTTTATACCTGATTCAAGTTGATTCTTTCGGTATTCTACGTTTTCTACAGGTACTTGTTACCCTTTCTCCGTTTTATACTCATATTGGCTTATCTTTAACAGACGAATGAAAGTTAGTAATTTTTCCACAAGGTTTTGATCACAAGTCAATACTAATAATTTCATTTAAACAGATTAGCAATATGTTTTCCTAGACATGTTTAAAGTGATCTGATGTGGATTTTGTATATGTGGTAAAGGGTTAAGCAGATTAAAATATCACATCATGTAACCGGGTTTGTCTTCAAAGATGATGGCGATTAGTAGCCGATTACATAACCAACGTCACTGAAAGCTTCCATAGAGCGCCACATTGTTTATTAAGTGCAATGAATAAATGGTCGGTAAATGAATGTTCAAGTGGCTTTCATGATTTGCACGGAGGCCCTAGCTGTCTGCACCTTCAATGCGTTTAAAAATTACCTAAAATGTGAATGTACATATATAATTACTGTGCGGCATATTGTTAACTGGATCTCGAGACTTGCAATAAATCATATGGATATGTCCTTAAACTTCAAACAGGGTTATCTCGTAATATATTTGCTTATATAAATCATGTGTACTATTCATGAGTTAAATTGAAGATCTCTGGAAAAAAGGTTAAGTCCTTCTTAAATATGCGAAAAGAAGAAAAACAATATAAGACATTCTGTCTTTCGTTTTTATCCTCAGTGATTTATTGTCATATGAAAGATGTATGAATTTCTGATGATAAATTATGTTTAAACTAAATATGCGTTGCAACAGGAAACCAGCGTTTCCTCATTCATACCAGGGACACCGTCCCACAGCATGTTCAGTGTGCTTTTATTAAAAGTGTTTTCAAAATTGCAGAGATTCCCTTTAGCTTCTCTTTGTCTGCATATATTAGAAAGACCCGCATTTGGTTTTCTGTCCTTCATTTAAAATAACTTTCTAACAAATTGAGGACACAAATTAATATGTTGATCTCTAATTGAACCGTGTGTAGGGCTTTGATGAATCCTTTATATTTAATGATAACATTAAGTTCAAAATATGCGTTTCCGTCTTCGTATTGAAGCTATACCCTTAACTGCCGGCCTAGCTTGATCCTTTTATATCAGCCTAAGGTGTAACCCTAATTGAGGTCATTCACATAATATTAAAAGAAAAAGGTCGGCAGCTTTCACGTAAAAAAAGATTTCCAATTTCTTATTAACCCTTTCCAATATACGTGTATAGCAAATCTGCAACATACAACATGTCTGCAACAGACGACTCTAAAAACGAATAGGAAAAAACAGTAAAAATCTCTAAAAATGGAAGTACATGTCTTATTAAGCTATATATTATACATCTATATTACCTGTTATTGTTGTTCAGTTGTACATCGCGTATGATAAACAGTTACCAGAGGTGTACTCTTACCTACCTAGAGTACTATTAAGTGTGGTTTTAACATTTAAACGCCTTATAGTGCTCGTTAATAGCTGTAATTTGATTTGCTAATTGAGCTAACTACATCCTTACATATATTCTGTAAAGTAGACCTGAATACACCCTGCTTATGTTGGTTCGTGGTCGTGGTTTAGCCGAATGCGAGGATAAACAACGATTGATTGGGGGTATTAACACCGTTTTCAACAATTTGTCAGTCATATAACCAGTTCACCTACTCATGTGTTTCCTGGTTTTCCCACACCAGTACCCCACACAACATCCTTTTAAAGCAACTGGCTGCTTTGTTTCAAATAGGCGCAGTGGCTTTTGTCAAACGTCGGCAAGAATGTTAGCCGAACTGGGATTCGAACTCACAACCTCTGGATTGAAAGCCCTCGTCGCTACCGACTGAGCTACCGGCTAATAACGAATCAATCCCTGCTTATTTAGTTAAGTATCCTCCACTTTGAAAATATCTCAAAACTAAGTTGAAAATAATGCAAAGTTAATGAGTCTTAGTTGAATTGTAGAAACAGACTGCCAGGGCGCTGAAACAGACGTTAGTTAAAACGGTCCTGCCATGCAATCTATTTGAACTTTTAAGTGTTTTGAAAAAGTGGATGTCAATGATAAACCTGATTTATTTGTCTTTCAGTAGACAAAATATTGTAAATTAGGTTGATGTATAAAAAGTGAATTATTCTATACAATGCCAATTTACGTATATCGTATCGTATATTAATGTCTTACAATTGTTATCAGTAATTATCATTTTCAGTATACGTAGTATCGTTATAGTCGTTGTAGCAAAATAAGTAATAGAAAGCGTTTTTATAATAGTGGTAATAGTAGTAGTAGTAGTAGAAGTAGTAAACTCAGTTTTATCTTTGTATTTTTTTGCAATATTAGCATCATAATTAATAATTAAATGAATTCATTTGAAAGTAAGAAAAATTCCCATTTGAATAAAATTGAAAAATGAAAAAGAGAACAATAATGTATGCATGTTTACAGATAGAAAGGACAACTGATCGAAAAACAGAAATGATGATAAAAAAAGAAATATAACTTACCTTCAAACTTAACACATAAAACGGAAACGAACTCTCCTGGTTTATAAGTCTAACTTCGTATGCTGAATGATATATAATATCGCTAATTGACGAATGAAAACCCTTCAGGTCTCAATGCGGAAGTTAAATTCCGTGGGTAGACATTTTGTTGATATTCAAGCTTGCCAAACTACCATATATGTTGGAAACGAGAGGTATACCACTTATATCAACTAAGGTACATGTAAATCATTTCAGCTAAATTTCATTTTAATTCTATTTAGTTTTTCTATCCTCATTTTGGAAAGTACAACATTATGAATAGATAATACCATAAAAATAAGCTTTTCACTTCCGTTGAGAATGTATATTAAAAGAATATAAATAAACATGAGGTTTTAACTGATTTATGTTTTTATTGTTTGTTATATTAATCGATTATCTGACTCATACAATTTCTGACCTTCACTTTAAATATGAGCCGTTCCACGAGAAAATCAACGTTGTGGACTCTGCGTTAATTATCGAACCGGATCAGCCTAAGCATGCCGTGCAGGCTAATACGGACAGACACTTTTCGCTTTCTGTGGATTTTCTGTTTCATGAATCATTACTCTATACCTCTATTCCCCTGGGAAGGAATGTGTCAACCCGGATTAGCCCGCGCGGCTAATCCGTGGCGATGCATTACGCAGAGTCCATAATGTTGTTTTTTTTCTCGTTGAACGGCTCATCTGTTTCCTCAGTGTGCAAAGTCAAACAGCTTTTATTTTACAACAGAACCATCCGGAGTGTATTCAGATGATATTAACAATCGAGCACTCCGTAAGTGCTAATCGCTAAGGGCTAGTCCGTGTTCGGTGTTAGGCGAATCTACTTATATTGTTTTGAACATGTTTGTAGAAAATAGATTAATGTAGTCGGAAAGGATCAATGAAAGAACACAAAATTTCTCTCGTATATTTTCGTCTCAATTTCTTGCTCTTTAATCGTGATACCATTACAGCTAAAAGTGAAGTAATGAGAGATCACAGGAAGAGTCCTCATCATCACCATTAGTTCCTTCTTTGAATGATATACACCTATTACAATCATTTCTATGGCGCTTAACAGTTTATGTAACTAACATTACAACTTACTTCGACATTACTCCATCTTCGAAAGCCAAGGGTAATTTGTCCATTACATTACCATAAATACTTATGGTACGAAGTTGCCTTGGCTAGCGAAGATGCCATTACTCATGATCCGCTTTACCTTCTTCTTTAATTGAGTTACGCCATATGTAAACTCACCCTCGGAACTCAGCAACCGGCGACGATCCAGATCAGTCTGCGCAATTGCACAGCAGTCTGATCAGGATCAACCAGGATCAACCATGAACCAACATGAATCAACCAGGAGCAACCATGAATCAACCAGGATCAACCATCCATTAACCAGAATGAACCATGAATCAACCAGGATCAACCAGGAATCAATCAGGAGCAACCATGAATCAACCAGGATCAACCATGAATCAACCAGGATCAACCATGAATCAACCTGGATCAACCATGAATCAACCAGGATCAACCATGAATCAACCATGAATCAACCAGGATCAACCATGTTCATAATTTAGTTATACAGGTATCATAGAGGCATCTCAAGAATTATTATAATAAATAATGAATCATACAAGAATGCACTTGATCGTTATTGCGATTGTTTTCAGAAACATATAAGGGTCGGTTTTCTTATGGCTTGGATCACTTGCCATAATCAGTTTCTACAGCAGTCATCAGTCAATATGATTATATGCTCAAAAAGCATCTCAATAATTGTTTTTCTTTCATGTCCTCATTATAACATTCTTTAAAAATGTTTCGTTCATTAAGTTATCACATTTTGTTTTGTATTTCAGAATTGGTATTTCGTTAAAACAGATGTATCGTTGGGAAGTTCTGTTTGCATTCGCATTGGCGATTGTAAACTGCAATCCCGTGACCTTTGACATTGGAAAGAAATACGGATACAAGTATAGTGCTGATATCCATATGAAAAATGTGGATGAGTTTCAAATAAACGCACAGGTATAATCATTAAGAAAAATCGGTGACATGACCATGAATATCAAATTTCAAGTTACAGAAACACTTTAATAGAAACACTGTTTATTTCATGGTGAAAATTGGATGTCATTTTAACATTCATCATACAGCAGGAAGTTGAATTATCCCCTACAATATTTAACTCTTTTTCTTTTGACTGCTAACTTGTTTGATTTTAGCTCTACGTGATTTCACTATTTTTATTTGATATTAATAAATGAGCATCGCTTTTCGAAAACCAATTGTAAGGCATTTGCGGTTAGTGTAAATCCAGAATTCGCGCAGTTTGATCTGACACTAAACTGTTCTTTGATAAGTCATACAAATGCAGTAACCATCTTTATCCCTAACGTGAAATAAGTATGTTCAGATTGGTTTTCCTGGGGCCACGTTCATATGGATTATATGGTAACGGCATTCCCCCATTGATTTGATACAATTATTTAGATTCGACTTCATCTTGACCTCATGCTGACAATTTGTTGTTGTTTTTTCATCTTGACCTCATGCTGACAATTTGTTGTTGTTTTTTCAATTTCAACAGCAGTTTTATAATTCTTTTTACCACAATGCATTGCTCAGAATTAAACGTTGCTCTGTTTCGTCTAATGTATTTCGCTTTACCC
Organism: Serripes groenlandicus; assembly: GCA_031761405.1. Taxonomy (NCBI): domain Eukaryota; kingdom Metazoa; phylum Mollusca; class Bivalvia; order Cardiida; family Cardiidae; genus Serripes; species Serripes groenlandicus. The sequence continues at coordinate 58,565,238 of JASEVX010000001.1, forward strand.
AATAATTGTATTTGTGTATGCATATCAATCACAGTACAGCTACATCACAATAGCTGTACTGTGATTGGTGGATTAGTTGGATAGCTGTACTGTGATTGGTGGATCGTTAGCTTTAGCTACAGCAAGAGTATGCACCGCAGGTATTTATGGAAGTACTGTTTGTGTTTCAGGTATATTTTACTAACATAGGAAACGACATTGGAGAGCAGGAATTAAAGCTTGAAATTGACAAGTTTACAATGACATGCACATCAAAAAGTGGTAGGTTTTCCTGAACACTTTTTTCAAATATTTAATTGCACAAATTACTGTGACGAGATCGGCACTCTAACTCTGAACCATTATCTCTCACGGTAACCTAAAAGACCCACAAACAATCTCCAAAATAACATATTCTTATTGATATGGATTGTTTGGATATACCGAGAGCAAATTAAACGTTCGTTGGCAAGAGTAATGGCTCCTTTAGGGCACTGTTTTAATATTTTTCTGGTGCTAGTGATTTTATCTTTTTTTCGCAAATTTGTAAACCTCAGTTAATGCATAGATTTATTAAAACTGGTGTTTAAATATTACTCATACACATTCTTTCAAAAGATACGCATTATCATTAGTGTAACTTAGTACACTATGGTTCCCTTTATAATTGTGAGAATATGTTAAAGATGGTATGATTAACGCTCGCCCGTTATCGTTTATTTTACTAGGTACCCATCCTCATGAACAAGAAAAGGACCTTTCAAACTGGTAAGTGGAGATTTATTCTTAAATAGTGACTTATATTTCTTTAATAACACGTGCATAATAAGCAGAAATCCATAATCACCGAATGTCGGTTTCCTTTTGACTAGGCCCTTAAGATATGACTCAAGACATCAAACCAAGGCGTTGGAGTGATATATCACAATACCAGTGTAAATTTACATAACCAACTGAATCCTCGTCATTATTGGTTCTATCATGTAAGTCGTCAATACAAATACTTCCTTCATATCAAACAGTGAAGATTCTACTACGAGGTTCTGATTGTCGGAGTAACGCTTTCCCACAAACAACACATTTGCAGCAGACCTTGTTGAGTCATCGAAGCAAAAACACGGAAATCTTTAAAAATGTAGGTAGGATTACTGAAAATATGTTAAAATATTGTGACAGAAGAAGAAATTGTTCTTTATGAACAATCAATTACACCTTTTGCCACAATGTTTTTAAAGGTCGTATTCTGTAGGGGTGGCAGAAAGCGTCTATATTTGAAAAAGGGTAAAACCACACAGTCTCAGAGACTGGTCTTCTACCCCATAGACTAGACAGTGTTGAATGTATTCGAGCCGTGTCTGACGAAAACGGGTCCGATGCATCCCTTTTCTGGCTCTAGTACGAGTTGTGTTGTGTTGCGAAACAAAAATCAAAGAAAATTGAGGATGAGCGATACTTTTTTAAAACCAACCCTAACGTATTTTGTACACGTGTGGAACACAACAACCTTTCAGCGCTTTCGTGCTAAGGATCCAAATTAATACTACTTTTAAAACTTGAAAAACCTTTCATGATTTTTTAGTGCAGAGCTCTTAACTGGTCGCAAAAACCCTTACGGTTAGTTTTAGTAGAGTACCGCTTGAAGATAAGCATTATAATCACATGTTTCGAAACACACATATTGGTCTATTGATAATGTCATAATAATGCAATTTAATAAATTTGGTATAAAGCCAGCTTTCCTTTTAAAGTAGTCGTCTTGCTTTTTTGCCAATATTAGTCAATGTAAAGTTTGTCAATGGGTTTATTTAGATGAAAAGAATAAGGTTAAATAATCACAATGATGTTTATGGCAACGTGCACGTTGATTGTTTAAAATCAATACTCCATATATTATAAACGTTAGATTATATTACAAGTTGCCCCAATAGGTTACTTCTGGCTGAACATCTATGAGCACAGGATTTCAAGGAGATCAATGCATTGATATGTTTCATATACTTGTTAACACCAGTTCCTTCATCTGGTAGATGTTCAGGGTTGATACAATATTGGATAATGATATAAATTCCGTGTTTGCATAACCAGAAAATGTACTTCATGAATATATACCAAGTCGTACGAAAACCGACGTTCGAGACTTTTCGAACAGTGATGATCCAGAACAATCTTTACGGCGGCGCAGTCTGATCTGAAACATCGCTGGTCGTCATCTAAAATGATTGATTGATTGATTGATTGATTGGGGTTTAACGCCGTTTTTAATAATTTCTCAGTTATATCACGGCGGTCAGTTCACCAGTACTCCACACAACAATCTTCCCAAGCAACTAGCTGCTTTTCCATATAGACTTAGCCCATTGGTGGAAGACGAATGACGCATGTCGCATTGATCATCTAAAATGAATCATTGCCATTCATCATCTAATCATAATCCTCCATTTCTGATCAGAGTAATAGATGTTCGTCATCTGGTCAGAATCATTGCTATTCGTCATCTGATCAAAATCATCGTTAATCGTTATCTGGTCCCAATCCTCCATTTTCGTCATCTGATCAGGATCATTGCTTTTCTTCATCTGATCAGAATCCTCGCTATTCTCCATCTGATCAAAATCATCGTTAATCGTTATCTGGTCCCAATCCTCCATTTCCGTCATCTGATCAGAGTAATAGCTTTTCTACATCTGATCCAAATCATGGTTAGACGTTATCATATCTAAATCATCGCAATTCGTCATCTGATCAGAGTTATAGCTTTTATTATTCTGATCAGAATCATTGCTTTTCGTAATCTGATCAGAAACATAGCTATTTTTCTTCTAATAAAAATCATGGCTATTAGTAATCTGATCAACATCATCGATATTCTTCATCGGGTCAGAGTAATAGCTTTTCGTCATCTAATAAGAATCATCGTTCTAAGTAATCTGATCAGAATAATCGTTATAGTTAATCTGAGCAGAATCATCGGTGTAAGTAATCTGAATCTGAGCAGAATCATCGGTGTAAGTAATCTGAGTAGAATCATCGGTGTAAGTAAGCTGAGTAGAATCATCGGTGTAAGTAATCTGAGCAGAATCATCGGTGTAAGTAATCTGAGCAGAATCATCGGTGTAAGTAAGCTGAGTAGAATCATCGGTGTAAGTAAGCTGAGTAGAATCATCGGTGTAAGTAATCTGAGTAGAATCATCGGTGTAAGTAAGCTGAGTAGAATCATCGGTGTAAGTAAGCTGAGTAGAATCATCGGTGTAAGTAAGCTGAGTAGAATCATCGGTGTAAGTAATCTGAATAGAATCATCGGTGTAAGTAATCTGAGTGAGTAGAATCATCGGTGTAAGTAAGCTGAGTAGAATCATCGGTGTAAGTAATCTGAGTAGAATCATCGGTGTAAGTAATCTGAGTGAGTAGAATCATCGGTGTAAGTAAGCTGAGTAGAATCATCGGTGTAAGTAATCTGAGTAGAATCATCGGTGTAAGTAATCTGAGTGAGTAGAATCATCGGTGTAAGTAATCTGAGTGAGTAGAATCATCGGTGTAAGTAAGCTGAGTAGAATCATCGGTGTAAGTAATCTGAGTGAGTAGAATCATCGGTGTAAGTAATCTGAGTAGAATCATCGGTGTAAGTAATCTGAGTGAGTAGAATCATCGGTGTAAGTAAGCTGAGTAGAATCATCGGTGTAAGTAAGCTGAGTGGAATCATCGGTGTAAGTAATCTGAGTGAGTAGAATCATCGGTGTAAGTAAGCTGAGTAGAATCATCGGTGTAAGTAATCTGAGCAGAATCATCGGTGTAAGTAATCTGAGCAGAATCATCGGTGTAAGTAATCTGAGCAGAATCATCGGTGTAAGTAATCTAAGTAGAATCATCGGTGTAAGTAAGCTGAATAGAATCATCGGTGTAAGTAAGCTGAGTAGAATCATCGGTGTAAGTAATCTGAGTAGAATAATCGGTGTAAGTAAGCTGAGTAGAATCATCGGTGTAAGTAATCTGAGTAGAATCATCGGTGTAAGTAATCTAAGTAGAATCATCGGTGTAAGTTATCTGAGCAGAATCATCGGTGTAAGTAATCTGAGTAGAATCATCGGTGTAAGTAATCTAAGTAGAATCATCGGTGTAAGTAATCTGAGTAGAATCATCGGTGTAAGTAATCTGAGTAGAATCATCGGTGTAAGTAAGCTGAGTAGAATCATCGGTGTAAGTAATCTGAGTAGAATCATCGGTGTAAGTAATCTGAGTAGAATCATCGGTGTAAGTAGTCTGAGTAGAATCATCGGTGTAAGTAATCTGAGTAGAATCATCAGTGTAAGTAATCTGAGTAGAATCATCGGTGTAAGTAATCTAAGTAGAATCATCGGTGTAAGTAATCTGAGCAGAATCATCGGTGTAAGTAATCTGAGCAGAATCATCGGTGTAAGTAAGCTGAGTAGAATCATCGGTGTAAGTAAGCTGAGTAGAATCATCGGTGTAAGTAATCTGAGCAGAATCATCGGTGTAAGTAATCTGAGCAGAATCATCGGTGTAAGTAATCTAAGTAGAATCATCGGTGTAAGTAAGCTGAATAGAATCATCGGTGTAAGTAAGCTGAGTAGAATCATCGGTGTAAGTAATCTGAGTAGAATCATCGGTGTAAGTAATCTAAGTAGAATCATCGGTGTAAGTAATCTGAGTAGAATCATCGGTGTAAGTAATCTGAGTAGAATCATCGGTGTAAGTAGTCTGAGTAGAATCATCGGTGTAAGTAATCTGAGTAGAATCATCAGTGTAAGTAATCTGAGTAGAATCATCGGTGTAAGTAATCTAAGTAGAATCATCGGTGTAAGTAATCTGAGCAGAATCATCGGTGTAAGTAATCTTAGCAGAATCATCGGTGTAAGTAAGCTGAGTAGAATCATCGGTGTAAGTAAGCTGAGTAGAATCATCGGTGTAAGTAATCTGAGCAGAATCATCGGTGTAAGTAATCTGAGCAGAATCATCGGTGTAAGTAATCTAAGTAGAATCATCGGTGTAAGTAAGCTGAATAGAATCATCGGTGTAAGTAAGCTGAGTAGAATCATCGGTGTAAGTAATCTGAGTAGAATCATCGGTGTAAGTAATCTAAGTAGAATCATCGGTGTAAGTAAAGTGAGCAGAATCATCGGTGTAAGTAATCTGAGTAGAATCATCGGTGTAAGTAATCTAAGTAGAATCATCGGTGTAAGTAATCTAAGTAGAATCATCGGTGTAAGTAATCTGAGTAGAATCATCGGTGTAAGTAATCTGAGTAGAATCATCGGTGTAAGTAAGCTGAGTAGAATCGTCGGTAATCTGAGTAGAATCATCGGTGTAATTAATCTGAGTAGAATCATCGGTGTAAGTAGTCTGAGTTGAATCATCGGTGTAAGTAATCTGAGTGGAATCATCGGTGTAAGTAATCTGAGTAGAATCATCGGTGTAAGTAATCTAAGTAGAATCATCGGTGTAAGTAATCTGAGCAGAATCATCGGTGTAAGTAATCTGAGCAGAATCATCGGTGTAAGTAAGCTGAGTAGAATCATCGTTCTAAGTAAGCTGATCAGAATTATCGTTATAAGTAATCTGATCTGTATCATCGTTTTTCGTCATCTGATCAGAATCATCACTTTTCTTCTTTTGATCAGAATCATGGCTACAGTATTCGTCATTTGATCAGAATAATAGCTTTTCTTCATCTGATCAGAATCCTCGCTATTCCTCACCTGATCTGAATCCTCGCTTTTCTTCATCTGATCAGAATAATAGCTTTTCTTCATCTGATCAAAATAAATAGATTTTCTTCATCTTATCAAAATAAAAAGCTTAGCAGAATCATCGTTCTAAGTAATCGAGCAGAATCATCGTTTTAAGTAATCTGAGTAGAATCATCGTTCGAAATAATCTGAGCAGAATCATCGTTCGAAATAATCTGATAAGAATCATCGTTCGAAATAATCTGATAAGAATCATCGTTCTAAGTAATCTGATCAGAATAATCGTTCTTAGCAATCTGATAAGAATCATCGTTCTAAATAATCTGATACGAATCATCGTTCTAAATAATCTGATAAGAATCATCGTTCTAAATAATCTGATAAGAATCGTCGGTCTAAGTAATCTTATAAGAAACATTGTTCTAAAAAATCTGATAAGAACCATCGTTCTAAATAATCTGATAAGAATCATCGTTCTAAATAATCTTATAAGAATCATCGTTCTAATTAGTCTTATAAGAATCATCGTTCTAAATAATCTTATAAGAATCATCGTTCAAAATAATCTGATAAGAATCATCGTTCTAATTAGTCTTATAAGAATCATCCTTCTAAATAATCTAATAAGAATCATCGTTCTAAATAATCTGATAAGAATCATCGTTCTAATTAGTCTTATAAGAATCATCGTTCTAAATAATCTTATAAGAATCATCGTTCAAAATAATCTGATAAGAATCATCGTTCTAAATAATCTTATAAGAATCATCGTTCTAAGCAATCTGATAAGAATCATCGTTCTAATTAGTCTTATAAGAATCATCGTTCTAAAAAATCTTATAAGAATCATCGTTCTAAATAATTTTATAAGAATCATCGTTCTAAATAATCTGATAAGAATCATCGTTCTAAATAATCTGATAAGAATCATCGTTCTAAATAATCTGATAAGAATCGTCGGTCTAAGTAATCTTATAAGAAGCATTGTTCTAAAAAATCTTATAAGAATCATCGTTCTAAATAATCTGATAAGAATCATCGTTCTAAATAATCTTATAAGAATCATCGTTCTAATTAGTCTTATAAGAATCATCGTTCTAAATAATCTGATAAGAATCATCGTTCTAAATAATCTTATAAGAATCATCGTTCTAATTAGTCTTATAAGAATCATCGTTCTAATTAGTCTTATAAGAATCATCGTTCAAAATAATCTGATAAGAATCATCGTTCTAATTAGTCTTATAAGAATCATCCTTCTAAATAATCTAATAAGAATCATCGTTCTAAATAATCTGATAAGAATCATCGTTCTAATTAGTCTTATAAGAATCATCGTTCTAAATAATCTTATAAGAATCATCGTTCAAAATAATCTGATAAGAATCATCGTTCTAAATAATCTTATAAGAATCATCGTTCTAAGCAATCTGATAAGAATCATCGTTCTAATTAGTCTTATAAGAATCATCGTTCTAAAAAATCTTATAAGAATCATCGTTCTGAATAATCTTATAAGAATCATCGTTCTAAATAATCTGATAAGAATCATCGTTCTAAATAATCTGATAAGAATCATCGTTCTAAATAATCTGATAAGAATCGTCTGTCTAAGTAATCTTATAAGAAACATTGTTCTAAAAAATCTTATAAGAATCATCGTTCTAAATAATCTGATAAGAATCATCGTTCTAAATAATCTTATAAGAATCATCGTTCTAAAAAATCTGATAAGAATCATCGTTCTAAATAATCTGATAAGAATCATCGTTCTAAATAATCGATTAAGAATCATCGTTCTAATTAGTCTTATAAGAATCATCGTTCTAATTAGTCTTATAAGAATCATCGTTCAAAATCATCTGATAAGAATCATCGTTCTAATTAGTCTTATAAGAATCATCCTTCTAAATAATCTAATAAGAATCATCGTTCTAAATAATCTGATAAGAATCATCGTTCTAATTAGCTTTATAAGAATCATCGTTCTAAATAATCTTATAAGAATCATCGTTCAAAATAATCTGATAAGAATCATCGTTCTAAATAATCTTATAAGAATCATCGTTCTAAGCAATCTGATAAGAATCATCGTTCTAATTAGTCTTATAAGAATCATCGTTCTAAAAAATCTTATAAGAATCATCGTTCTAAATAATCTTATAAGAATCATCGTTCTAAATAATCTGATAAGAATCATCTGTTCTGAATCATAGCTATTTGTAATCTGATCAAAGTCGTCGCTTTTTGTCATCTGATGAGAATCTTTGCTATTCGTCATCTGATGAGAATCTTCGCTATTCGTCATCTGATCAGAATCATCGCTATTCGCCATCTGATCAGAATCGTCGCTATTCGTCATCTGATCAAGAACATAGTAATACGTTATCATATCTGAATCATCGTTCAAAATAATCTGATAAGAATCATCGTTCTAATTAGTCTTATAAGAATCATCGTTCTAAAAAATCTTATAAGAATCATCGTTCTAAATAATCTTATAAGAATCATCGTTCTAAATAATCTGATAAGAATCATCTGTTCTGAATCATAGCTATTTGTAATCTGATCAAAGTCGTCGCTTTTTGTCATCTGATGAGAATCTTTGCTATTCGTCATCTGATGAGAATCTTCGCTATTCGTCATCTGATCAGAATCATCGCTATTCGCCATCTGATCAGAATCGTCGCTATTCGTCATCTGATCAAGAACATAGTAATACGTTATCATATCTGAATCATCGCTATTCGTCATTATATCTGAGTCATAGCTATTCGTTAACTGATCTGATTCATCGCTATTCGTCATCTGATCCAAAACATGGTTATACTTTATCATATCTGAATCATTGCTATTCGTCATCAGATCTGAATCATAGCTATGCGTTAACTGATCTGATTCATCGCTTTACGTCATCTGATCAGAATCATAGATATACATGTACGTAATGTGGCCTGAATCGTCGCTATTCGTCATCTGATAAAAAAAAATGGTTATACGTTATCATATCTGAATCATTGCTATTCGTTAACTGATCTGATTCGTCGCTATTCGTCATCTGATCAGAACCGCATCGATATACGTAATGTAAGGTGACTCGTCGCTATTCGTTATCTGATCAAAAACATGGTTATACGTTATAATATCTGAATCATTGCTATTCGTAAACTGATCTGATTCATCGCTTTACGTCATCTGATCAGAATCCTAGATATACGTAATGTGGCCTGAATCGTCGCTATTCGTCATCTGATCCAAAACATGGTTATACGTTATCATATCTGAATCATTGCTATTCGTTAACTGATCTGATTCGTCGCTATTCGTCATCTGATCAGAACCGCATCGATATACGTAATGTAAGGTGACTCGTCGCTATTCGTTATCTGATCAAAAACATGGTTATACGTTATAATATCTGAATCATAGCTATTCGTTAACTGATCTGATTCATCGCTTTACGTCATCTGATCAGAATCATAGATATACATGTACGTAAAGTGGCCTGAATCGTCGCTATTCGTCATCTGATAAAAAAAAATGGTTATACGTTATCATATCTGAATCATTGCTATTCGTTAACTGATCTGATTCGTCGCTATTCGTCATCTGATCAGAACCGCATCGATATACGTAATGTTAGGTGACTCGTCGCTATTCGTTATCTGATCAAAAACATGGTTATACGTTATAATATCTGAATCATAGCTATTCGTTAACTGATCTGATTCATCGCTATTCGTTATCTGATCAAAAATATGGTTATACGTTATCATATCTGAATCATTGCTATTCGTCATAAGTTCTGAATGATAGTTATTCGTCAACTGATCTGATTCGTCGCTATACGTCATCTGATCCAAAACATGATTATACGTTATAATATCTGATTTATCGCTATTCGTCATTATATCTGATTCATCGCTATATGTCATCTGATGAGAATCTTCACTATTCGTCATCAGATCTGAATCATAGCTATTCGTCAACTGATCTGATTCATCGCTATACGTCATCTGATCAGAATCATCGATATACGTAATGTGACCTTAATCGTGGCTTTTCGTCACCTAATCTGATTCATTGCTGTTCGTCATCTGATCAGAATATTTTTTTATTTTTTTAATTGGTCGTACATAAATCACGGAAGCCAAGATAGTGATAAGTACTAAAGTGTCAATATAAAAAACCTCTAAAGGTATAAAGTGTCACATTTTAAGTCATGTCATTGAAGATCGTGACAAAGGATATAGATCTGTGTGTGGGTCCACAATCTCACCGACCGTCTTCATAATTGTCTGTATACCCTAATCACATACAAACGCATTATGATGTTTAAACAGGGGACGGCTTTTGAAATAAGTGTAGCAAAAATATAAATTGCTTATAACGAAGAATATCTCCTTTTTCTCACAATGATTTCAGCTCCATTAGATAATCATACTATCAGTTATTAATGTTTTCACATTATTTTTCGAGATGGTTTTGAAGTGATTTGCTGCAGATTTGTCTTATGTACGAAAAGGGTTATTAATTCCCAAGATAATTGAGCATGGTCATTTCCACGAAAATGAAGTTTAAATATAGAATAATTCGTTTGTGTCGCGCCAGGCGCGGTTTGGGTCTTATGGCGGCTCTATCAACCCTTTCCAGCTTACCCCAAACTGAAGCAGATGAGTTTGAACAAATTTAGTGAAGATTTTGGAAGTGTATCAGATCAATTAAATATAGAGTAGAAAACATTGTGGCAAAAGTCGTATGTTGCAGATGCGTCATTGTAGTGACTATTTAAAAACAGTGTCAGTAATTTCGTTTATACCGTTTTAACGTATAGATGAAGAGAGAGAAAGAGGGTGAGATTGTATGACTGTGTTCGCACAGATTCATTTTAATCTTCACTTTATGACAGTGTATGTATATTTGCAATGAGATATTTATCGGTTGACTCCGCTCATTTGTTAATGGAAAGACAGTTCTACCAACTGTGTAGATTATTTCATCATCTCTTTGATTTTTTAGTATAGTAGATTAAGTATTCACAGTTTAAGTTTAGCTTTAGATGCTCTAATAGTTTTTCGCGGAATAGCATACTGAGTTAGTACAATCGGCTATACAAAATCAACGGCTTAAATCTATTGTAAATCGTATTGATTTGTTTCAGGAAGGATATTTTATCGACATTGACTGGTCGAACGAAAGAACCAATCAAATCATAGATATTGTGGTTTGTCGTTAACATGTAAAGGGATCAATACATTGCATTGATCGAGGTTAAATACCGAACAACTCGATACCATCGATCACATTGATTTAATTATACTGCTGTCTACGTATCCCGATAGTCTCGCCTTATAGGGGAAAGAAAACATAGACATGTAGATGCTGATATAGTAGGATTAATAATTGAAATAGTAAAACTATAAGTATTAGTAGTAATAGAAGTTGTAGCAACTGTTATGTAGTTTGTTGTTTGAACATATGATCAACACTACAGTATTTAATTATGTCGATTTTAAATTACAAACAATGTAAAACTTTACTTGACATTTAAAGGGTGAACAGCATATTATGTTAAATACCCATTACTCGGTCAGGGGTATGAAAGAGTCAAGGATACACTGAATAATTTGAATCAATAAACTTATTGTTAATCCCTTCCATGTCAATATTGAATACAGACTTTGTTATGGCAATACAGACTAAACCTGTTCCCGCATACAACGTATGACTTTAAGAACGTATATAGAAATGTGAACAATTGCATTGAATAAAAGTATTTTGTCAAAATAGATGATTTGCTTATTATGATCAATCACTCTGTATGTCGTAATATTCGCAAAATGTGTATGCTTTATATGTACGTCCGCCGGGGGTAAAGGTTTATTATATGTTTTCCTTACAATATTTTCTAATCTATTTTTCTATTCTTTGTATTTGGAACCGTCAATCACAATTGTCAAGTCAGTGGATTGAAGCTTTGAATTGATAGGTTTTAGTTGAAAGAGTATATTCATGGTTGTTTGTTTATTAATATTTTGCAATAAGATTTAGAATAGAATAGAATAGAATAGAATATATTTTATTGATTATAAACATACATACAATGTTTCAAACCAAATACAATAATACAATATTTAGAGTTGGCGATTGGACTGAAAACTTAAATACGCTATACAAAACTGACATACAGAATAATGTCGACAAATGCACGGTGTATTTGTTGTCTGATGTCGCGAAAGGGCGTCTTATTGTCTCTCCAAACCTTGAAAGTCCGGGCTTGTGCATTTGTTGTCTGCTTGTTTGCAGACGTTGTTCTGTTTGGTTACCGAACATTATCTCCTAAAAATGGCGGACATTATCCCCTTGTCATTTTGTTAGATGGCGGACATTTCACTTTCGATTCAATTATAAGGGACATAAGCCCCTTCATATAGCAGACATTAGCCCCCTTCATTATAAAAGAAGCATCGTCAAAGATCATAAAATAATTTGCCGTAATATAAAAGCGTGTTTAACAGTTTCTCTATAATGAACAGATAATGCGCATTTTGATAACTAAAAGGCAAACAATGCTGATTTCAGGTGAGACAGTTCGTTACGAGCTGACTCACCTGAATCTGTATTGTTTGCAAAAAATTAAATATTGCCATTGACGCTGAAAGAGAGGTGCTTGAAGAATATTTCAATTTAATCGAGAAATAATATTGTCAATGTCTTTTGTCTATACTCAATTGCTAGATATTGGACTATAAACACATTTCTTGGGAAAATGAGTACTAAACGTTTATGGAATGGATAAGAGAATTTGCATGCACACGCTTTTTCTTGAAATCATAAACCATGTTTAATGTTGTACAAACTCCCAGGTGAATTTTATCTATCCATACTTTGTTATTTTTATTACGGGAAAATGGTAATATGTGCTTAACTCTCTTGCACAACGCATTTGCAGCAGACGACTTTGTAAACATCTAAGAAGATATATGCAGACTCTCTATAGATGAAAGTATATTTGTGTAACCCACTGACTGCTGGAACCTATTGTGTGAAGCCAACTCACACTATTTATCTTCATTGTCCTAATAATGACTCTGTACTCGTCAAAATACAAAGCTGGGCAAATCCTTTATAATAATTAAGCACTCAAAGTGTAAATGTATCTTTCTTTAATGCGAGAACAATAAGTTCATAAGTCGTCTGCTACATACGCATGAAATTGTGTCTTTGGGAAAGCGTTAAAATCAGTTTATCAATTTATCACCATTGTATTCTTTTGTGTAATCTATTCCTTTATTGCTTGTATAACTTGTACATTCGACTATGACCTTTTCAGGTTTTCGTTTGAGATAACCAATGAAGGCGAGATAGTACAAGTTTATTATGACGGGGAGGAACACGAAGATGTTCTGTCCATAAAGAAGGGTGTTGCAAATCTTCTTTCCGGCAAGTTTCTTGGGGCAAGGGAGGTAAATACGATAATTCAATCATTTTTCAATCTACATTCTTATTGAACTTCCTTTAGACACACATAAACAAACCACACTGGATTAATCTTGGCACGTATTCAAAAATCATCCTTAACGATTGTATTCTAATTCGAAATTGAATTTGTATTTGTATTTGTAACAATGATGTACTTTTTTTGTACAAGTTGAAAACTAATCTAAGACTGTTTAGGAGAAAGTATAAGTATATATTAAATATAAACAAAGGAAAGTTAACTATAACTTCTTTTTTTTAATAACTGGGCTTTTTGACTGGACAATTAGTTCAATCATTGATGTAATGATTATTCAAATTAATTGTTTCCTTGCAATACTCTGAAGTCATCACCAATATATTATATTATATTAATTAGTATCTACGAAATTGGTTACAGATATGGTGCGATTATCTGTATCACCCTTATTGTTATTTCGAATACAGCCGACCAAACATGATTGCTTTCTCAAATGTTAATTTTCGGATTCTTGGAAGAGTTAAAAACAATCTAAGTGTCCATAAATATAGCCTGATCACTGACTACATACCGACTATGAACATTTTCAAACAGACAAATATATTAGGAGTTTACCTACGGTGAGAACTTTTGAAAAAGTCCTGGGCGTAAAGCGTCCTGAAGCTAAGTATATCTAAAATCATTATCTATCCTTTGGTGTTCTGTCTTTACGTGGTTTGTAACAAGACTAATTTCCGACTGAGGCAATTCACTAACCCATGGAAATATACATAAATGACCGGTGCTCTGCGAAAACAAAAAAGCGTGTAGAATCGGATCAGCCAACTCATCCTCGCAGTCTGATATGTCTCTGCATTGTTCGTCATTTAGACATAAAAGGTTCGAATAAACATCTGTAAAGCAGAACTAATTTGAATAATTAGCATGAATGCCGAGACAGATAATTTCCAAGACGTTGCAACACGTGTGATAAGTAAGTTAATGTTGGTGGTCCGTGAGCACCGCTCAGATGTACATGTACAATGGCTTAACGTACCCGTACTTCGGAAGACTTACGATGATATATCTCCCATCACTTATTTCAGGCGGAGCACGTTGATCATGATAATGGTACCTGGTTTTACAACACCGCTGAAAACGGACATGAAGGTTTGTTGAGATGTTTCGTAAATGAATTAAGTTACTGAGTAAAGTCTAGTCATTTTATTCAATCTTGTGTGAATTCACATTAATATTCGTAACTGCATTCTACGGAACATCGCGAAGTACATGAAGTCGTAATAACTTGCAATATCCACAAATTATAGTTACACAACTATTTAACATATACACATAAGACTTAAACGTCGCCATGGATCTAACTGGAAGTATTTTGTTATAATTTTCTGTAATTTATCACCGACTTGCCAGGGTTATTTATTTACTTCTATTAATTATCGATCAGGTGAACACAATGCCTCTTACCATGTAGAACCTACACTGAATGGAAAAGTATATACAAAACAGAGAACCCATTGTAAGAATGTACCATCGCATGCCGAGTCCTCCGCCACCAAGGTACGTGTAATGCCCTTACATTAGTGTTGAATATATCATTCAAAAATGATAACACATTCTAACACTATCGACAATTTCTATTTTATAGGCAAAGAAGGTTTTGAGCATGATATACTATACAGTATTGCATTAATTGTAATTATATACCTGCACAGTTTCCGGCGCAAATACATGCCGATGGTCATGCGCAAATTAAACACGAGTGATTAAATACTGGTCAAATACTGTTGCGAATACGGTCATATAAAGTCAGACAGTGCGAGGGCTACCTTCGGCGATGCTCCCGTTACGAATATGTGCGACGTACTAAAAAGGGAGAAGACTAGTACTGTTTTGGAAATTCATTGCCTGACTATTGGAGTACATATTCATTCACCATTCAGACTTTTCCTTTTTAGCTCGACTATTCGAAGAATATGATAGCTATACTACTCACCCTGGCGTCGGCGTCGGCGTCCACGTCACACTTTGGTTAAAGTTGTGCATGCAAGTACCTAAATACTACATGTATTGCATTGAATCTTTCTACAAGCCTACCCAACTATCACACCTTTAAAGATTATCAAGTTAGATAACTATATCCTGCATTTTATGCAAGTTATGGCCATTTCTTACTTAGAAATTCTGGTTAAAGTTTTGCGTGCAAGTAAATTAAGAGTCCATATCTCAGTATTTCCTTGATGCATTGCATTGAAACTTTCTACAACCCTACCCAACTATCACACCTATGGAGATTATCAAGTTAGATAACTCTATCCTGCATTTTATGCAAGTTATAGCCCTTTTTTTACTTAAAAATTATGATTAAAGTTTTGCGTGCAACTATATTAAGAGTCCATATCTCAGTATTTACTTGATGCATTGCATTGAAACTTTCTACAACCCTACCCACTTATCACTTCTGTGTAGATTATTAAGTTAGATAACTCTATCCTGCATTTTATGCAAGTTATGACCCTTTTTTTACTTAGAAATGTTGGTTTAAGTTTTGCGTGCAACTAAATTAAGAGTCCATATCTCAGTATTTACTTGATGCATTGCATTGAAACTTTCTACAACAGTACCCAATTATCACTTCTTTGTAGATTATTAAGTTAGATAACTCTATCCTGCATTTTATGCAAGTTATGACCCTTTTTTTACTTAGAAATTCTGGTTTAAGTTTTGCGTGCAACTAAATTAAGAGTCCATATCTCAGTATTTACTTGATGCATTGCATTGAAACTTTATACAACCCTACCCAACTATCACACTTATATAGATTATCAAGTTAGATAACTATCTTGCATTTTATGCAAGTTATGGCCCTTTTTCTACTTATAAATTCTGGTTAAACGTTTGATTGCAACTACATTAAGAGACCATCTCTTAGTAACTACTTGATGCATTGCATTGACACTTTAAACAACCCTTTCCAACCACCACACATATGTAAACAATCAAGTATGATAACTCTATCCAGTATATTTTGCAATGGATGGCCCTTTTTTTAACTAGAAATTTGGTTAAACTTTTGCATGCAACTACATCAAGAATCGATATCCTAGTATTTACTTGATGCATTGCTTTGAAACATTATACAACCCTTCCCAACTATCACAACTATGTTGATTTTCAAGTTGAATAACTCTATCCTGCATTTTATGCAAGTTATGGCCCTTTTAGGACTTATAAATTATGGTTAAAGTTTTGCATGCAACTACATTAAGAGACCATATCTTAGTAATTACTTGGATGCATTGCATTGAAACTTTATACATCCCTTTCCAAACATCACACCTATGTAAACAATCAAGTACTATAACTCTATCTATCATTTTATGCAAGTTATGGCCCTTTTTGCACTTAAAAAATCTGGTTAAAGTTTTGCAACTACATTTAGAGTGTAATTTCAACTTGAAGCATTGTATTGAAACTTTATACAATCTTTCCCAATTTCACAATTATATACACAACCAATTAAGATAACTCTATCCTGCATATGGTACAAATTGTTGCCCTTTTTTTACTTAGAAATTATAGTTAATGGTTTGCGTGCAACTACATTAACAGTCCATATCTTAGTAACTACCTGATGCATTCCATTGTTATACAATCCTTCCCAACCATAATACCTATGAAAATAATCAAGTTAAATAGCTCTATCCTGCATATAATGCAAATTATCACCCTTTAAGAAATTGTGGTTCATGTTTTGCATGCAACTACATTAGAGTTCATTATCTCAGTAACTTAAATAAGCGGTGAAATAGTCGAGCGCGCTGTCCTCCGACAACTCTTGTTAATTAAAAGAATGTAATTCTAATGTCTAATACATTCAATATGTTTACGTGTTTCTGTTTTCACTCATAATAACACGGAGTAAAAACAGTGGTAGAGCGTCAGCCTCTCGCACCAAAGGTACCGGGTTCGAATTCCTTGGTGAGCATGTCCTAATTTTGGGATTTTCCACTGAAACGGAGCGAGTACCGGTTATGTCTCAAATAGATTGCCTAAACTGTCCGTCCAGATGCAATATAGTCGTAGCTGTATAATTTGGCTAGAACTGTAGCCCCAAGAGTTGGGTGGCATTTAACCTAGATAGGTTCCCACTACGGAGAAATTTTAAGACCCCAAATCGACAGACGCGGCTCGTTTTATACCAACTTTGAATAATCTCATTGAAAAATATATGCTCACTTATACAAGTCATTGATGCACGGATTTTGATCATCGTGTTTTCATTGTTAAGTTAATGATTTGATCGATATATACAATAACATGTGTATGTGCTATTATTTGTTATTGTAGAGTGTTTTGATAGATCACAGCCTTGGTACCATTCACTCTGTAACCAGCATAGAACACATGGAAATGAAACACAAGACACAACCAGGGTACGTTTAATATCACGCTTTAACCTGTATAGAATATTAACACAAACAAACTAAGCCAGTGTACGTATAATATCACGCTGTAACCAGTGTAGAATATGAACACAAACAAACGAAGCCAGGGTACGTATAATATAACGCTTTAACCAGTATAGAACATTAACACAAACAAACTAAACCAGGATACATATAATATCACGCTTTAACCAGTATAGAACAACACAGACAAAATAAGCCAGGGTACGTATAATATCACGCTATAACCAGTATAGAATAACACAAACAAACTAAACCAGGGTACGTATCACAATCACACTAACCCAGGGTAGGTATAATTATAAAATATGAACACGAACAAATTTAGCCAAGATAGGTAGTATTAGTTTAAATTTATTTATTTTAAATCGATTGCTTTAAGCTTATATTAATCACGCTCGATGTCTGCTTCCTGGATACTTAACCAGTACTCGCGCCGATTGTGTGGAAAAATCCCAAAGTCAGGACCCGCTCATCACGGGACTCGAACCAGGGACCTTTGATGTGAGAGGCCGACGCTCTACCTCTGCACCACTGTCTTCCACAACATAGGTAGTATTAAAGAATGAAAACACAACCAAACTAAGCCAGGCTAGATATAACTATAGAATGAAAAAAATAACAAATCCAGGCTAGGTATAATTTCACTGCATAACCCGTATACAATATGAACATACACACATTACATCGGTGTATGCATAAGCTCGCTCGTTCTGTAAGCAGTAAAGAAAGCGAAAGTTAACTAAACAAGTGAATGTTCAAGTATAACACTTGATTCTCTCCATGATACAGATCTTGCCACCTAGAAATACTGTATGGAAAGGACAGATTGCTCAGAATGCTATATGATTGACATTGTAATGTCGAACAACGAATATACCAAGCATATTTAATAGCTTTCTACGTCAATTATACGAAAAAAAAACATGAATGGGTTTTTTCGCTTATAGGTAACGGGCGTGAGATTTTTTTTTTTTTTTTCAATAACCCATGAAGCTTTCTGAAATGAAACTGGAAAAATCCATAGGGGCCGCCATTTTGGATATGTATAAAAAGCAGACGTAAATCTCAGATTGAAAATTATTATCGGCATTTTAATCATTTTTTTTAAAATCGGTATTTTGGGTATGTATAAAATGAGCAGAAAAACACAGATTGAAAATTATTTGTCGTCTTTTTAATAATTTTTTTTAAAATCGATATTTAAGATCATTAAAGTGCTGGAATTAACATTTGTACGAAAAGTTAAAAATAAATGGAAATCTATAAGAAATATGTTTTCCCGTTCGTCAAAAAAACGACAGCATTAGCCTTCTACGCCCGAAACTAAATTTTGACTGTATCGTAGCCAAAGAAGGACGTGACGTAATTTCCGTTACACTTCATCTTGGCGTAACGTCAATGGAGCGACGTCGTTTCCCGCCAAAAAGTGGTATCAACATGAAAGACCCCAAATTCCTATACATGAGCTATTGACTCGATCATTCAAAGTATAATTATTTATCAAACATTGTGGCAAAAGGATAACTTTCTCATAAGGAGCAATTGTTCTTGTTGCGACAATCTTTTCCTAAATCGTTGCATAGGCCTCAGAAACCGTCTCTAATAGGGAAAGGGTTTAGCAGAAATGTGACCCCTTACATAATTTGTTCCAGCCATATTGACTGCTTGAAAAAGGCAGTCGCCAGGTGGCATCAGAAAAGGGCTGATCTATTTGCTTCTTTACCATAATGCAGGTGATCGATTAAGGATCATCTTGGCCCTCATGTGTTAACCTCGTTCATTATAAATGTATTCCTTGATTTTCTGAAAGTCTTTACTTTATTATTTTCTGTTCGTAATAATAGACGACAGCAATACGAATTGCAAATATGTTTTGATAATGCAAGACACATGACATTAACATTATTATTGTCTAGTCAATTACTTATAAATCCTTTTTTATGGCCAAAGTATGCTCTTTAATTTTTGTTTATAATTATCTTGCGTTTTTTCGTAAATAGGTAGCACCTATAGATATATTAATAAATACTCCATGATACAGTTAAGCCGGTTAAAAGCAGTCCAACGTGAACATATTCCTGACCATGGCCAGAAAGAAGCCATATAAGGCAGCTCATTATTATTAGATACGTAATATAAAAGAGTAATAATGGCCGCATCGTGCAGATTACACTACACAACTTTTAAACTAGTTTTTACACACGGTCAGCATTTTTTGTGTAAATCATCCGTTATACTTTATTGTAGATTTGACCCTTTTCATGGAATGAGAGAAGTGAAACCAGTATCTGACTATGAGGACATTGGTAAGTTAAATAAAGGCCCGTAGTTTAATGACACCCATGAATCTTTGAACGAAACTTTTTCCTATAATTTGTATTATAAACAGGCATATTTAGTATTAAATTCGTATCTTGAAAACGTTACTAGAACTATTCAAATAAAGTACGCTTTTGTTTTTGAAGGATAAAAGAATGGTTAACTCAGATTCTAAAACCTAGTCGTCCGATATGCTTTTATATCGGTCCTTAATTTTGTTTAGGAAGTATTGAAACGAAGTAGGATGATGTTGTGCAAAAACAACCAAACGTATACATTTAAATACAAGAGAAAGTTGATGCAACGCATCAATGTCGCCGGAAATCCATACTGCAGTGATGCATAACACTTACATTATAGTAGTTGAAAAAACAGTTATCAACTGAGGGGCATATTGGAACATCAGTGTTGGGGTCAAGTGAAAATGTATCATAACATGCATTTTTTTGTCAACGAAGTGAATGTCCTTCATTGAAATATAGTTATGCTGCGAAAAGAAGCTGCTGAGACTGTGTCAGATATACAGCGGTCTAGAAACTGTGTCTCAGTTTCTGGCTCCATATGGCAGAGTATGGGGTCTTTTCTGTCTTAGCCCAGACAACCACCATCTTGTCACAGTAGGTTTTGGTTCATGAATCAGGGCAACATCAGCAACTTTAATCTCATCAAAATATCAAGCATTTCAGCACCAAGCCTACACCTGCAGTCATATTTTATTCTGTTCATTATAGAAAAAGCTCTCTCACATGATGCATTAGCCAAATAACACACAGAACCAATCGCAAATAATACAGGTTCATTATGTTCTGGTGAGGATTGCATCGATAAATGAGATTTAAGCAAATGTTAAATATGAAAAAAAAGAATAATCCAGCACTGTACACTGTGGGCCTTGAGTAAAACCAAATGAAGAAAAGTATTTTATGAAAACTGATGAGCTATTGTTTTTTTAATTGGAAACAGGAATCTAGAGTATCATTCTTGATTCCTGCTTGGAATCATTTTAAATTATTTTCCTGCTAGGATCGGATGTTTTGAAAACTAATATAAAGCATTAATGTGGACCCATAAATCGTACACTGCCCTGTTTCAGTGACTGACCTAAATCGGTGACCTTGTTATTTTGCATATGCTCTTCAATTTGAAGAGTTTTATGGTATCAATGTTTTTTGTGGTCTCCAGTGCAAACATATAAACAGAATGGATAGGTCACAGCCCCTTTTATCATGTAGAGGGTGTGTTTTTAGTGCTAAAACATCCATTTCGTCTATCTCCGTAGTAAATACAACTTGGGGAAACCCAAAATATACACGTGACCATTCCAGCCAATAGTATTTGCGATATGTAAATTAAAACTAATTTTAGACTTCCGAAAGACCAAATGTATGCGGTAAACGTCATCAATATCGTGTTCGTTGAATAGGCATGCGCACGAGACATGTTTCAATTCTAAACTTCCGCTAATATTGCAAAACTGAAATTCGGTAAATCTCGAAAATTCACTGCAATTACCGCGATTTGTCAAAGAAATTGCATATTTTTCGGCCCAAATATTTCACTCGCAAAAATATGCTGGTGCGTGAAATCTCCCCTCGCAATTTGAAATTTGCACTCGCAATTCGCAAATTCGTGACACGTGATCAACAGTTTTAGCTTAGAAACAGTTCATATTTTAGATATACATGCATATAAACATTATTAAATGCATTCTACACAAATCAAGACATCTCTTTGAACATGAAAATAACATTCAGTAGGTTAAAATTGCTATTAAAAGGAGAATTCGACGTGATGTTTATCTCGATATTGACACATAACATTCTACTGCAAGTCATTTTTAGATGTGTCATAACTTAGTGTTTTTAAACAAACGCAATTGTAATATGTTCATGACATTTAAATTTGTTTTGTTTTCTAATAATAACTCCTCCTCCCATGTCATTTCCGAAAAGCTATTAAAAATATAAATCGCGGGCTTCTGCCCGGCGACTAATAACCTACACATTTCCTCAATGTATAAGGTTTATACATGACCATATTACCACAATATAAGCCGTCCCGCGAGAAAATCAACATCGACCTGGATCAGCCTAAGCTTGCCGCGCAGGCTAACCCGGACAAACAATGTTCACCTCTTTTTTCTAGTTCAGGAATCATTACTCTATACCTATATACCCCTGAGACGGAATGTGTCGGCCCGGATTAGCATGTGCAGACTGCGCAGGCTGATCTGGGTTGATACATTACGCAGAGGCCTTAATGTTGGTTTTCTCGCGGGATGGCTCATAAAACTCTTTCTTTCAGATATACCTGAGATAAAAGTTGGATCAACAAGCAAGTTAACGTTCACTGGTGTTATATATACATCAGCTGCACCTGGTCGACCGGAGAACTTGGTATCAATGCACATCAATTATGATTATGATGAAAAGGTATGGAGCAGGGAACTGATTCCATAAACATATATAAAACTTTCAAAAGGAAATGTCAAAATATCAGATACCCGATACAACATTTATCTGAGGTTCTGCAAAAGAGATTAGAACCATGTAACTATGAGTCGCATCTGGCGTATGCTGGTCTAAAGACTGGTGAATTCAGCGAAGACTCGGCGGAGCCAGTGCATATGACCAGTTTCACCAGTCCTCAATTGGTGTCCGTCTACATGCAATTAAGTCATGAATGCAGCTATTGATATGGCACAAGAATCATAACCCATATTCTGTATAAAAGGGCAATGGCCTGTAAATAGTTTTGTAAAATAATTATCGACAAATTTGTTCCAACCGTTCAATAATCGAAGTGGTCATGTGATTGGATTGTTTTAAACTGTTGTGATTGTTCAATTTGGGCGCAAAAATCCATTCCGCTTTTTAAGCATTCCATTGTTGTTCAAAGGATGCAATCACATTTCATAATTTTGTTAATAGTAGTCTAATTTGACATAAAGGTAACAAACCAGAGAGGCCATAAAACCCAAAAATATCATAGTTGTACCAGTGTTATTGAAATGAATAATTTCCCTTTGGAAAATAAAGACATTGTTTCCCATGACTGATCGACCATTTACACAAATAATTTGAACAATTCTTCAGTTTCTCTTCTGTATCTGGCAAATTAAAAAGGATCAGGCAAGTTTATGACTATGTTCCGTCTCAGGAGAACGTTGACTAGCCGTGCGATTATATGATACGCATTGTCCGAGTAAGTTTAATTGTCGCATGATTAACATATAACACGACAAACGTACCTTGTTAAAAATTCAGCTAACGACAATTCAGTTAACATTGACACTACCTAAGATAGACGAGATTTATAATAGCCACGGAGTCCTACTGTAGGGCTCATAGACTCATCAACGCCTTCTCAAAACCATAAATATGAATCTATAATACTTCAAAGAATGTTTAACCATATCCCAAATACTTATCGCTTTCTGACGCCTCTGCAGCAGACAACTTTTGAAAACATTGTGGCAAAAGGAGAAATTGCTCGTTTTGATGAGTTTCTCACTTTGTCACAATATGCAGTTTTTTTACGTGTTTTACCAATATGGTTTCAAAGTTATCTTTTGCAGATTTGTATGTGGGAAAGGGTTAATGTTGCTCAATTGTCTTATCCTCTTTACGCTTTTGGTGAGTAGAGGTTGAATTCTTGATTAAAATTCATTTCATTGAAATTAGAATTGTAACCTTGAGGTTTTCATTTTTACATTTATAATCTCCATATAGGCACGTCATTCCGGCCAACGAATGCCGAAGCAGGGCGAAAATGAAACCTCTTTGCTTCGAAATGTAGAAGAATGTCTGAAATGTATTAAAAATCAACCAGAAACAGGTAAGTATCTTGATAACACAAGAGCGGCGCTCTGCGAAAACAAACCGTACGCGATTTGCAATCTGTGTATATCCAGACCAGTCAGCGCATCCTAACAGTCTAATTTGTCTCTGCATTTCGAGGGCTTGGTGTGAAACAATTGTAACAAAAATCGGTATTTTTTTACCAAGTTTAATCACCAGGCCATGAAGTCTTTCTTTGCTGGTTCTGAGCAATAGCACCTAAATTTGCATTGTTTACAAAGGGGTCAAAATTGCCCCTAAACCAGGGTTTTCAAAATAGGTTTTTAGTTACAACCGTTTCATGCCAAGCCCTCAATTTGTTCTCTAATTAGTCATTTCAAGGTTTCAACAAACTTCTGAAAGGCAATACCAATTTGGAACCTTAAGCATGGACGCACAGGCAGGTCTTTCTTCACACGTGTAATCATTACGAAAAGTTTGGTTTTTCCTGGAACACTGTTAAAAGATAAAGCGACATTCGGACAAATTTGACCGTCGAATACCTGCGCTTCTGCGGAGTCGGATCATCAGGGTTTTTTATAGAAGCCCTGGAGGGACTTCTTACTTTCAATACTTCTGACTTCTGACTTCCATACTTTTAACTTCCATATTTCTAATTTCATCCCTTTTAACTTCCAACTTCCTTACTTCTTACTTCCATACTTTTAACTTCCTTACTTCTAACTGCATTACATTTAACTTTCAGCCACGTGCTTCGTGCATTAGTACATTAGTTTAGAAGTAATGAAGTTAGAAGTTAGAAGTAATGAAGTTAGAACTTCATTACTTCTAGCTTCATTACTTCTAACTTCATTACTTTTAACTTCATTACTTCTAACTTCATTACTTATAACTTCATTACTTCTAACTTCATTACTTCTAAACGAAGCACGTGGGTGGAAGTTAAATATAATGAAGTTAGAAGTAAGGAAGTTAGAAGTATGGAAGTTAGAAGTGATGAAGTTGGAAGATAAAAGTGATGAAGTTAGATATGTTGAAGTTAGAAGTATGGAAGTCAGAAGTCAGAAGTATTGAAGTAAGAAGTCCCTCCAGGTGTGTCATAGGTTTTGCATCTCAGTCATCTACTCATCTTTTTTCCGTTTTACAACACATCTGCAGACTTCGAAAACATATTAGAAAAATGTGGCAACTCTTCATTAAATATTTCTTTTTAATGAATATAGTTGAAAACATTGTGCA
The DNA here is from genome assembly GCA_031761405.1 of Serripes groenlandicus. Lineage (NCBI taxonomy): Eukaryota > Metazoa > Mollusca > Bivalvia > Cardiida > Cardiidae > Serripes > Serripes groenlandicus. The sequence continues at coordinate 58,590,208 of JASEVX010000001.1, forward strand.
AAGAGTGAAACTGCTCCTTGTGAGCAAATGCCTCTTTTACCAAAATGTGTTAAAACGCAGTCTGCTGCAGATGCGTCAAAATGAATCTAATTATCGGAGTCGCGACTACAATAATTATTAATCTCTGAATATCTTTCCTTGTAAATCAGACGATTTTATAAGTGTGACAGTTTGGATAACGACTTCATTACATCCTTTCACCACAAAGATTTATCATGTAAGGTTAGTAAAGTAGTTAGAAGAACACAAATGACTGTAGCGTCTAAAATAAACATGTTATGTTTGTTGGTGGATGTCAAATGAAACTATCAGATTGACATTGACAGGATCCCAGGATGTGTTGCGCTGTTCTTCAGACTTAGTGACAACTCTCCTCGCACTGCAAGATGATGCCGTCATATCAATTACGGATCACATTTTCAACGCAAGCGTCAAAAGGTATATTTTGTCAACAGTATAGCGTAAAACATCGTTTACCGTTGTTTTAAAAATTGTATGTTTAGTCGATTGATAGTTTCGTATGCACTTATTCGTTTACATTTGTGAGACATGTAATAACTACACTCAATGTCTTCTTCCTGTATACTGAAACTAATACTTGCGCCCATGGTGCCTGTCCTCGGCTAGACGGGATCCCAATACATTTTGTTCCAGGGACTGGTGTTTTGATTGAGATTCATATAAAACGCAGTATGTTAACAGCACTGTCTGACAGAGGAATTGATAGTGTTGAACAGTTATCAGACACTTTCCACAACACGCATCATATAACTTGGGTCCAAATCATAACAGATACTCGGACTCTGGTCTTGGTAAGCCGAAGAGTCATATCATCCAACGTTATATGTAGTCGGGTCAGCATCCTAGTTGTTCCTCGTCCGACCGCTCAAAACGGAAATTCTGAGGTAGTGACATATCACGTATTTACGATCACATTCCTTATTTTGGCCATAACCATTCCCATGAGGTTTCAAGGAAACGTGTACTTCTAGACACCGATCAGGAAATACCCTGGTATGCCTGCGCAGGTACGCAGGCTGAACTGGATCCCTCCTATTCGCGAAGTCTTTAAGTTCAATGTTCGTGACACAGAGTCCAAATAGGTTGTTCTACACAAAAAGCATGATTGTACGCTCTATGTATTAATCTTGTTGCTGTTTCCTAACCTATTCTTACTGTGTACCTTTTTCATTTGATAAACCAACTATTATTTATCTGACATACTGTATAGTTATATATGTATTTACTTTTGTCTAAGCCATTTCCTTCGACTTTGTAAATGGCCATATCAATTTTATTTCGATATTTGCCAATAAACGATTGAATTGAATTGAATTGAATTGGTATTAACCCTTAATGTTGATATAAGGTTGAACATTCCAATACCTGTTACAGTGTAGGGTATTTTTTACTGACGGACTATATTATGATAGAACATGCAAACATGTGTTATCTTTATAATATAAGAGCAATACAACTCTTATATTCATTTCTAAATTGCTTAATTGCTTAAAGGGGGTTTAAGACCGTTTTCAATAACTGTTCAGTCGCATCACGACGGCCAGTTCACCTACATACTCGTTCCCCGGCTTTATCACACATGTTCTCCTTATTAAAGTTAACAACTAACTGGCTGCTTTCCCGAATAGATTGATAGCCGGTTTATATACGACATGTGATGCTGGACCTTTCTGTCTCACTTACAGGTTTCAGTTGTGAATAATTAACAGTGCCGATATTCGTTGGAAAGAAGCCGATCATTTGATCGTTTCTGCGTTTACTAGATCGGAACATTTTACTGGTGAATAGTGCAGTAGTGTGCAAAAAGTGAAGGTAGAAAAAGGAGACACAAATCCACAATTAAATCAACTTCATATTTATATAGATAACTCATATTACTTTGATTCTTTATGCATATAGAGTGTTCTTGATCGAAAAATATCCACTGGATACTTACTATTATTCAATAAAGTATATTGCTGCCCTTTGATAGTCATTAGTAGCTTTAGTGCGTTTCGAATGTATTTACTCTAGCCATACAATTTGCATTCTTTGTGGCCAGCAACACCATAACTATTTGTAGTGTAGTCGTCTACCGTTGTTCCAGGTCGACAGAGCAAGCTATATACCAAGAGGTCATTCTTGACAGTCTTTTCATGATGAAAACCAAACTATCACAACGTTTGATCCTTAATTATTCATTGAGTGACCATAATTTCGACAGAGAATTGTTTCGGAGAAGTTTGTTCCAGCTTAGTTCATTGGAACCAGTTTATGAGGTAATATGTTAATTTTACAAGTATCACCCAGCTAAAAATCCAAGTAGTAATCATTTACTAAATGGAAGATTTATAGTAATCGATATAGATACAATGTAATAGGAACTCTAAATATTGTGTCGATATATGTAAATGTGAGACGTTCCAAGAGTAAACGAACATTATTGACTCTGCGTAAAGTATCGACCCAGATCAGCCTGCGCAGTCCACATAGGCTAATCCTTGCCGACACATTCCGTCTCAGAGGGATTGAGGTTTAGAGTAATAATAATCTGAAAATCCGAAGGAGGCGAAAAGTGGCTGCCCGGATGAGCCTGCGCGGTATGGTTAGGCTGGTCCGGGTCAATACTTTGCGCAGACTCCACAATGTTGGTTTTCTCGTTGAACAGCTCATATCATGTTAATATCACTCATGAACAGCATGCGTCATGTATAACTCGCTATTGATCTTGCGTTATAATGACGTCGTTTGTTGATATGATGCGCGACCAAAAACCTGCCAAAATGAGGCTGAGGATTATTGAATGTAAACAACAAAAAACGAAGAGGTGGCACAGACTCAACACATGCTAAAGTGGGTTTTATAAATTTGGATATTCCAAATACTGAACAGTGAAATTTAGTGTTTTACATAAAAAAAAAGGGTCTCCTACACAATATGTGATGAATGAGTGTTCATTTGATTCAAAAAGTATATCATTAATAGACGAAGCGTTTTCAGTGAAGTATGTTGAGTTAACAATACTTTGTTTTAAGTTAAATTGTTATCTCAGAGAAGTTATCTTTCGACAAGAATGCCCATGATTCATATTCAGATTGAAATCGCTGGTGAATATAATATCATCGATACCTATATATGTAGGTAAACATACGGAATATTCAATATGTGTTACATAAGTTCATCCTGAATTAGGGAGACGGGTAGAACAATTCCAAACTGACTGTCACTGTTTCTTTCAGGACATCCAGCTGTATGTCGAAGGCGTCTTGGATGAGGGTGTGGATGTGTTGTATGAACGATATGGCAGCAAAGACTTTCATATCATGCTCCTCTCATTCGGATCTGTAAGTCGCAAGTTGATGGAAGTTAAGAAAAGCAGGCATGTTGCTTTGAAGTTCAACAACAAAATAAAGGATATGCTTGGAATTCACGGTAAGATGGAATATCAGCTTGATTTAGCAAGATTCATACAGTTGGTTTATTAATATAATTTGTTTAATAGAAACGTAGAAACCTTGCTTTCGGATAGAGTTGACATTTCAAAATGAATGTCTTTATACTCACTATTCAATTAATGTTCAACAATATAACTAAATATATTCCTTTGACGCTCACGTCATTAATTGATCTTCGAAACATTCTTTAAACTTACTGACCTTCGTCGATATTATATTCTCACTGTAGCCCTTTCGTTTTCAATGTTTTCGTTTTCGATGGTCATACCATCATACCAAATTATACCGACCTAAACTCAATCCTTCAATTCACAGATCCTCACACCTACCGCATGAAAAGATCCTTAATGACAGAGAAATCCGCTCTCGATTTTGACTGGCGTAAAGTAGTATATCTTGAGGCACTAGGGAACGAACGACACCCAACCTCTTTTGAACATATTGTCTCGCATGTCAACTCTTCCATTTCTCCATGGGTGAAACGAGCTGCAGTACATGCCTTGAGATATTATAACCGTACTGAGGTAAATATTGTATGAAACACCAGGAGAGCTCTATATAACGGACATCGTTCATGTTTCAAAATACTTATTTGACAGTGTGACGATTCGGCTGATTACCCACAACATAGGGCTCGTTGTGTAATAAGAGAGATATTGATGGGGAGAAAGACCAATTCCCCTTTAAACTAGTCCTCCGCATCAGATAAAAAAAATAGTTTGAAATTCATTGTTACATCACAGGCACAAACATGTATTGATATTATATATACAGTTAGAAATCGTTCAAATGCAATGAAACATATGCCTTCCACATGAAAGTTCTTTAAACAAAAATGTATGTGCTGTGTAAGATATAGAATTTATACGAATGCATGTATTATTTAATAAGTAAGTTTGAATTCGTCGCCAAATGATATTTTAAAACATGTAAACATTGTATTGTTCTTAAGATATGAAGACACAACAGCATTTCCCAAATTTTAAATTTTCACTGATTTGTAAGGCAACCATAATAACAAGCTTAAACAATAATTAAAATGTTTTTCATTGAATATACCTTGGATAAGTATGTCTTTATTCCAACATTTAATACATGAGGTAAATTCATCTGCGTTTATCAACAGGCCGCCAATGCCATTCTAATCGCTGCCACTGAAGATGAACACAGTGAAGTAAGGCATGAATCATTACTGGCGTATCAGACACATCCCTCTGCTATCAAGTCACTATTTAAACGATCCGAGAGGTAGTACATTATTATTTACTCTTCCTCACATGCATACGCATTCTGTCGTCTCTGCAACAGACGACTCTTGAAACCATTTGGCAAAGGAAGACAATCGACTCATGATGAGCAATATCTCCATTTGTCACAATGTTTTCAACTCTATATAATGCTGTAATTATACTTTCAGTGTTATAGATTTGTCATAGTTTAGCCCTATTCAAAGTCATCTGTTGCAGACATACCTTCCGTAGGAAAGATTGCGACATAGATCTGATCGGGCGACTGTTCTGCATTTTCTGAACAACATGGTTTTTTTCTTTTTAATTTATTCACAATTCATTAAAATGTTTTTCTCTTTTGCATTTGAGGACTACGATTAGGTTGTACGAATCAACGTTGAAGTACCAATCGTCTGTTGAAATTGAGTCCATTGAAATATGGCCTAATAGCGCTTGGTAACAGACAACTTGAGATAGTAAAGTGTTGATGATTAACAATGCTGTTTTACACTATGGCAAAATGTAACATGGTTTATCAAGATATACGTATCTATTGTCCTCTAGTTTTCGAATGCTTTAAGGTTGATTACACGTTAAACACAAAACATATATATAAGTTTTAAAACCTAAAATCTGAACAGTTCATTCTAGGATCACTCGCATTACGTGTATGATCCATTTCCCAACATAACGCGTTATGTATATCATATTTCAACGTATTTTGTATATATCGTTGCAATTGAGTTGTTGTATATTATACAATTATGGACTTTTCAGCTGTTATACATGATGTGATATGCACCAAAAAAAAAATTATTTACCGAGGCGATAGCCGAGGTCAATAATGATTTTTTTGGTGCATATCAACATCATGTATAACAGCTGAAAAGCCCATAACTGTTTTATTATATAACCCTCAATTTATCTTATTAAACCTCACGTGACTTTGTAATGTTAAATTCTCATATACTCATCATGGGCAATTTCTTACTGTCTCATGATAACAGTACGTTTTTGACCGGTTAACAGTATACTGTTACATGACACGCGCGTTAAAATGTTGGTTATGCACGTGCATGACGTCATTTCAAACAATAACGTCACTTTTTAGACGCGCTTGCCATATTTATTATAATATTGTCATGATCATCCGAACGAGCTTCGGAAGTTTCCGTGGTCATTCGGAACGCGCCTCGGAAAATTCCGTAGCGTACGGATAAAGGCGAAGGATATTAATAGGCGGCTCATGGGATTCCCCGGTCTTCCCCTGTTACTATTTATAAAACTGGTGAATATCAGAAAAAAACTGTGAATATCGCTAGATATTTTTTCTAAAAAATTACTTTTTAGCCAATGAAAAGGCGTCTATTTATAGGTTATATAATAACGCTTGATATTGAATGGATATAAATATGGATCACTACTTCTTCGTCTCTGTGTCCGTCACACTTTTACAAACGGACAGGTAGCCGACCCATGTGTTTCGTATAAAGATCTCCTTTTACCAAATAATTATGTATGTTGAAATTTGCGATTGCATACAAACCAGCACGGTTCCTAACACGACCATTTTTGATTTCAGTGCATAAATCTATTGCCGAGCACTAGGCGGTCAGTCGGTAGCGGTGCAGTCTGTCAATTCCAAGTTCAGACCAAAGCTCGGCCAATATTCTTTCCGACGTTTGACAAAGGTCAAAGCGGCACATGTCATTCGTCTTCCCCCAATATAAAAGCAGCTAGTTACGACAGTTGTGTATAGTACTGTTTTGCGAAAACCAGGAAACATTTTGGTAGCCAAACTGGCAGTCGTTATTTGCTTAAAAACATAAAGCAAACGTCTTTAAATGTACAAATCAATCAATAAATTGTTTCCCGAATAAATGAGTTAAATGTTGCCACTGTGAAATGAACCTGATTACATAAGTGTAAGTGTAGAAGTACTCGTATTACAATTTCAGTAAATACAGGAATCGCATTGGTTGGTGATATGACCACCGCCATACGACTGAACTAGCGTTGATAATTATTTTCTATAAATGAACGATATATTTCAAAAATAGTTCATGATGGAACAGTAACAATGTCCACTTCCAGAGCGTGAGACGAGAATTTGATCCCTCGTCGGGTCATACCAATATTTTCAAAATGATAGTAGTGGCTCAGGGTTGAGAAAATAGCATTACGACTAATATGCACCGTTCCACGAGAAAACCAACAGTGTGGTCTCTGCGTAAAGTATCGCCCGGATCCGCCTAAGCATGCCGCACAGGCTAACCCGGACAGACACTTTTCGCCTCCTGTGGATTTTCTTTTTTTTTAAGAAATCATTACTCTATACCTCTATCCCATTGAGACGAAATGGGTCGGCTTGGATTAGCGTGCGCGGACTGCGCAGGCTGATCTGGTTTGATACATTACGCAGAATCCATAATGTTGGTTTTCTTGTGGAACGGCTAAATAATGATTATGTCATACTAAGCTTATCAGCATTACTGGTAATTTACCCATGGACGCAGTGATATGGCGGCAGTAATGTTGAAGGCGGTGTAAAAACTTCCAACATATAAACAAACATAAATACTCCGATATATTTGTTTCGTCTTATTACTTATTATCGTGTCAGAAGGTCTGAAGGAACAGAAACTGGGGAACTGGCACATTCAAGAAACAAACGAGGTATATTGGACGCTGCATTTGAATTTTCCTTAGTGGTGCCTGGCGTAGACTGGAGAAAAACGGTCGGATCAACACAGTTAGGCGCAGCATTCGGCGTCATTATGCTTAACAACTTTGATCTTAGGATATGTAAGATGTTTTTCCTATTTAGAGCCGTGGACTATTGATCAACATATTTCATAATCTGTACAATGTATATTATAAGATAGCTACCAAATTACTTCATGATATGTTCTTTTTGACAACTTTTAATATTAAATAATTGAAAGGTATTTAGATCTGCTAATGCAATCAGACTTGTAAAACGCTTTGAAATTGCCAAACGAAATAGTAATGTGTTTGTACATAAACACCATGTGGCCATAACAGAATACAAAACTTTACCTGACTTAGTTTAGTGTCCATTTTAAAGTTGAACCCAAACTTTTGAACAGTTTTAACTAGAAAAAAGCATAATGTCATATACATGACAGTGCTCATAACAAATGCTAGTCTATTCATGTACAATTAAGAATCACAATTCCAGCTTTCCTAACTGGCCGTTTCTAAATCACTAACAAACCATTTCACACGAAGAAATTCGATGTAATGGCCCTGTCAGACTATTGAGTATGAGAGAAACGTTTTAGATGCGTATGAAAATTTATAAATTAATTTTCATACGCACAAAAAGCCCTTGAAAATACAGAATTGTTTGTATACTTACCGTATTAAATCTATGAGTAGCGTATGAGTAGCGTAGTGTCAGTGTATGTCCAGCGTTTACCAGCTTAGTCTACGTATGGCTAGCGAATTAGTAGCGTATGAACTGCGCATGTCCAGCGTACCGCTATCACATGACAACGTGCCCATATAAGTCAACGAAGAACTGTAGAATATCTCGAAATGGGGTCCTCGATATACGCTTTATCAAAACGCTGGCAATACGCAGGGGATACGCTTGTCATACGCCAAACATACGCTAGTTGTACGTTATGTATACGTTCCTCAATCGTCAGGAATACACCAAGATGTCTATATACGTTACAGATACGTCAGAAGTACGTTACTCATGCGCCATCAATACGCCAGCTGTACGGTACACATGCATGCCAGCGTATGTCAGCTTATGACCAACGTACTCGACCTATAAGTAACGTACCTCTAGCGTAACTCGAGAGTTTTCAACGTATGCCTTGCGTCTGCTTTGCGCATAAGCCATACGTCCGAATACGCACACATTGTTTAGGCATGCTTAAAACAAATCTGCATCGCCGTATATCAGCGTATATCAGTGTATGCTTGATATTTTGCATACGTTGGCATACGCTAGTACGATACGCAATAGTGTGAGAGCGCCATAAAGCTCGAGTGACATAAATGTAATACAACAGTTCATCTGTTTGTACATGAAGGCGTTCATTGTCACAGCCAGCTGTGTTCAGTGGTCATTTTCATTTTCTATTAAGTACCACGTTGTTGTTAATGAATACTTACAGCTTATGTGTAACAGACGACTTAAACCCTTTCTCACATACAACAAATATGCAGCAGACGACTTTTAAAACATAGTTAAAAACCAGAAAGATCTGAAAAAAAGATGGCTTAATTTTTAAATAAAATTTAAAACATTTGTGGTCAAAGGTAAAATTGCTCATCCAAGTTTTCTAATTAAAGAACACTATCCTATTTCAGCTCCACTAAGTGGTCATTTTAAGATAGAAGTTCACGACGAAGTATACGCCCGCGCTACAATTGGTATTCTGGGTTTGAACATTGACTTTTTCCTTGCTAGTGTCTGTTTTAAAGGTGGCGCCACATACAACCTTAATCTTTTACAGGTAAAATATCTCGTCATTTTCCTACTTTATATTCATTATTTGTGAACTAATCAAGAATTAATGTCGAATTTATATTTTGACCTATATATTAAGTTTTATAAACATATTGTACTTTTGGTCTACTTTTCAGTTTTATACAACATCATGTCCTAAATAGTTGTAACTAGAAATGGTGTTATCTATCATAAGCTCGACTATTCGAAGAATATGAGAGCTATTACAGTCACCAGTGCGTCGGCGTTGGCATTGCAACTTTGGTTAAAGTTGTTCATGCAAGGCTTTTCCTCAATAACCACAGATGCTATTGCTTTAACAATTCACCGACTTATTGGACATCATCAAATGACCCTGCAGGACAAGTCCCAAAACTCTATATCAGATTTTGACACAATTATGTCCCGTTTTTTACTTAGAAATTTTGATTTAAGTTTTGCGTGCAACTACATTAAGAGTCCATACCCTGTATTTAATTGCTGCATTGCATGACACTTTATACATCCCTACCGTACCATCACACCTATGTAGATTATAAAGTTAGATAACTCTATCCTGCATTTACTGCAAGTTATAGCCCTTTTTTTAACTTAGAAAATCTGGTTAAAGTTTTGCATGCAACGACATAAGAGTCCATATCCTAGTAACTGCGTCATGCATTGCATTGTATCTTTATACAACCCTTCCTAACCATGACACCTACATAAACAATCAAGTTTGATAACTGTTTACAGCATATAATGCAAATTGTGGCCTTTTTTTTACTTAGAAATTCTGGTTAAAGTTTTGCATGCAAGGTACTTTCATGGATATATCACCGTAACCACTAATGATATTGACTTGGAACTTCATTCATGTCTTCAGGGGTGTCAGAAAGTCAAGTGAGATAACTATTGTATGACTTTAGTAATAGAAGACGAATTTCATTTTGTTATGCATTGTACATGTTATGCGAGTTTAAGAAATCAGTACATACCGCTTAAGTACTGTAATCCCATTTCGTATAACAGGTTCATTTTACTTATGTCGTCTAAAAACGAGTCGGTAATCAAATCTCTTGCAACATATATATACTATGCTTTTGAACGAAGGAAGAGGTGTTTGGTATGAATTTCAGTCACATGTTTAAGTTTTATGTCAGTGTATACTAGATATGTAATTCCGTTTTGCAGCAATGGTTTCAACATATTACGAAGTCATATCGATGTTGCCATATGTTTTGCTATAACAAAACGTATGCATATGTATATATTATAGAAAGTAATACGAAAAAACCCCATGAATGTGTTTTTTCGCTTATAGTTAACAGGTGTGAGATTTTTTTTTTTTTTTTTTTTTTTTTTCAATAACCCATGAAGCTTTCTGAAATGAAACTGGCCAAATCCATGGGGGCCGCCATTTTGGGTATGTATAAAATGAGCCGAGAAACACGGATTGAAAAAAAATTATTGTCGTCTTTTTAATATTTTTTTTTAAATCGATAATTTGGGTATGTATAAAATGACACGAAAAACACGGATTTTTTAAATTATTGTTGTCTTTTTAATAATTTTTTTTTTTAAATCGATATTTATTAAAATGCTGTGTTTTGGGGAAATTAACATTAAAAATAAATGGAACTCTGTAAGAAATATGTTTTCCCGTTCGTAAAAAAAACGACAGCATTAAACTTCTACCCCTGAACCTAAATGTTGACTGTATCGTATCCAAAGAAGGAGCGACGTCGTTTCCCGCAAAAAAGTGGTATCAACATGAAATACCCCAAATTCCTATACATGAGCTATTTATCAAACATTGTGGCAAAAGGATAACTTTCTCATAAGGAGCAATTGTTCTTTTAGGACAATCTTTCCCTAAATCGTCTGTTGCAAAGGCCTCAGAAACCGTCTCTAATAGGGAAAGGGTTTAGCAGAAATGTGACCCCTTACATCATTTGTTCCAGTCATATTGACTTATGGAAAAAGGCAGTTGCCAGGTGGCATCAGCAAAGAGCTGATCTTTTTGCTTCTTTACCATAATGCAGGTGATCGATTAAGGATCATCTTGGCTATCATGTTTTAACCTCGTTCATTATAAATGTATTCCTTGATTTTCTGAAAGTCTTTACTTTATTATTTTCTGTTCGTAATAATAGACGACAGCAATACGAATTTCAAATATTTTTTGATAATGCACAAAACATGACATTAACATTATTATTGTCTAGTCAATTACTTTTAAATCCTTTTTTATGGCCAAAGTATGCTCTTTAATTTTTGTTTATAATTATCTTGCGTTTTTTCGTAAATAGGTAGCACCTATAGATATATTAACATATATGGTATATGAATATGAAACTGTTTTACGACGTGATAACATAATTCATGCCTATGTCTATGTGTAAACCTTTAGCTTTTTTATAATAAAATATGCTTCTATCGTAGATACTAATTCAAAACATGATGGGAAAAGTAGAAAATGCTCAAAATAACTTATTTCTCATTTCGCATGAATGTTTTCAAAATTTAATATAAACCACATTTATGATACCAATTGTTTCATTCTCGTATGCTTTCAATACAGACAGATCTTAACATATCATATAAGGTAAACTGTCAAACAAGTGCTGTGTGAAAATGTTATATGATGTAAACATAATTGTTATGGGCCGGTGGCGTTATGTCAATAAAATATTGTCATTGTCATTGTCATTGTCATAGTACAAATTATGGCCCTTGTTTGACTGAAAATTTGGTTAATGTTTTAATGTTTTGCATGCATGATACTATCATGCACATATCTCAGTAACCACTCAGGGATTGTTTCAAAAACTTCAATATAGTCTTTAAAGGTATCAAACAATCGTGTTAGGTAACTCCTGACTGAATTTATTATAAATTATGGCCCTTTTTGAAGTTAGAAATTTGGGTTAAATTTGTGCATGCAAGGCCTTTTCTCACAAACAGCAGATGCTATTCAAACAAGACTTATCTAACTTGATTTATAGTTCTATACTATCAAGCCACTATCTCAGTAACAACTGTTGTCTATAGTATCAAATGGACAAATAGTCGAGCATGCTGTCTTGCGGACAGCTCTTGTTTTTCTGTATCATGTAGCTTCCATATATGTTCATCATTGTCTGTGAGTTATTTTAATGCAGACAGCGTGAACATTTCATTTTCAGTATTATTGATACACTAATTTTCTATTATTTCTCGGAATTACGGAACAGATTATATGTTCATCTTTTTTTCTAAACTTCCATTCTTTAAAATATATACAAAATACCGATGTATTATGCTAAATGATGAGATACTGTGTTCTATCAGTGAGATAAAAATCAATATCGCTCACTGATATCACCCACACTGAGAGTGATATAGGTATGCCGGAACTACGTTTTTACTTATAAAAAGAGGCCACTGTTTATAAACTTATCTTGACAAATGTATAATTCCGTATGCCGTTAACAAATCGGACTTATTGACATTGACTGACAGTGTGAAGTAAACAAATAAATCCAATAGATGTGTTCAGTATTTTTTCTCGTTACAAGTTTTGCAATATGGCGGACAAACTGTGTTTGAGTAGGACTTTCACACAGATTCGACCGCGTGTGAACAGGTACGAAGACACTAAATAGTTCAATCCTTTCGTCATCAATTAGCATAACATATAAAGAAAATGTGTTTGTTTTGAGTGGACATGGAATAGATCTCATCTCGAAATGATACAATTTTAACATTTTAAAATATTAAAATTGTATCTCTTCTCGATGAGATATATTCCATATCCACTCAATACAAACAAATATACTCTATTTAATCAGTATGATATAATTCGAGGCGAATTGCATAAAAAGCACATTTTCAAACAAACATTGATTTTTGTTGTCTTCGAACAGGACCTTGATTGTAACACTAAACGATATTTCTTTACTTTGATATTAACCGAATCTGTCGAGTTGAGGTCTACTTCTACTTAAACTCTGCGTAAAGTATAGACCCGGATCAGCTTGAGCATGCCGCGCAGGCTAACACGGACAGCTTTTTTTCACCTCCTTTAGTTTTCTGTTTCAGGAATAATTAAGCTATACCCCTATTCCCCTGTGAAGGAATGTATCGGCCCGGATTAGCCTGCGCTGGCTGATCTGAATCGATATATTACGCATAGTCCATTATGTTGGTTTTCTAGTGGAACGTCTCAATTGTGGCATATGAATAAACTAAACTAAGTATTCACTGTATGCAGATGTAGTAAGCCCGAATATCGCTACTGTTATGTATACATGTATACATTAAGTCGTTAAAGATCACTAACGGTCCATCGAAGTGTTTTGATTGTTTGTTATTTTAAACAGGAATTTGATCCTAGGTTGAATGAAGAAACAATCAAACTCGTTACAGAAGGTATACGCGATGTGGCTGAGGCAATCAAAACAGGGATTGATACCATAACTAAACTAATCAACGGAAAAATCTCATTCAAGAATATAATCGAAGATTTTCTCCAAGTGTTTAGATCACTTCCAGATATGGTGAGGCAAATCAATTCCTTGGTGTTTATGTTTATATAATGTTATCACCGCTATCGAAAAAATAGCAACTACAACTTGAAACCAGTGTAGATAATGCTCAACATGTGCAGCAATTACTCGTAACTAACCAGTAATTGATCAGATATTTGCGGCATGGCCGTCAGAAATATATAAAGCTGTCTTTATAAATTGACCGGTATGTATCGTATTAATGATCTGTGTGAGTTCAATAGACACGAACCTTTATGAATGAATTATCACGAATACCAATCTCGCTCTAGGGAAACGAAATCTGTTTTAACGGTAAAACAATTAACCATGTTTTCTTTCGGGTTCAGTATGTATGGCAGATTGTTATGTCGAACTAATAATAGTTTTGAATAGATGTTATCATACGCCTTCGGTAGAGATGAGCTACGTTACGTTATGGAATGGTGTTATAGTTCCATTAAGTGATTAAACCCTTAGTTAAAGCAAAGGTGTACAAAACGAAAACAATTATTGCTGGCTTCTTCACAGTCAAGGAATGATATCACTTATTATTATAAGAAACATATTGCAATCTTGAAATACATATTGTTCGCTATTTTCAGATGGAAAAGTAAAGGAAACATATAAAAGTGTTTCTTCGGGTCCAAGGTTAATGCACTGATATAACAAAATACAATAACTGTGGACAAGGGACTAATATTTAGTACAATTTATAATACAAAGTAGTGCACCTTACTTCACTAAGACAGACACATTGTTCAATTAACAATAAATCTTTCAGTGCGAAATTCCCTAAAGTAAACTCTTTTTATTTCAAAATCGGGCGTATCTACTTTTCATGTACTATTAAGAATGTTTCGATAACTAAAATGCACACAATTCTGAATTTACGTGAGACAGTAAGTTACGAGCTGACTCATCTGAATTTGTATTGTTAGCAAAAATACCGATATTGCCATTGGCGCTGAAAGAGTTAAACCGGTAAACATTTCACAGCAGCTTCTTGTTTCTTCTTTGCATGATACATACATTATTGTGTGACCGTATTCCAATATTCGTCAAGGTCTCGGATATACGAGATGCCGCATTGAAAGCAATGGAAGACTTTGGAGAAGTATTGCTTGACAACCTACCGCCATTCCTTGAACCAATGAAAGACCTCATTGAGTATGTCTCTAATTTGATAAGTGACATCAAATTAGATGTGATGGATTATTTCTATGTAAGTCATTATTTCAACATTCAGTATACTCATGTTCAAATATTGTTAACGTCATTTTCTTTAAACCTACCATGTTGCATACGTTATCGAATGTACCATCGGCGTCAGCATCCATTTAAATTAATATATGTTATTATGCAGGTAAGGTTAAATGTCATCCCGTGAATATCAAAGACGTAAATTAATAAATGAGCCGCATCAAGCGAGATGGAGTTCTAATCTATCTTCGTATTCTGAAGACTCATGTTAGTCTGTATAAACGAACATTCTCCCCAATGGGTCTCTTCACGATCTGTGTAACAGATCCAATACTTTTTCTGCAAAAAGAACTGAACGTGTTGTTTAACTAGTTTCACGAAAATGTAACTGTATATGATGCCAACATAGACTTTCATTATCTCAAGCAGCAGTTCAACTATTCAATCAGAGAGCAAATGTTCTATAATGTATCCCAGTGAGTAAATATTGTTTAACTGATGAGTTTGTCGCTTTTTCGCCTTTCAGACGTTGGTACAAGCTGTTGAAACGATTATTCCGAGAGCTGCAGAACAAATATTTAAGTCTGTAAGGGGCATTATAGCGGCATTCCCTCAACTGTTCAAAGATCCTAAGAAAGCCGTGGCCAAAATAGGAAAAGGCGTTGTCGGGTAGGTGATTCAACATATACTTCCGAAGAGAGGACCCAGTTCAGTATATATTTGTTTGGTTAAACGCATTCTGTAAACGAAGTAAATGTGTTCAGTAGCCCTAAATTGTAATCACTATGTTTGGTATATTGGTTGTTGTTGTTGTTTGTTGTTGTTTTTGTAGGGGACTTTGTATTTGGGCTGGGGAGGGGTGGGGAAAGCAGGATGACTTCTGACCATACCGGTACGGGTAGTATCGTTCTTCAAATACCGTCATAAAATCATAACATAACATTCAGTTCATTAAATGAAGCAGCGGTAACTATGACGAAATGCTACACTAGACTCTGAATAATGTGTTACATTTCCCTTTAAATAATACAAAATGAGTGTTTTAACAAAAATATTTGGCTTTTTCATTTACAATTTCATATATATTTTTTAATTTCAAAAACAAATGTTACACTCATGAAAGGTTGTGTTGTAGCTTTGTCTGTAGTTAGTTATGTCTAGTTCCAGCACTAACTGCAATACAACTAATGTATTGTTTCAGAATTGCCATATCGATCAGCGAACTCAAAGCTGTAAAACAGCAGATTACGAATTCATCATTAATCACAGGTATGTATCGTTTGTCACCCAATCGGAAATGAATCCAAGTGAGTTTGGTATTACAGTTTATGTCATGGACATCTTAAGCAGACATTTTAGCTCGTAAAGTCCTCCTGTTCTTTTAGAGAGGCTGTTTAGATTATTAATATATAGTCGATATCGTCCTTAAGTGTTTAATAATAGGTAAATGACATATAGGAACATACCTACAATTGACATCTGGTTCACACATACACAAAGCATGTTAACTTAACGTCAGAGATACGGAGGTTTCTGTCAATTCGTTAAGAAAATCTAAGTATAATTTAATTCTTTCTCTTGATATTTTTGAATAGATTATCGACTTTTCCACAATCCATGCTCGACAAGTTCATTTTCAGAAAATTACATTGAAAGGGTAAAGAAGCAAATATCATAAACATAGCTGTATACCTGTTAATTGTTTCATTTGTTTAAGGTAAGAAACCATATTGGATGGATTTGGAATCAATATTCGAAAAGATTAAAGATTTGACAATTCATGCGTTTAACGCTTTCTCGTCTGGTGCACCTGAATGGATAGAAGAAGTTACACAGGCCGATGATCCTATTTTAGAACTAACTGGCGGGAAAATGAGTCAGGTATGGTTTTAGATTACTCGCACACTTTTTTGAAATACATATAGACAGCGTTATTTACTTATTTGACTGCTGGTTGTGTTTATTGTAATTAAAATGTGATTGTTAGTAAAAAATAAAAAAAATATGCTAGATATGATTTCCAAACATGGAGAAGCATAATAAACATGAACAGGAGCATACTGTTATACTGTATAAATTAACTGACCTGAATTTAAAGTAATTCGTGTTTTTATATTCTCTTAGGCCGTCATTCATTCACTCAAGTAGTACCAAGTTCGAGTTTATAACTCTCTCAAATAATGATTGAGTATCCAGGAAGCAGAAAGTGAGACTGCTATATATAAGTTTTAAAATTCAAAATCGATGTTAAATATAAAGGATATAACAATGATCTGTTTATATTTCTTTATAAATTTCTCAGTTAAAATGTATGTTTTATTACCAAATAGATTGTCTTTACATTTCAGCAATTAATCCGGGAAATGATAATTGATAGAGTTTACGGGATCATAGACAGACTTCTGGCTCCGTTTGAAAAATTAAAGAATATTGGAGATGGTTCCATTGAGAAGATTTTCAACCTTGTTAAAGACGTGAAGGAAGGATTTAATAAAGTGAAGACTGGGTAATGAATAAATCTGTGCAATAGACTTTGTATGTATTAAATGTGTAAACAATAACGTTTACAGTCATACAACGTGCCAAGGTTTATAGACAATAATACATAATGAGCCGTCCCGAGAGAAAACCAACATTATGGCATCTACATAATATATCGACCCAGATCAGCCTGCGTAGTCCGCGCAGACTGATCCGGGCCGACACATTCCGTATAAGGGGGTAGATGCATGGAGTTATGATTCCTGAAACAGAAAATCTACCGGAGGCGAACATTGTCTATCCGTGCAAGCTTACGCGGCATGCTTAGGCTGGTCCGGGTCGATACTTAACGCACAGTCCACAATGTTGGTTTTCTCGTGGGACGGCCCATATTTACTAAAAGTATGTATGCCACTGATCCATAGTACAAAACAATCGATAAAACTGTTAGTAACAGTCAATATTCTTGACGACCATTCTGGAAGCCAACTTTGTTAATCGAACGACGGATTTGGCAAGAGCTATTCAGTATTAAGCTGATATGAATTAATGGTGGCGGTCATATTCGTTGACTTGGAAATTCCATTTTGATATAAATAGGCTGTCAAGTGCAATTGAGATATGTTATTTGACTGAACTTATATTCGAAACCACAATTATATATATTAAGAATAATAATCAATATAAGGAGAATACCTACCACAATAACATACTTACAGATACCTTTCACAATGACAATATGAACGTTTTTTAAACTTCTTAATATATGCGACCACATATTCGCGCTTCGTCAAGACATATAAAGTTAAAATATTCCTACGTAAAGATAGTTTTACTTTCAATGGTGTTTAAACATATCTTTGCATACCTCAATTCTTGATTTAGTTAGGTGATGTGATATAAATAGAATCACAAGCACAATGAGGTGTTAGAAACAGGGTGAATCTATTGTTTATTGTCCGTTGACATGCATTTACAAAAGCTGTTCATATTCCATAAGCGTATGATTCATTTAATTTATGCAAATGAAGTGATAACCTGCCATGAGTTGAGTTGTTAAATAATGTACATGAACATGTATGTCTTTCAAAATGGATACACGTATTATATATTTTAATACTGATTAACAAGTTATTTTGCATCTTAAGTGAGGTTTTCATTTTATATGAAATGCATATACATACACTGACAGATATAAAGCAGCGATGGCTCTTATTCAGAAGATATTTGGGCCGAAATTCCACACTGATTTTCCAAAATTAATTCGAGAATATGACACCTGTGCGAAGAACGGATTTTTTCCATCGAATGTAGATCGTTATGGACACGACGGTGTGGATCTTGTCGTCGATGAAGACGCAGTGGTAAGTGTTAATTTTGTTTATCAAGCTATGCATTTCTTATTCATAACCCCATGTATAATGTAACCATTACTTAACGAATAAAGTGTACATGTATGTATGTGTGTTTAGAAATAGCCAATGTAACTAATTTCTTGGACGTTACTAGTTCAATTGTTAGTTCCTTCATTTCTTAAAAAGCAACTGGAATAAATGACGATGGTTCTCCGAGACGATGAGATTGCGTCTGCTGCATAGGACCGAATAATGGTCGTAATAACACAAAAGTATACAATTATATTTTAACAAATGTAATTTTATTATCTGTTTAATATTGTAGATTGTTGCGCCCCTAAGTGGAGTAATACAACGAACTGGGCGGTATGGAGAGGCGAGATTGATAAAAACTGAACTTCCAGATGGTCAAGAACTTCTTATTGAAAATGTCAATTTAGATGAAGGTATATATGACCCAGACGTAGAAAAGGATGAAGAAAAACAGGTAAATGATACTACATAAATAACAACGGGCATGGATCCCGAATGTGTATATATTTGACTTTACTACGCTAACTAAAAATGTATCAATGCCCTGAAAAAGTTCTTTGTGAATGGTAGTTTGTGTGAATGTTAGTTTGTGGGCCGACTTAATGTGTGAAACAAAATAAAGGTCAATATAGAGTTCTTTTTCAATGGAAACTTACAAAACCTCACCTGATCATTCAATGAGTATAACACCGTTATAGTTGTGTTATTGAAGGCTCATCTCATGTACAAACTACTTATCGAATGTTTTTAGATATAAAGATTATTCTATTTCCGCTTCCTCAAATCACTTGTATATTTATGAAGTTTTAAATACTTCATTGTACCTTTAATAAACGTTTGACTGAAAATTGAAAACTAAAAAAAACGGTCTCATGTCATTTCAAATTTATCATCTGACTTTAAGGTTGCTGCAGGTGACAGGATCGGTACAGCAACAAAGTCCACGTGCACCAACCACATCCATGTTGTTTTAAGAGACAAGAAAGGAGCCGTCATGGATCCGAGTAGACTGCTTGCGCCAAGACCACCTGAAAAACCAGTGTGGAAGCAGGGATGCAATGATAAAAGGGTTGTTCGTATGGTAAGATTAGTCAAGACAAATTATTCAAGCTAATAGATGTTCTTATAACATAGAAATACACATTGTAAAGTAACCTGACCGTGTTATTGATAAGTCATGCGACTGCTTTCCCGAATACGCATCTTTAGTTACCATATATTATCTGTACCTAGAACATGTGTACGACGGGATATCCAGAAGGAACAGGACTTTTGATCACATATCACAGATCAACTTTGTAGAAAATAAACCTGATTTTATCAAAAGTCAACATTTATCTGACATACATGACAATTGTATGACAATTACTTGAATAATTGGTTGAAAAATAACATTACTGTGAGATAATGAAAATTGTAAGTACCATGGTGGCCGGCGACAGAGGTCATGTCATTCTGACGTCGTTGTTTGAAGCGAAAGAGGTAGGTTTGAAAACGTGATTAAATCCTTAAATAACAGTTATATAAACTCTTCTTCCCAAACAGCCGTTTCTTAAAGACACTCCATAACCGCTTTTCACCAAAATAAGTAACAAATGGTGTGTAACAAATGACAATTCTTTTCGAGAAAATCGACACTGGCACTGTTCCTTTCAACGTCAGAACTGCCTTTTTTGCAACTGACATAAGTTTCCCAATGAATTATATCCTCCAACCATGGAAAAGGTGTATGTATACATTGCTAGTGACTGCTTGACTTATTGTGAACTTCACTGAAGTAACCTTTCAGATGACTGTTTTGGTCTTTGTCTACGTTGTGATGAGCATTTTTGTTCAAATTTTTATTTGACGTCATTTTTAATGTGATGTTTTCGCTAAGAAGCTTTACTTTTATTGTGTTATCATTGACAACAACATTATACGTTTTTAATTAGACCAACATATCAACAAATTAATGTCATGCAAGTGTTCGGTATATTATATTCTTGTATATTTGAAATATATACACAGCTTAAACTGTTATTTTCTAGTAAAATTACGGTGTAGCCCGCCTATGCCTTAACTCATTATATGACAACTTTTACAACTATTAAAGATATTGATTGATTTGGGTTTAACGCCGTTTTCAAAAGAAATTCAGTCATATCATGGCGACCAGTTCACCTACTCATATGTTTCCTGGTTTGCTCACACCAGTACTCCACACATTATAATTTCCAAGCAACTGGCTGCTTTTCGACATAGACTGTTAGCCCATGCGCGAAAGACGAATGACGCTTGTCACAGTGACTTTTGAAAAACGTCGGAATTATGTTGGCTGAGCTAGGGTTCCGACTCACAACACACTATTAAAGATATAAAGTCGCCATTAAGAACAGCATAAACAATTACACATATGTTACGAATTTCACCAGGCATCAACTTCTACACAAGTCACTAAAAAATACTTTTGAATCACCCCTTGTACAATCGAATGTCCTTGCATGTAATGCGAAATAAATTGTGCATGAAGTTACTCTGTTATCAATTCATATCCATTGCGTATTCAACTGTTACATGTTGAATATGTATAAAATGCGTTTCTGTTCGCTCACTTAATTCTTACCGACACACAACACATCTACAACAGATGAATTTAAAAATATCTAGGCAAATGTATGGAAAATCTCTTAAATCAAATGTTATCTTATGTTGAAAACAATGTGCTTAAAACAAGAGTGCTCGTTATAAGCCTTTTCTACTTGTGTAGCAATGTTAATAAAAGTCGACAGCTGCTGAGGTGTTTGAAGCTGTCTAACATGGTCGGGGATAAGAGTTCGTGATTCGTGTCTGAAGCTTGGTTTACATATTATCATTAACACGGATTTCAAGAAATGGTAACGGTATACAATACAAAAAAAGAAATACAAATGTCAAGTTAAGGTGATAATCTTCACACGTTCGTCTGTGACTTTGGACTAAGTAGGAGACGGATTTAGGACTTTCACTAATGTATTATCTAAACCATATTACAAACCAGGTCAAAACACGTCACCTACCTATTCTATGGCAACCAACGATAATTTCTAGCTTTTCAAGCAAAATGAGGCATGTGTTCCGTTTGTTCATATTTTGGTTTGCTCTAAAATGCATTTCAAAACAATATTCAAACAACTTGAGTGCCTGTTTTGTTTCCAAAACAACAAAATGTATTACTGGTTGGTAAAATATGAACCTCCGTCTACCGTTGTAAGTTCAATACTGATATGTTTCTTAAATAAATCTGTCAAATACGTTAATACATTCTTACGTACAGAGGGACACGTTACTGGCAGAAGCATTAGTAGATGGAATAGATACTGATGATACATCAGGGAATCTACCAGATGACGGGGATCGTCCGCAGTCCGTGGATGACAGTCAGGAACCAACAGTGTCAGGTATATTTAATTCCATTACATGTTACATATTTACCCTTATCCCATTGTATTATTTCCTCAAGCTGTTCCAATCACCCCTCTGAATTTGACAAGTTATTGCAGCTGTATGGATTAGTCTATAATCTGTAATTATAAATGAGAAGAGATCACATAAGACTATAGTGAGACTGCGCATACATGAAAGGGGATCATGGTCTACATTGTTCGTAATTCTGGATTAAGTCGGGCATGAAATAATAGTGTAAATATTTTATTTAAAGTACAACATAATAAGGGTAGTAAATATTAGGAGTTTAATGTCAATGTCATTTTAGCTCGACTTTTCGAAGAAAAGGCTAGCTATATAACTCGCCTAGGCGTCGGCGTTGGTGTCACACCTCGGTTAAGATTTTTGTACCAATTCACTTTTATGTCAAAACCATAACAGATATTGCTTTGAAACTTACAACACTTATTAACCATCATAACCTACATCAACAGACAAGAGAAAATGGCCCTTTTTCGACATGGAAGTTTGGATAAGTTTTTTGTACAAATTCTCTTTTTTGTCAAAACAATTACAGATATTGTTTTAAAATGTACAACAGTTATTCACCATCAGTACTGACATCAACAGACAAGAGAACATAACTCTGTCAAAAAAATGTAAAAATTATGGCCCTTTTTCGACTTAGTATTTCGGTTAAGTTTTTGTACCAACTTACAACACTTTTTTACCATCATGACCTCCAGCAACAGAAAAGAATACATAACTCTGTTAAGGTTTTTGTAAGAATTATGGCCATTTTTCGCCTTAGAATTTTGGTTAAGTTTTTCGTACCACCCCACTTTTTTTCAAGCCATTAGCGATTTAGCTTATACACTTACAATACTTATGTATATTCATTACCTCCATTAACTGACAAGGGAACATAACTCTGTTAAGTTTTGTTTAAGAATTATGTCCATTTTTCGATTTATAATTTTGGTTAAGTTATTCATACCAAACCAATTTTTATCAAAACAATTAGAGATATAGCTTAAACAGTTACAAACATCTTGTTACCATCATTACCTACACCAACAGCCAAGACTGCATAATTCAGTAAAGGTTTTTGTAAGAATTATTACTTTTTTTCGACTTATAAAGTACTTTGCTTATATATAATATGATAAAGTACTTGGTTATGTTTTCTCTATCACCCAACAAACAGCCTCCGACAGCCCTTGTTTTACTAAAATGTGGGTAAAGTTATTTTACCACTCCACTTTGTCTCAAAACCATTACAGATAAAGCTTAAACACTTACAATACTTAATTACCATCATTACCTCCATCAACAGACAAGAGTTCATAACTCTGTCAAGGTTTTTGTAAGAATTATGGCACTTTTTCAACTTAAAATGTTGGTAAAGTTGTTCGTACCACCCCACTTTTTTTCAAAACCATTAGAGTGTAGCTTATAAACTAACAATACTTATTAACCATCATTACCTCCATCAACAGACAAGAGAACATAACTTTGTCAATATTTTTAAGAATTATGGCCCGTTTTCGATATAGAATTTTGGTTAAGTTATTCATACCAAATCTTCTTTTTTTATCAAAACAATTAGAGATATAGCTTAAACACTTACAATGTATTTTGACCATCATAACCTCCACCAACAGCCAAGAGTGCATAGTTTAATGAAGGTTTTTGTTAGAAGTATGACCCTTTAACAGCTTATAAAATACTTTGCTTATAAATAGTATGATAAAGTACTTGGTTATGTTTTCTGTACCACCCAAAAATGTTTTGTTTTATTGGCAGGCACGAAAAGGTCGAGCACGCTGTCCTCTGACAGCTCTTGTTAATGGTATTATATATTCTGTCTGCATCAGAGTACTGTTTATTATTCATTCTTATATTTGAAAAACTTTGAATTTTTATTTAGTTTTATGTTTCCCCTTCTTCGGGAAGCGGAGAGTCACTGTCCAAGTTTACTGTAGTTGACATATTGTAGAATATTAGCACCAAATATTTAAATCTGTCGATAGGCATTTTAAATTCATGAATGATATTTAAACTGTTCTGATCCTTGACTTTTATCCGCAACAATGCGCTGTAATTCAGTGCAATTAAGAAGCTGAGAAACAAAACCAACAACTATAACTTATCGTAAATTCGTTTCTATTTCGACATTAATAAATGTAATATACAAGTGCGATGTAATGAAATTCAATGCAATCTTATAGAATCGCAACTTACGGCGATTGGAGAACCTGAAAAAAGCAAAGTTCGTGTTAGATTTTCAATTTAAATTCTTCATTTACAAACATGATTGTTACAGGAAATGAACTTTATGGTGCTGTAATCCAGACGAAAAGAAGGAAACGATCATTCAAGGACACAGCAGGTAAATATGTTACTCAACAGTCGGTTTAACGACACGATTGGAAGTTATACTTTAATGCATTGAACGTGTCACTAGAGTCAAATTATTAGAACAAATATTTTCAGATTAATGTAATTTGGATTCTACGTCATATGACGTGTATTGCTAACCTTTAAAAATAGTCTTATTTATTAGTAAGTTAGCTGTTGACTAAAAAAGGGAAACGAGAGTGAATCATCTAGCACTTGCTTCGAAATTGATTTAAAATATAAAGAAAAAGAAGTTTAAATCAAACATATTTTTTGCATAAACAACGTATTTTGATTGATACTGCAGAGACTCTTTGGGACATGTTGGTGACTAAAACAAAGACGTTTCTTGCACGATTCTCAATAAGAAGAATTACGCTAGGGGCTGCAGTCCAATTCCTTCATAATTTAGGAATGACCCAAACTTTACAAAAAATCGCCGGAATGCTCATAACGATAAAGGTAAGGATATGATTTTTCTTGTTACTTGTGTTCCGTTTTTCATATATTCATTCAATTTCGTTTGTATTTTGCCAGGGTGAAAACAACATTCAGTCTCATGTTAATGCATTGCATCAACGTTTACGCTTTCAAAATGGCAGTTAAAACTTGAAATATAGCTTGCTAGAATATTTTTGTTATTATACATCTGCACATTTTCTGGCGCAGTTCAAACACGACATATTAAAATATCGTATTTAACTAGGCCAAATACGGTACAAAACAGTTACGTCATTCACAATGTGGAAGTTGGGCATGGTTCACATGCCAATTATAAAGTATATTGTATGTGTCAATTATTTTAATTCGTTATTTCGAATTTAGAAATTTGTCTTGTTTCTTTATTCTGCGTTAAAAGTTATACATGGTATATAATAAAATGAAAATGATGGGTAGTAGCGATACATGTTTTAGTAGTGTCTACTATATACGTGGACAATATGTCATCTCATTTCCGTCTCGTAATATATTAATTGTCCACTCCTTTCGTAGTACATTTACATTACTAAACCTCTAGGTTCCCTATGTATAACTCAACACTATTAATGTAATCCTGACATTTGATAGATATAATAATTGCATTAATGTAAATTAATCCTATTCGTGATTTTTTCTTTGAAAAATCACGTAAAATAGCTGACAGCTTAAATGTTCCACGGTGCATCAGAAAATAACTTAGACCAGGGTAATGAAGTAGTGTCAACTAATACCACTTGCAAAGTTCAAGAAAATTAATGGAATCAACACTACTTACAATTTGGTTTTCAGATTGTTTATTTTCAATATTAAACTGCCTATTGATTTTAGGTCAACAATTATAGATAAATTGTACTTTGATTAATTCAAAGAGTATGATACTAAAATTTACCATATATTCTACAACACTTTACCCAAAACAATCAAATATATGAATTAATTGCTAACCTTGAATTACCGAGGGCTCCGAATACGTCAGTCTGTACATTACACCCATAACATCGTTAGTCGCGGTACTTTCGTGAATGTTCTTTTTTGTATTAGCTTTCAACATTAGTTCAGTTTAATCACAGCGTTTTCTAAATAAGTATTATATTATTTTGAGAGACTGGGTTATAGATTTCATTTTACATCTATAAAAAATTAAGACTTGCTCAATAACATTCAAATTAATCAATACATGTAAACACTATTTTGGATGTCATATTATTTTGCAAAATTTGATGTTTTACAAATGCAATTTGATGTCTATCTCCATGTTAATTTTGGTCAGCAAAATGGCAAATTTACTACAACAAATGGAACAACCCTAAATCCCAACCTTTCATTTTTTACTAATCAAATGGGTCAGCTGAACATGAAGGAAAATGTTGATAAAGAGTTTGCTTATTCATGGGATGCATGATTTTCCCCTTAAGTATATCTCACCATTTTCAATGTTTTTCTAATGTGTTTGCGCAAACAGTTCGTTTGTTTATAAATATGTCTGCCTAAATATGGTACCAAACAATATGCTTATTACTATATATTTACATTTTACGCTGTTCCATAGGTGATTCCATCGTATGTAAGGTCCAAAACTGTCACAATATAAGCATTATGTTTAATAGACAAATGCATTATAATTTATATATACATTTCACTTTTAAACAAACTAAACTTTGTTTCACAGTAGAATTAGTGAAACGATAAGATACCACGAAGGTGTCTTCTGTACCAATTGTTGACTCCGGTGGACCGAGTGATGTTTTCCTTAGAACAAGGTCAATCAATATTCTCAATATATGTATTAAAGTATTTAAGATATACTGTTAGGGATAACACAGTTGCCTATGGCTTTAACGTAGAAGTATTTCAGGGCGCTATTGAAGATACCCCTTGCATTGCACCGTCACAGATGACAAACGACGTTTTAGAGACAGAACTTATAAACCGGGGTCTTACCGTGAACGGAGACAGGAATGAGATGGTGAAGACGCTGACAAACCCAGATACACGTAATTGAGTTTGAAACCTTCATGTCATACACAATTAAGATATTCGTTTTCGTTCCTACTGTTGTTGTTTTTTAACTTGATTTAGTGTTCTCTAAGATATTACCTTAAGGCGAGTCTATTCGTGCAGGTAAACTCCGTTACTTACCCGTACGGTTACGAATTATAATTGTGTTAGTCTTATTATTAATATATTAATTAACTAACTTATCTATTGCAAATTGTTACTTGCATATTTATGAACTAAAGGAAAATTATGTTTTGCCTTATTTTAGAAGTTTTATTTGGATGTTGAAAATACATTCTAAAAAGTAATTAATTAAATGACAGGTAATTCCACAACATTGATGATCAACAGAAGATGCCTCTTAAAAATATTTACTCTATATTTCTCTAATATATATTAGATATTACTAGTAATTCCTAATCTAAATATTGTATTTAACATTATACTTACCATAAAAGCTCATTTCTATTTTTAGGATGTCCATACATTGCAATTGCTATGCGAAAATCTCTGAATATGCACTGTATTTACTCGGATGACTGTTTAGGACTTCAATGTTGCATGAGCATGG
Organism: Serripes groenlandicus; assembly: GCA_031761405.1. NCBI lineage: Eukaryota > Metazoa > Mollusca > Bivalvia > Cardiida > Cardiidae > Serripes > Serripes groenlandicus. The sequence continues at coordinate 58,617,815 of JASEVX010000001.1, forward strand.
ATATACTTGGCATAATCCACAAGACATCTAGAGCTTACTTCAGAATTGACACCGAAACTTCCATGCTGCATCTCGGCTTTGAAAAATGGAGTAAACAACTTCCATTTTCCGTTGCCCAGTCTTCCACGAAAGGAACCTATGATACGGGAATAGAGTTTAGCCTAATCGATGACAATATTCATGTTTTGTGCAAGTAAGTTTAACGAAGTCAGAAAATATTTGTTTGGAACACTGACGAAAACAGTCGAACAGTTGTCAGCATTATATTTGCTGTTCTGTGACAGTTAGGTTTTCATGAAGTTTCTGTATTCAGTGTTAGACTTTGATCAACATGTAACGTGTTATCCAATCGCCTTGCAAATTATTGATTCTTAATTAGATTGGTAGTCTAGCATCTGCTTAGATATCAGTGTTATTTTTGTTTGTGTTGAAGAAACAGAAATCACTATTCTGTTTTTTCTATAAAAGTAAAAGGAGTGTATGTATATACGTATAAATATATATATAATGTGATAACTACTCAACTGACTTTTTTAATCCAGGTACGCGAGTTCCAATTTTGATCGCACAGCCATTTTTCGATGAATGGCATTACAATCGACTTCGTTCATCTATGATATTGTATTTGTCGTCTGAATTATGTAAACCTGAATGAACGGTATACTTGGAAGACTTTTGATTACCGACAAGCAAGCTCCTTTTCAAGACATTCTTTGTCTTTAAGCTTTTTGAAATATCCAGACGTTTATTTTCTACCAAATCATCATTCATATATTTCCCCATCTGTTTATTAGATACAGCATGGAAACATCGCAGCATAACCTTACGTTAACCTTTGGATGCGGAATATGTTCCTCGGATAGACAAGATATGTGTGTTGGCTTTGTTAACATCATAGACGATGCTGTATTCCAAGTTCCCTACATAAAGGCTGATGGGACAGTAGAAATACCAAATGGTAAGCAGCTATGTTTTTCAAAGAATCTAGATTTCGTTCAACAAAATATGCCTACTAATATTTTTCAAAGGAATTCTTATTACCACGTGTATTGGTTTTTTGAAATGTAAGTAACGATCGTCGTAAATGACTATATAAAAATATAGCCGATAGAAATGTCTACATACCGGTATTCAAACAAATCATGCTTTAAATGTTCAGTTCAGAAGTTCGGTTAATGAATGGAAATCGACCGTACGGTCATAAAAATACATTTGACAATTGAAACATAATGATTTCATGTCAGCGAATGGACAACGATATTTACGGTAACCTCGAGAGTGAAAACTTTATTTCACAGATGTAGACATTATAATTGTAACGATGTTCAAATGAAGGATTTATTGATATTATGTATTTAAACAGAAACAGCATTTGCATTTCAGTTGACTTTGGCAGCTATTTCGATCGTGAGAGTATGAAGGAACAGCTTAATGAAGCGGGTGAATCTATATTACACCTAGTACAGGACAATTTAGAAGACAAGATAAAGGAAGCATTAGGAGTGATAAATGTAATTATTTAATTATTCTTTCATATTATTTTTTTGTGGAACAATTTCTTTTTTGAACACACTAGCCTCTGTATTACATCTACCACGGTAGATAAGAGTTTGTGGGTATGTCCAACGTTAGCGTTATACATCTACATACGTTGCTATGGTGAAGGAAGGCGATGCGTTTGGTATGGGTTTGTGATATTGCAAATAGTACAAAATCAAAACAGTTACTCACATCGGCTCCAAAACCGTCTCTTACCCATGCCATGGTAACTAACGAAAATGTAGTGTCTCTATTCAACGAGGCATTTATATTGTTATGTCTGTGTATAGTGATCATTCAAAGACAAGTGTCAAACACAGACACCATGAATAATATCCCACCTTTCAAGTCCACATATTACTGGTAATTGTCTTGTTATACATATCCAAACCGCCGCCTACCGCTGTAGGAATATTGATACCATAGTCTTAAGGATATGTGGACCATGTGGAAGACAGTGGTACAGCGGTAGAGCGTCGGCCTCTTGTACCAAAGGTCCCGGGTTCGAATCCCGTGATGAGCGGGTTCTGCATTTGGGATTTCTCCACACAAACGTTGCGAGTACTGGTTAAATTTCCAGGAAGCAGACATCGAGCGTGATTAATAAAAGCTTAAAGCTTGTTTCGCAATCGATGTGAAATAAATAAGTTTTAACTTTTAAGGAAATGACTGGATTCCTATCCCTTTAACTTACATGTACTAAGCACTATGCAAATAAACATGATTTGAGACGACTTTTTGTTACGAATTGATGTTTAAGCCTTGACAAAAGGAAACAAATAAACGTAACACTATTCTTATAACTATGGATTACATTACAAACATTGTGTATTCCTTTTAGAGCAATTCTTCTTCTTAATTACGGTCTAGGTGCCCGATTGCGCCTGACTGTGTGTTCAGTAGACCAGTCTTTTAACACACGTTTGTATTGTTCCCTTAAGAAATCGCAAAGGGGAATAAAATAATCAGAATACTATCCTTTAAAACATACGTTTGTCAATTTATCTTAAATCCTTAAGATAAATCCTTCTGGTTGTGTTGATCATTTATTTAGTCACACGCCACTGCTATATAGCGTACTATGTCACTATGTGTACCGAATTTACATCTAGCAGAGTCATTATGTTAATGCAATATATTACGTCAGAAAATAAGTATTTACAAAGCGATAGCTATAAATAGACATGAAGGACCGGAATTAATCCAACGTGTGCCGTTGTATGTGTTCTAGCTTGTGATATAGCCGTAGATCTACAAACAATGTAAACATTGTAGGCTGATTGTAATAGTAGTGTATGCTAAAGTAGTTTCATAAATAATGACTCCTTAAAAGAGTTTATTGGAGCAATATACAATATCTGTCGATAGTGTACGCATTGATATTAAACTGAGACAACATCCGTACGCCGCTTAGGACGGAATTTCTTACATTAACGTAATAAAACATTTTCCCTTCGAAACATTCAATCAATAACGATCATCCTATAATGTTTGTAGATCTGCATGTATATCGGACTCGGAAACTTAACTATAGGAATAATGTGTTTTAAATCTGGTCGTCCTTAGTTTCTATTTACATCGATGTGTGTATATGTATGTAGGTATATACATAGTTAAATCATTAACTAGGACTGTTTTGTTTCGCTGCATAGTTCGTAATTCAATAGAGACCTGTGAACGACGTTGTAGTTTTAAATGCGTGCATCTTCCTCATCAAATACTAACACATTGGGGAACAAATAAGAACTGTTAGTGTAAATTAATAAATATTGTTTCCGATGTGAACTTTTTCAACAGATAAGAAATAGTGTGTGTTGAAAGTCTTTTCAAATGAACTCACAGTGATTTTCAAACGGACACCTTAAGAAAATTAAAATATCCACGCTGATATACGGTAATGAAAAAAAATAGGTATCATTCTGCATACAGGTCGAACGAGAATAGCGTCGCCGTAGACGTATTTCTTTTTCACGTCCGAAGCAACCATCGGAACGGAAATTTATTGCGCAATAAATAACCAATGTGAACTTGACAAAACAATTCAACACGTTTGTTAAATTTTTAAATGTTCGAACTGTTTGAAACATACAAATAGGGACATTGTTCTCATATTTCCACTACCTCTTAAAAGGATCTCATGAAGACAAATCCACGATGCCTAATACCAGCCAATATGGAAAACTCAGAACTGAAAGAAGAACTTAAGAAACGCGGTTTGTCCATAAACGGAACGAGGGGTGATAAGGAAAGCCGGATTACAACTTCGGATACAGGTATCTCAAATATTGCCCACTTGCAGACAACTATTTAAAACGTTGTGAATAAAGAAGATATTGCTTCTTATGACTTTTCGACCATGATACTCCTAATTTGGCATCACTAGCAGGGATCAGTATTGAAACTTGTGTTGCTACAATACAGAATTTAAGTCTACCGTTTATATCTATTCCAAAAATAGGCATACATTGAAAGCTTTGGTGAGGCAATACATTTCGTACCTACAAAGACATCCGTTTAAGCCTTTGGTGTCTCTTATATTTTACCTTGTTTATTCAACATATATTTCCATGTTTAACCCTTCAAAATTTAAATTGCACTTGTTATATTATAGTTAACTGTCATGATGTCCGTCGACACTTTTTTCCATATTGAAAAGATGAGGAATTCAAAACGAACTAGACGATCTTTGTTTTCAAAAGTGAGATGCAGTTCAAGACTTAAATATTCAACATTTCAGACATGGATCCTTATATATCTAACTTGTCAACAGTTTGATGAAAGGGTTTTGTCTTAAAAAAACTCTAATTATGTCCCTCGTTGAATGGACTTCTCGTCAACCTTCCATGTTGTATATATAAGAAAGACATTTTATTGAGAATAGCATATATAGCGTTAATAGTTTAAAATCCATTTCCCTTGCAGTTTGCAAAACCAACACAGATCTTGAGATCCACTTTCCAACAGTAAATGAAAGATTTCGAGATATATTTACATACAGTGTGTCTAAGTCATGTATGCGGATCGATGCATGCTTAGACATTTACTTACCGGTCTTAGATCTAACAAAGACAGTCACAGCAGCCATTGAAATTGACCCATGCAACTACAAGATACACCTAGAATTTGAGAAATTTAAGAAATCTATATGGCTTATTGACTATCCTTGGGGTAAGTTGTCTCTATTGTAAATGCAATCAGGTTGTAGGTACATATAAATGCAGCTTAGAGGCTGATATATGGCATGTGTCATCCAATGGACATTTGTCATTCAAAGGATATTTTCACAATATGTTTCATCCATTTGTGTTTTCTTTTGTAGAAAAAAACCCAGGAAGAAACAATTATGAATATAAAAAAATAATAATATGCTTTAACATTGAATGTGAATCAAGTTCAACACCTTTTGCAAAATATATTTAATGTTTGCGTCCTAATGTGCTATCAATCACAGGCGTCCGAATTTCTATTACAGCAAAACATGCGAAAAATCACACAATACCTCGTTAAAATACTCAAAAGGTCTCTCTATATTGTCTATACGCTTTGATAAAAATGATCGTAATGGTAATTTGGGGAATTAAAAATTTAAGTTTTATTTAGTTACGTATGCTGTAATAGTTTTAATGCAAACGTATTGTCTCCTTTATCAGTTTATTTATTTAGCTATGAGGTTTCATATGTATACTCCGTCTTTTTCAGGTCAGCAATCAGAATTTAAGTTCACAGGAGAATTATTTCTTACGTAAGTTTACATTATGACTGCCCTGTGAAACTTTTACTCTTTTACCTATTGAATACATGTTTCATCGTCATTGTTTGTTTCAATAAACATTAACCTTAAAGTTCCACTTTTATAGAAATTCATAAAAGAAATAAGTAAAATAACAATTGTTTCCCCTTATAAACCTTTACGAGGTGATGCTTGATTCTTATTAGACTGTAGTATAAGAAAGCTTTTATATTCTTATTATTTAAATAAAACAGAATTTCCCTGCTTGGTAGGTACCGATAAAGGAATTGCGAGAAATAACGGGAACGAATCAGATTTTATCGATTTCTCAATCGGATACAGTCGTGAGATCACGTGACATGAACCACAACTAAATTATACCTTTTGAAAGGTTGGTGTCCAATACAAACATTCGAGGGATAAAATGTAAAAAATTCAAATGTTAAATTTATTGAAGCACAGATACACAATAAGTGTGTTTCTCTTATGTTCTAATAGTGCAGACCCTGATCATACTGCACAAGTATATACTGATAAGGATCTTTGCCTTATAATGCCCCAGTCATAGTGTCACGTTTTGGCCGCCACATTTAGCTACGTTGGGAAACGTGGCTACAACGTGCCTACAACGTAAACAAACGTAGAACAACGAGGCTAAAACGTGACAAAACGTGACAAAACGTGACAAAACGTGGAAAACTGGAAATTTTAATTTTGGACATGTTCAAAATTCGCTGCCGTTTCTCCACAACGTACTACAATGTGGCAACAACGTAGTATAACGTAGCGAAAACGTAACAGACCGTGAACATAGCACGTCCCGCCGGTTGATACGTTCTGTTGCGTTTGTTGACACGTTGTGCTGCGCTATGCTACGTTGTGGCCACGTTGTCACCACGTTCCTCGTTATGAGCTGCGTTATGCTACGGTGTTCTACGTTGTACGACGTTGTGCCACTTTGTGCTACTTTGTGCTACTTTGTGCTACTTTGTGCTACTTTGTGCTACGAATCTGCTATGTTATGGTACGTTTTGATACGTTGTTGTGAAACGCTTTATATGATACGCTCTGCCGCGTCAAGGATGTCAGATGCCATCTGCCAGATACTTCACATATATACCCTTCCATCTAGGACCTCAAATCATGTGTGTTCTTGCTTAAACCCAAGTATGGATTTCCAACTGGCGGATGCTGCTCTAGCCCTCGACCAAGACATGCTGCAAAAATATGCTGCTGCTCCAGAGGGAAGGGGATAGAGGGGACAGGGGGGAGCGGGCCTCGCGCATCACGTTCTGCAATGACTGGCTCTGGCGACGCGAGGATTTCGGCCATTACCACCAACTCATGGAATAGCTGAGGAGGGAGGAATTAGCCGCCTTCAAGAACTTCCTCAGTATTGACCCCTTCCTATTCCAGGAGCTGGTGGACAGACTGACCCCAAGAAAAAATAAGAAGGACAGCTAGTTCCAGAAGGTACTGCCACCTTGTCTGAAAGTTGTGGTCACTCTCCGTCACCTTGTCACTGGAGACAGCTACCACTCGCTAATGTACTCATTCAGAGTAGCCCACAACACTATTTCCCACATGGTCAAAGACGTTAGCGAAGCCGTCATGGCAGAGTAATCTGAATAAGTCATCAACATCCTCACTGCGCTAGACGAGTGACGAGGTGCAGCAGAACTCTTCAACACCAGGTGGCAGTTTCCACATGCTGTCGGCGCACTGGACGGGAAGCACGTTGCCATAAGAAAACCAAAGAAGGCCAATCCATATACTTTAACTACAAGGGGTACCATTCCATCGTCCTTATAACTCTGGTAGACGCTGACTATAGTTACAGTGAATTAACGTCGGATTCCATGGCTCCTCTTTAGATGCGCAAATCTGGAATGACTGTGACCTCAGAGACCACATTGTCACCGACCGCATCAGTTTGCCACAACCAGACCCTCTACCACATGGTGATAGGGACAGCCCCTACTACATCATTGCTGACGAAGCATTCGCCCTCAAAACCTGGCTGATGAAACATATCGACGTTCGCGAGTAAGGAGAGTGGTGGAGAATGCATTTGCTATACTGGCTAATCGCTTCGGCTGTCTGCTCACCACGTTGAAGCAGAATCCGAGCACGGTCGAGTCCATCGTCCTGGCCTGTGTTTGACTGCACAACATCATGAGGGTCCGCTACGCACATGAGCAGAATGGCCTGGATGAAGAAAAAGACAACAACCACCGGGTACCATGCGACAGGGGGCGAACTTGGACGACATGCAACAAGTGATAGGAGGCAATGTCAACAATAGGGCGGCCATGAAGCAACGCCTCTACCTAAAGCACTACATCTCCTCACCAGCAGGAGGATCGCATGGTCTGACTCTGTGCTCTGACTTGGACAACATTTGTAATTCATTATCCAGTTTCATCATGCAAATTACTCACACATTAAACGCAAAATTGTAAAATTTTTACCGCAGTTATATTTTCTGCTATCCTATGATTCAATAGGTTGATAGATTTGATTGATGGGTTGGGGCTTAAACGCCGTTTTCAACAACATTTAAGTCATATCACGGCGGCCAGTTCGCCTACTCATGTGTTTTCAAGCTTTCTCACACCAAGACTTTTTTGCACATAAACTGTTAGCCCATTGGTGAAAGACGAATGACGCTTGTCACATTGACTTTTGTCACAATGACTTTTGTCACAATGACTTTTGTCACAATGACTTTTGTCACAATGACTTTTGTCACAATGACTTTTTTCACAATGACTTTTGTCACAATGACTTTTGTCAAACGTCGAAATAAATGTTTGCCGAGCTGGGATTCTGGATTGACATCCCGCATCGCTACCGACTGAGCTACCGGGGCTCTATCCTAGGATTCAAGGAGGTGCGAAAGCCCATGTGCGCAAGTTCGTATGCTGAACACTATTCTCTTGAAGTGTCATGCCTCTAAGTGATATACGTTTTGCTTGTTGTATAGGCATTCGTTTGCCTGTATCCAATCGACGAGGCCTCAGTCATCATTATGGGTGCAGATCGCTCCCTTGTGGGTGCTTGGGGTGCTCGTGGTTCCTCCCGAGAGTGTTCATCTTCAACAAGGGTCCTCGCTGCTCCTCTCACGGCTCTACGGCCCCTGCCACGGACTCTACCTCTTATAGGGGCTGCTGCAGCTTCATTCCCGTTTTCATGTTCTTCCTTGGGTGCTAAAGCTCTCCTAGACAATTTTGGGGCAATTTGTTTTCTTTTATGCATTATTTATTTTAAAATTGAGATGTTCCTCGCAAGGAAGACAAATCAGTAATGATTTGGTTTATAAGTAGGCCAGCCAGCCATTCAGTGCGTGACGAGGTTAAATTCAGCGTGGCGGCAGCGTGGCGGCAGCGTGGCGGCAGCGTGGCGGCAGCGTGGCGGCAGCGTGGCGGAAGCGTGGCGGAAGCGTGGCGGAAGCGTGGCGGAAGCGTGGCGGAAGCGTGGCGGAAGCGTGGCGGAAGCGTGGCGGAAGCGTGGCGGAAGCGTGGCGGAAGCGTGGCGGAAGCGTGGCGGAAGCGTGGCGGAAGCGTGGCGGAAGCGTGGCGGAAGCGTGGCGGAAGCGTGGCGGAAGCGTGGCGGAAGCGTGGCGGAAGCGTGGCGGAAGCGTGGCGGAAGCGTGGCGGAAGCGTGGTGGAAGCGTGGCGGAAGCGAGGCATAACGTAGCACAACGTGGAACAAAACGTGGTGATAACGAGGCGACAGCGTGGTAACAGCGAGGCATAACTCGACTTTGATATTCGTTGTCACCTGTCAATCGTTGCATATGCATAACAGCATAATTAGTTTAGCTCTAGATAAACATTTAGTTCACCGCCTCGATAGTGTTGTGGTAGAGCGTCCACCTCGGGTGCGGGAGGTCACAGATTTGATCCCTGGCCGAGTCATACCACATTTAAAATAGTATGAATGGCTGCTTTCCATGGCGCTGAGGGTTACAGGAGTAAGACTGACGTCAGGATAAATGAACCAGTAGGACTGGAAACTTACCCAGGAAACTCCATGATATAACATGAAAAATGTTGAAAGCGGCGATTAACACCAAACAATTAACATTTACTTAGTGCGTAACTTAAGATGATTTCAGGAATGTCACAGAAAACTATGGAAATAAGATAATGTTAGTTTTCTGTGACTTACCAAATCATCGTTTTTTCCATAAACAGCATTTATATTACTTTTAAAAGCACTAGATAAACATACTTGTATATGCATCATTGAACTGAGTTTATTTTTATAACAGTTATGTGCATTTTATCTCACCACGGTTTGTATATAACACCCAAGCTTTAAATAGGTATAATATAGTTGTGTTTACGATTCTAACCGACATAATGCGATACAGTTCCGGAATGAAAATGTACGTGAACGGCTCCGTTTTTAGAATCCTGAAATCTTGGAGAAAAGTATAATTCGTGAGTGTGTGCTCTTGTGCACTATGTTTGTGGTTAATCCTAAATCTATTCAGCTTCTAATGTTTAGAAAATTCGATTTGAACTTTTTTTACATGAATTTCCTCCCTCTGGATAGAAATGCAACTTTAAGTTTTCGATATACTCGAAGCAGGTGCATTACCAAATAAGAAACTATATATTCTAATATTATTTGACAGCTTAACACGAACAGTTGCCAGTTTACTCATTTTTTTAAAGCTGTCTTTGCTCTGACTTAAACAAACTGAAATGAAGCAAGATAGGTGACCGACGATCTGCGAAAACCTACCGTAAGCAATTTGCGACCAGTGTTGATCAGTACAATCACATCTGGCTTCTACACATGTAAAGACTATGCTAAGGTTAAATGATCGTGGAGCGCCTATCAAATAGAGTTTGTGCTTTCATATGAATTCCGTTTTTAGATACACTGTAGATAAGACTGTTGACGTTTTCATTTTGAGCATTGACCTTGTATGCCAAGTTATTGATTTCCGAGTTACAATCGTCGACAACCAACGAATTCCGATTCCAGTCTGCAACGAGGATTTCAAACTACCAGGTACATAAAAATATAGATGAGAATAAATGCCGTGCTTAGATCTGAAATAATATCCGCATGAATGGTATTTCAAAATTGATAGTTATCTCGAAAAAACAAAAGTTACCATGCACACAATGAATATACTTTCTGCCCTTAAAGTTATGTTTGCAAAGTCATGGCTTCAGTAAGATTTAGATTGCATATGATTTAATTGGCAGCCTTTTGAAAATGGCATAACCGTTGACTTAACCATAAAGGAAATGCCATGTATGCAGGGAAGCTCCAGAGTTGTCCCCTTTGGTTACTAAAAAAAAGACTGATATTGCGGCATGATCCAATCACTGTTTATCTATCCGACCATAACTAAGGGTTCCTGACATGATATTATATTTTCTTTTATATAATTTGTGACAGATCGTTATGTCAAAAATGTTAACTCTTTCTGCCTCAAAGACAATTTTGATGATTATTGCAACAACACAATTATGTGAGTAAGCTTTTCACGAGCTGTCTCACCTAAAATCAGCATTGTTTGCATTTCAATTATCCAAATATTCTAAATCTCTTTAATAAGCTTACAATTAAGTGATAGAGAGTAGAAATCATTGTTGGACGAAGATCCGTTATGTCACCTATTCTCACTAAAGTGTTAAATTCATCTGATAGTTAAACCTCAATGTTGTCAGTATTGGGGAAAGACTCATGTTGCACATAACTTGCCGTCCGTCGTTTAGGTTGCTTTGGTCAGAAATTGAACCTTAAAGTTGATTCCAAACCATGTTTTAGATGTATGGGTTTACGATGCCTGGAGTCTTTGGTGAAATAATTCTTAATTCTGACAGTCTAAAGTGTTGTTTTAACTCTTATCGTTAGGAGCAGGTGACCTGATTTCGTTTGCGGAGTCAATGCATGGAAGGTTAACCCAGGGGGCATTCGATGTCTTTGCTCAAACAGTCGGCATACATGTAACGTATAAGTTTCATTTTGCAATAAGTATAATACTTAAACCACTTTCTAACAGTTCATTAATGCAAAACAAATGATAGTTAAATTAACCCTTTCCCGAACACAATAGATCATCTACATCTCAAGTCAATATATGGAAAATGCCTGTGAATACAAAGCATTCATATTTAAATACAGTTGAACACATCGGAGCAAAAGGAGAAATTCGTCAACATGATAAGTTTCACCTTTTGTCACAATGTTTTCAAAAGTCGTCGGCGTCAACTTATCCACACATTATATGTTACAATTAAAGAGCTCTGGATTAAGATTATAAAACAAATAATATATGATCTTCAACAGCTAAGATACTAGCATACTTACCTTTTCATTATAGGAAATTCTTCAAAATACAGACAGATGTACTCTTCTGCAAAATCCTTCAAGTAAGAATTTTAACATACGACCACCTAATGATATCAATAATTTGTTTTTACCATAATTGCTGATTTTACATTTCTATTTAAAAATAACAAATTAATGCATCAGCTAAGCGATTTCAATCGAAATCGTTGGAGCTGGTTTTAGCTAAGTGTCATCCATTGTATTTATAGATTATATTTTGGAAAAAGAATGGATTAAAGTTAATATGCACCTTAAATCATGATTCGTTCTACATAATTGACTACTTTTATTGCAGACTGTGATAGTGAGCCAGCTGATTTTATCCCACCATTATTGAAGGAGATTCTTAAGTGTAAAATGTTAGACAATTGCTGGGGAGTTTCGTGTTGTCTGGAGTTTGGTTTTGATATACCATTCTCTGACACAAGGATGAACGTGTCTACACCATTTATGTTCAAGTATGACCCATGCCAGTATTTCGTGGAGATGAGTGTTGGTAAAGATTATAGGATAACACGATGGTTCGTGGAATATGAATGGGGTATGTATTAACTAATATGGAAAAGGCCCAGCCTCGAAACGAGCACAGAACACGACAAGATATTACAACTAGTCAACACAACAAACATATCTGAAACGTTTTACTTACACATCAGGAGGAATCATCTTGGTCACCTGCTGCTTTTAATAGCAGTTGTATTCTCTATAATCAGGGAGTTTTGCTTAAACAATGCTTCAGCCTGAAGCAAACATGTTTGCAGTTAGTCTCATATCAATTAACCTTTAATGTAAAACATGATTCGTTTGTTTTTTGCGATTTAACACATTTTTCAACATTACATCAGTTATATCATGGTGATAGCTAGCTTACTTATTCATGATTCCATGGAAAACAAACCAATATACGGCTTCGAAATGTGCCTTGTCTAAGTGAACTTTACCATGACCGCCGAAACTTGGGTATGAACCTGGTCCCAATTGACCAACACTAATTACACGGCCTTGGCGAATTCATAAATATTTACAATTGAGAATAAATTGTCAGTCAAAGATTATATAAACAAATGCTTTGATACACTTACTTCAGTTCATGATTTCAACACAATAGTGTTATTAAATTGTTCGAGGTTGTTAGCCATCAGGCTCTTAATAGCGTATTGATACCTAATCCTCGCTACGTCGAGACCACCTCTTAAAGAGCCAAATTTGGAATTTTAAAAGCAGTCCGAATGGTCCAAATTTCAAATAGCTAAATTGACAAGTTTTCATTAAGTTAATAAAAAAAATGCTTATGATGAAAATGATAATATGTACCCTTTCAAATGATTTTTTGCTAAACAGAATTACTATAAATTTGCTCATAAAGTTAACTGAATAACTATAAACCTGATTAGATGTTTAGCCTCATCAGCTTTGAAACAAATTTGATAACCATCGTGAATCCAATATCCTAAACATAAGCCGTGATATAACTGTAAAATTGTTGATAGCACCATAAAACACATATCGGATCGTAGTACTAGCTTACATTATTCCCTTTGAATTAGACACAATTCTAGGAATATATATAACACACAGCTTAACAGACAATTTAAGTTAGTGTATGGCATGTTGCTTGATGAGAATAAATGAGCTATAGCTTGATTTTATATTTCTGAGCAACACGAGCATAATACATCATTACCTAAAAGTAAGACCAACATTTCTCTAATAACATAAATTAAAGGAACACGATTATTGTTTCAGGTAAAAAGAATAGACTCACTATCGGTAAAGGGTCGGTCTCGCCTATCCAGATTTCGTAAGTATCTTGCATGCCATTGACCATTTGAATACTGTGTTGTTGCTGTCAAAAAGCATGCCGTTACGATTCTATTAGCTAACACGTGCTTCCAGCCGATATTTACTGAAATAAATCTATTTTCGTTTATTTTTCTACATTGACTTGGGATTTGTTGTTACATTTATTCAAAATGTGGAGCATTCGAAGAAGATGATGTTTAGTGATAAATATGAATGAACACCTACGAATAGGGGTGTTAATGACATTTGACAGCATTTATTGTTTTATTGTCGGATCGACAGCTCATCTAGTCTTAACTTTACGAAGATGCATTAAGACCCCAAATCGCTAACTGCGAATCCTATGCAGATAACTTTATGAGACTATATATGTGTTCAACTCGTAACCAGCATTATATTTACATGTACCGGTTCCTTTATGCAGCACCGTTTATTCTCGGCACATTTTCTTGCAGACTATTCTAAAAATAGTCTATGATGTATTGATGGGATAAGAAATATTGATATTGTTTATAGTATTAAGCTTATTGAATTTTGTTTGTATGATGTTTTATGCCATTTTCAACAGTTTTTTTCTTTCTTCAGTTTACAGTAAATGACGAGTACTGCCGGTCAATTTATCCTAACACCAACGAGTCAGTCGTAGTGCTAACCTCACAATCCTGTGCGTCATGGAAGGACATTTCCGCGTTCGGGAACCAAATCTCTATGATTCGGGGGTTAGCATTACGACTGACTCGTTAGTGTCATGATAATTGGACAAGAAGTACTGGTAATATACGAACGCTCTACCACTACCGAAGCGGTTCTGCATTGTTGAACGATTCTATATGTTGATTATGTCAGTACATTTATTAAGAATTAATTTCAAATAAATGTAATCCGTGTCAGAAAAATATAGTTTCTGTTGTTTTTGTAGATACATTTTTGTTAATGGTGAACAATATATTTTCATCCGTTTGGCAGATAAACTGTTGATAGATGTGACACCGGCTTTTAGACTTTTGACGAAATCATGTATTTTCTGTTCATTTTTTCAGATACACTGTTGATAAATTTGAAACCGGTTTTACTGTCGATGTTCAGATGTCGATATGTCTTCCGAATTCCACGACAGAGAAAATATGTTTACCCAAAAACGTTACCCTTCATCTACTACAGAATGAACATATACCGACATGCAATCTAGCAATAGACAGCAACTTAGGTAAAGAGTACTTCATTTCTGACGAGTAACATTTGTGTCATTTCAATTGCATAAAAACTGCATAGTATCGGTCTGCAAAATATGCAAAATATGAAAAATACTAATTAATTTAAACGAAATAAATAGCAATTTTATTTTTGTTGATAAAGGTTTAACAGTACTTCTTAAAATGAGTTTGTGAATATAACAGATCAAGATAAGCAAATGCACCCACATGTCACATTTTGTAGATTATTTTCAGACTGAGCAATTGGACAGGATGTTCTGAGCGTGCACTTTTCAGATGTTCGCTCTTGCAGCCAATGCACGGACTGACATCCAAAACTAAATATCGGTGCCCCTGCAATTGTCCGTCCAGCAAGCGGTCGAAATACGGAAAAAATACTCACGTTAGTGCCGACTATGGCCCGATCGCCGGTTGGATTCGTCATCGGTCTCTTGCAAACTCTAACCGATGTAAAGACATCGGTAAAAACCCTCCAATCTGGAAAACCTACCTCTGAACATTTTACTTAGACTCTAGCTGTCAATTGGTCTGAGGTCTCATTTTCTATTTCTTCGTTTACCTTTATCCATTGTAATAAAGTGCCATTCAACAATTTAACTATTTGTGTATGACACTTAACCGACGCCTATTCTTCGTCCTCCTTTTCAACATTAGAAAAATAATTTGAGAGACAATTCTCTAAGTTTGATAATAATACGCTTACATTACAGAGATTATCGTGAAGGTTTTGCACGTTACGTAATATATTGTCCGGGGATTTCATTACAGGGGGAACATTTCCGGACTTTTCCTTGATGGATTGGCTGACAGAACGCGGGAGAAACATTACCACTACACTTGGTGAAGCCGGGAGGGAGTATATACTAGAAACTCTTAACTTGGAGGACATTATGTTACAAAAGTCTTGTGATATGACACTATACCCATACAGCCCCTCCATAGATGGGTGGAATATCGGTAAAGAGAATTGTTTAATTAATCATAAATAATTCATTGGAAAACCAACATTCAAGACTAGTGATTAGCAAAACCCCAGATTAGACTAAGAATCCACACAGATTGATCATTACATTTTTCTAGTCGCTAACCATGAATTGATTCTTAGTTTAATTGTCTTTGAGAACAGTGTCGGGTTTCTTTGATCTGACTTAGATTATTATAATAATTTGTAATTTGTATATACAAAAGAGTGGTGTTACAGGAAAACCAATATTAGCGTTATTATAACTAGGGTACAAACATATTGATTGCGTATTCATGCTATGCTATCCGAACGGTAGTTTCAGAAGTATATCGAGGGCTTGGTGTGAAACGGTTGTTACTAAAATGGGTATTTTTTTACCAAGGTTAATCACCTCGCCATAACGTCTTTAAAAGCGTTGAATCATTTTTCTTGATAAACAATGTAAATTTAGGTGCCATTGCTCGTTCTGAGCAATGGCACCTAAATTTGCATTGTTTACAAAGGGGTCAAAATTGCCCCTAAACCAGGGTTTTCAAAATAGTTTTTTAGTTACAACCGTTTCACGCCAAGCCCTCGATATGGAAGTCATCTGTGACTAATGAGTGAACAGTGTATAGCCAGAACAAACTTATTCATGTTAAATTTTCAACAATTGTCATACAATTAATTTGATTGAAATATCAGTGTTCACAATCATCGTTAAAATAATTGAACAACGATCTATGAAAAACGGGCAATGGACTGTTGCGGCCATCGTTGATCCAGGGCAATCTACGTTATGTATTCTGGGTCTGATTTCTGCATCGGTCTCTTATGTAACAGTTCAAATAACTTTTGATAGAAATTGTACATTGTGATCAGTGCCCGAAACTATATATCACTTACAACGTTTTCCATGCTCAGAAGTAAACTCCTTGCTCCAAATAATACTTAATTGGTTAATTTCGATAATGAATTTGCTTCTGACCAATCAGATACTTAACTTTAAATAATTTTAGATGCAAATGTCGTCACTTTTCATTACTACATAAACATACAAGATATATGAGGGTGAGCTTTTTCAGCCAATGTTCAGGCAGAGAGTTCACCCTGTGTATTCACAAACTTTGATCCGGATCTTATCTGTTCGCTAATATGTCTAAGACACATTTGAGATGTCTTTTACATAGAAGTGACATGGATGTGAAAATGGGTCGTTTTCTACACTCGTCATAAAAACTTCAGTTTGTAGAATGCTGCCCATATATTGTTGCTCATTATCGACATTATTAAAGATTACTTTTCCGTAGAAAATGATGGGTGACGCTACTAGTATTTTATCAGAATGTGCATTGAAGTATGTTTAACTTAGGTGGACAGAGGAGATACTGGTAAAACTATGACTATGCGAGTCTTCATTATACACATGGGCAATATCAACCAAATTCGGAGAGTATTCAATATACACATGGGCAATAAAAACCTGATTCGGCGTGTCTGCACAATACACAGGGTGATGGCAACACAAATTGGCGAGTCTTTACTATACACAGGGCAAATAGCAATCCAATTGGCGAGTCTTCACTATACACAGGGGCAAAAACAACCCGAATAGGCGAGTCTTCAATATGCACAGGGCAGATAACAACCAAAATCGGCGAGTCTTCACTATATAAAGGGCTAAAACAAAATCGGCGAGTCTTCAACTAAACAAGGATAATTACACCCAAATCGGCGATTTTTCACTATACACATGGGCGATAACAGTCCCAATTCGGCGAGTATTCACTACACACAGGGGATATAACAATCCAATTTGGTGAGCCTTCACTATACACAGGGGAAATAACAACCAATTCGGCGAGTTTTCACTATACACAGTGGCGATAGCAACACAAATTGGCGAGTCTTCACTATACACAGGGGCAATAACACCCAAATCGTCGAGTCTTCAAAAAACACAGTGGCATAAAAAACCCCAACAATCGGCGAAATCTTCACTTTACCCAATACAACTCATTTGTGCGAGTCTTCACTACACACAGGGGCGATAAACAACCCAAATCGTCGAATATTTACTATACCCAGGGCAATAACAACCTTAATCTGCGAGTCTTCACTATACACAGGGGCAATAACAACCAAAATCGGCGAAACTTCTCTATCCCCAGGGGCAATAATCAACCCAAAATGCGAGCCATTCGCTATACACAGTGGCGGAAAAAACAACACCCAATTCGGCTAGTCTTCACTATACACAGTGGTGATAGCAACCCAATTTCGCGAGTCTTCACTATACATAGGGGTAATGACAACCCAAATCGGCGAGCCCTTCGCTATACACAGTGACGATAACAACCCAATTCGGCGAGTCTTCACTATACACAGGTGCGATAACAACCCAAATCGCAAGTCTTCACTATACACAGGTGCGATAACAACCCAAATCGGCGAGTCTTCACTATACACAGGTGCGATAACACACCCAAATCGGCAAGTCTTCACTATACACAGGTGCGATAACAACCCAAATCGGCGAGTCTTCACTATACACAGGTGCGGTAACAACCCAAATCGGCGAGTCTTCACTATACACAAGGGCGATAGCAACCCAAATCGGCGAATCTTCTAAGAATTCAAATCGGAGAATCATCACTTAACACTATGGGCGATAACAACCAAAATCGGCGAGTCTTCACTATACACAAGGGCGATTACAACCAAAATCGTGGAGTCTTCACAATACACAAGAGTGATAACAACCAAAATATTCGAGTCTGCACTATTCACAGGGGCGATAGCAATCCAAATCGGCGAAAGTCCTCAATATACACAGGGGCAATAACAACTCAAATCGGCGAGTCTTCAATATACACAGGGTTAATAACATCTCAAATCGGCGAGTCTTCACTATACACAAGGGCGATTACAACCCAAATCGTCGAGCCTTCACAATACCCAGGGGAAATAACAAACCCAAATTGTCGAGTCTTCACTATTCACAGGGGCGATAGCAACCCAAATCGGCGAGTCTCTCTATACATAGGGTCAATAACAACCCAAATCGGCGAGTCTTCACTATACATAGGGTCAATAACAACCAAATCGGCGAGTCGTCACTATACATAGGGTCAATAACAACCCAAATCGGCGAGTCTTCACTATACATAGGGTCAATAACAACCCAAATCGGCGAGTCGTCACTATACATAGGGTCAATAACAACAAATCGGCGAGTCGTCACTATACACAAGGGCTATAAGCACCCCAATCGGCCAGTCCTCACTATACACAAGGGCAATAAAACCCAAATCGACAGAAGCATTCATATGCAAAAGAATTGTCCGTCATGCACACGATCTGGGACCCACCAGAGAGGGAATTTCGAAACAGGTTGGCCCAGCAGCAACAGAACTTGAAGAATTTAAGATGTAACTTAATGGTTTCCTTTCTTCCGGAAAGTGTGTGTAGAAAACCTTGTTTCCGGAGTATTTACTATAGATATATCTCACTCTTATGACATAGCAACTATGGAAAAACCTGTTCAGGTAGATATAATTATCAACTCATTGGTAAGTATGCATACGGTTAGTTTTTGTTTTGTTTCATCTTTCTAGAATGCAACACGAGTCACATACCGGATTTCAGCCTTCCAGATTCCGTGTTTGCCATATATCGTCTAACTGTAAGGCCATGTCATGTTGTATAGACGTACCACAGATCGATTTATCAGTCAAGGTGGCTGTAGAACTGGATCTGTGTCAGAATAAGATTCTAGCTGGACTTGATAATGTTAACAATCAAATGGAGAATGTACTGTCTGATTACAAATGGGGTAAATAACGTTACTTTAAACTTTTTAGGCCGATACTGATACGTCGATACAAAGATGTCATAATGTGGTGGTTTGTTTTTAGGGTGTGTGTGTGTGGGGGGGGGGGGGGGGGGGGGGGGGTCTAGCCGTTACTGAACAATCTGTTAAAGTAACACGTCGTTCATTATCCGAGGGGTGATCCAAAAGTAATAGGACTTTAATTGGTAACTTTATATTAGTTGATACACATTGATGAAATGTATTACCATTTGTATAGTTGTTGTCAGCTCTAACTTTATGCGACATTTTAATGTTATCATAAGCTTAGTTGTAAATTGTTGCATAGAAATAGTTGAGTCATAGGCGGGCCACACCGTAATTCTATATGAATGTGCCATATTTCAATTATACGCAGACAGTAGACAACGAAATATTGCATGTTGTGTGTTGTTATGTTGTTCTAATTACAAAAGTTATTGAGTGATGTGCAAGATCGTCACTTACAAAATGTCGTCAATTGTAAAAATGCTATTTAGAAAATTATATCACAACGTAGACAAAAATTACGGTGGCACTGAGGTGACATCCGCAACACTTTATTTATATTGTGGCCACAACTTAGTTTAGCCTGATGTAAGTATATGTGTATATGTACAAGTATACTAACTGGTTTGTGTACGAGTATAACAACTGGTGTATGTATATGTTCGAGTATACTAAATGGTGTGTGTATATGAACGAGTATACTACTGGTGTGTGTACCTATACGAGTTATACTAACTGGTGTGTGACATGTATGAGTATAGCTAACTGGTATGTCTAACTGTAATAGCATACTAACTGGTGTAAGTGTGTGTAAACTTCGTACATATACACATACCAGTAAGTATACTCGTACCTATACCCCCATACCAGTTATGTACGAGTATTCTTACTGGTTTGTGTATATGTACGAATATACTTACTGGTGTAGTGAGTGTGAGTGCGTATCTGTATGTATATACTTACGGGTGTGTATTGTATGTACGAGTATACTAACTGGTGTGTATATATGTACGAGTATACTAACTGGTGGAAGTGAGTGTAAGTGTGTATCTGTATGAATATACTTATTGGTGTGTATATATGTACGAGTATACTAACTGGTGGAAGTGAGTGTAAGTGTGTATCTGTATGAATATACTTATTGGTGTGTATATATGTACGAGTATACTAACTGGCGTGTATATATGTACGAGTAAACTAACTGGTACATGTATGTGTATATTTGCGAATATACTAACTGGTGTAGTGTGTGTGTACATGCCACGAGTATATTCTTACGGGTGTGTATATATTTACGTAGTAAAGAAGCTTGTGTGTGTATATGTACTAGTATATTAACTGGTGTGTGTATCCTGTACGAGTATACTTACTCGTATGTGTAGCTGACGTGCATACTAAATAAAGTGTTGCGGATGTCACCTTCAGTGCCACGTAACAAATAGAAATAATCTTTGGAAAGATATTGCAGTGGAATTCACTAGCGACTGTATCATACAACAAATTTAAATCATGGTTGGGGAGAGAAATGGGTGGGAAAATAATGTCACTTCAAGGAGAATCCGTTCTATGTTTAAAGGAATCGTGCCCAATAGATCATCTTTTTGTCTTTTTTTACAAACTAAATGTTACGCATTTTGGTGAACAGGGTTTTGATTTGACTTTAAGCAATGGTCTAGGGTAGTTCATGCAATAAGTGTGTTGATATATCTGTTATTAAAAATTGTGTCACCTTTAAGAACAACTCGACTTGGCTTAAACGAGACGTCTCAATAACGTTTACTGTACATGGTACCTACAATGTTCATAATCTTACTAAAATGTTATTGTTCAACCAATTATTCAATATTGTCATAATGTAAGAGAAATGTGGACATTTGGAAAAATCAGGTTTATGTTTACAAGTTTGATTTGTGTCAAAATTATTAATAATACCCTGTTACTTCTAGATCACTATCTTGTAGCAAAGGATTTTATGGTAACAACATACTCTTAACTTAACTTAGCAATTTAATTAAACTCAGGGGAAACAGTTATTTAGTGGTGTTGATTCGTAGCGGATTTGTTTATAATTAATATTAAATTCACACCACGGCTGAATTGTATCTATTAGTAATCCCCTCGTATAACATTACACTATATATAAGACTGCGAATTAAAAGAATATGAAAAGTTCAATGCGTTTATGGCACAGACAAAAATTATTTGTTTGTTTTGACAAGTTCCATAATGCATCGTCATACAAAATACAAATACTGTACATCACACGAAAACATGAAACGAACAAAGTAGAAAAAGAAAACCCGGATTAATTGTTTCGGTATTTTTTCACACTACGTTTGCATAACGTAACTTTTATTTTTACATTTGCTTGAATATAAAGTTATCAATTTCATTGGATTACAACACAAACAATTACGTGAATTTCTATCATATCCTATTCTCACGTGGAAAACAATTGAATCTAAGTTTCGAGATATTGCCAAATATATATATACACCGTTGGGACAACATTAAGGTACAGATTATCCTGTTATTTTTCCATGGAATAAAAGGTATGCATGTCACGTTCTTATAATAGCCTTTCCATGCAAAAAAAAAGGAACACGTTGAAAAATTGTTTAGGATAGGGCTAATCCGCTCGTTCATCTGTTTATTGAAATCAAAATGTTTACAACTCAATAGGAGCTATCGAAAAGGGCCTTTGTAAGTATATGCGAAAATTGTAGAACCAATCAAGTACTGTGCTGGCTGATCTGGGTCAATATTGTTCGCGAATGCAAGTTGCAACATGTCAGGACTCGTATTGTTTGATATTAACAATGCTACTTTATTGTTACATATTACAGGAGAGATAAAAACAATAGTACTCGCCAAAAGTGTTCGAATTGGGTACGTCCAATTCTTAATAACTTCTACTGTTTGAGTGGGACTTAAATTAGTTTCGCAGCATTCAGGGTGAAGTGGAAGAGACCGCCTCAGTGTTGTAGTGTAGAGCGTCTACATCGTGCGGGATGTTACCATTGTAATTCAAAATGGTAGTAATGCTTATCCTCATTGGTGTTCAAGATTGCGGTGTAAGCATTTCAAACTGACACGCTGTTGTAAGACATAATTGAATTGTAGGGACTGGTACTTCCCCCAGGAAAGCCGTGATAAAACCGAAAACTCATTGAGTCTCTGGCGCATTGTAAAATTTACATTTACAAAATAAGTCCACATGAGTGACATCACATTTAAAGGTTGAAGTT